>JANUWF010001042.1:600000-1125266 GCA_026120185.1 Voacanga thouarsii | reverse complement strand
CCTAACCTCAAATAAATGCCAAGACAAAATCTTGAGACAACACCTTAACTACATACACCAATCCAGCACCACAAGCATAAATGTGAATTCTATTACCATTCAGCTTGGATTAACGCCCGAAATGGTAACTCAAAGCAACAGAAGCAAACAGTGGGGAAAGGAAAACAGCAAATCAAATGACGTCACAATACTCATCAGGGCCAAAGAAGCAACTTGTACTCTCAAACTCAAGAACACGTTTCTATAACAAGAAATGCTAAACAGATAGATCACAACGCAAAAAGAGCAAAAGCAGAACCATTTAGGGCATAAAGAATTCTTGTCCAAGAAAGTGAAAAAAAAAAAAAAAAAAGTAGCAGCCTTTTGCCATACCTTAAAGGGTTTCCTTGGTTGAATCCAAAGCTGGAATTAACAATCATTGCCACCCAGAAGGCAATGAAGATAACAAGAAACACAACATCTCTGCATTTCCTGTTGTGCTTAATGATTCCATCTCCCATTTGAGCATTCCCATCACTTGAAGGGTATCTCCCAATCACTGGGCCCAAAGGTCCCCTCATCTCCTCTGCCCTTCAACCTACCTTCAACCTCTAAGCTACCACTAGTTTCAGAGACAGCAAATTAAAAAAAAAAAAAGGCAAAAAAAAGGGAAGAAGAATGGTTTCTTGCTATGTAGAAGTATGAAACAACGTATCTGAAGGAAGACTGAAGACTGAAGAGTAGATGGAAGGTGTGAGTGGGACTGCAGACAGTAGAAAGCAGCTGAAAAAGGGCCAAAGTATGAAAAGGACAAGGAGCCTTAGACGGGTTAATGGGAGTATCTGGGTCTGGGCTAATTTCTTTAGTGGTGTATTTGTTTAATAATTGAAAGCTACTTTTAGTGTCAAGACTAAGACAAAGATATTATGGTATATATTTTTAATTTTTGGTAACAGAATCCAACAGCCGAGGGTGGAAGGGATAGATTTAAATTTAATATTCATTTTCTTTTTTTTACTTAATTATTAAATTTAATTTTCTCCATACATTATTTTAGTAATAATTTATTTATTACTCGTGTAAGAAAATTTTCAAAAATAAATTATGTAAATGTAAAATGCTTTTTTAATAATATAATATATCTAATACTGCATTATATTGTACTTGCTCATATAGCATTTTTTTTTCTTTGGGGACCAATGAAAATTTATTGAAGAAAATAAGGGACATGGATGAAATTACAGCAATAATGTAATTACTACTGGTGGGTCTCTAGTTGACTAAAGGAACTGGAATAACTTTTATTTGTCTGGAGGAATAACTTGGGTAGCAAGGAAAAAGAAGCCTTTGGTTAGTTACTCCAAAGGAAAAATAAAAGAGTAATAAAATGTAAAAAGTTGATACTTGTATTTTCGTTAATTAAGAATTAGATCTTGTTTGTTTATAATTAATAGCTCAAAATTTTAATATTTTTGTTAATTGATGTAAATTTAATAATAAGATCTATAGATTATTCTTTTAAATTTGAAAATAGTATATTTAGACCGTAATTATTTTAAGATGAATTTATTTAAATATAATAAAAAATTATAAAATATGTAAAGTTAATGTAAGATTTAAGGATAAAAAAAATAATATAACGTATTGTAGAATTTTTTAAAAATAAAATTTATTTAAATATTAATTATTTTAAATTAAAATTAAGTTTTAAATTAAAAAGAAAAACTACCCAAATATACCATCAATTATTAGGATAAAATATATAAAAATAAAAGTCTTCAAAATAAAATTAAAATTAAACATCCCCCGCCGGGGCAACTGGATGTCCCCTTGTCGCAATTCTTTCGAGTAACTATTTTGGCCCATTGGAATAGAAACTCTTGCCTACGGATGGACGGTGGACTGGAAAAGGCACCCAAAGGCTCTGTTCCAATGAAAAGGACACACGCGAAATAGAAAAAAACAGATTGGTCGTAGCAAACAATGCGGTGGATTTGGTATTGGGATGCGGTTTTTTCGGCAGGCCCCCTTCTTTTAGACTACTACTTGCCGGATGGAAACCAATGGCCAACCGATTTTGTTTTGGAGTGGCTATAAATAATTAAAAATGATAATCTTTATGTTCTCTATTTATTTATCACAGTTAATTATTTTATATAATTTTAAAAAATTAATTAATCTTTTAAATTTATAAAATTTTATTTATACATTTCAAGAATATTTTAAATTTAATATTCTCCATAATTATTTTTTATTTTGTTTGTTTAACTCTCTCTAAAATTATTACACTCTTATTTTTTAAAATTATTTAACACAATAGTATAGCAGTAAAATTAATATTAATGACACATAAATTTTTTCAATATGACAGATAAAAAGGGATACTAAAACTTTTCATTTGTAATAGATAAATAGGAATGGAGGGAGTATAGGATATTTTTAAAAAATTAACTTATTCAACTTCTAAAATTTGAGACTCATAATTTTTTATTTTTAATAATTTTTTTATCGTATAGTTCTTAATAAAATTATATTATATTAAGTGATCTCTAACTTCTTTTTAAGTGTAAACTTCGATCAAAATAAGTCATTCCAATCAAATGATATGTTTATTTTTTTCTTAAACGAAAAATCTCATGTAATTGGGTGATTTTTTCTGGTTATAATTTATATAAAAAATGAATTGTGAACTATTTGGTATGTTATAATTTTATTATGTATCATACCGATAGAGAAATCATTAAGGATAAAAACGTTACAAACTTCAAATTTCATGGACCAAATAGGTTATTTTTCAATATTTTATAAGTATATAATAATTTTTATAAAATAAAAATTAATTAAATTAGAGTTTTAATTTGAATTGAATGCTATATTTTTAATCACAAGTCAAATTGCTATTTTAATGACAAAGTATTACAATAAGAAACATATTTAATTAGAAATAACTAAGTATATTAAACGATAATTTATTTCATTATAAGTACTTGTTATTGTTTTATATACGTTTTTAATTTAAATTTTATTAGTGTTGAAGAAGTAACATTTTTGTTTGATACTTTTGCCCATTTTTTGGTAATTTTTTAGCTTCTATTTGTGTCTCTATAATAATAATAATAATAATAATAATAATAATAATAATAATAATAATAATAATAATAATAATAATAATAATAATAATAAAGTTTAAAATCAAAACTAGGTTGTAGTTTAGCGGCAAAAGCGTTGTTTATCAATAGAAGATAACTTGTCTTAATAAGAGGGTCGTATCGAGTTAGACATTGGACTCTATCTCATCTTTTTTCCTATTTTCAGGCTCGCTTCTTGTCTTTCCTCCCTCTTCCTCTCCTTTTAAAAAAAGTAAATAACCCCGCGTGCGGTGGCGGGCTGACAGACCATCTCATTCGAGACGCCACGATCACTGGTTCGACTCCTATCGCGAGTGCGGGAGGATTTACATGTCGGCCCTCTAGGTCCATGGGGAATACTTCGGCCCAAACATCCCATGTAAATAAAAAAAAAAAATGAAATAACAAAGTGTTGTTTATCAAGTTATCCCACAAGTAAACATATAAAAAAAAGTATTTGGAATTCTTTAATTTGAACTCGTAAATAAAAAAATATATAATAAATTTCAACAAATCTCTTAACATAATGAGAATTATTTCTTAAACAATTATTCGAAAAAAAAATACAATTCCTAACTATGTGATCTTTCATTCCTTTATTTTCAAAGCTATAGATCCCAACTTAATACAAGCAATGAGTATAATAATTTCATTTTATTCCCATTATTTGCTTGAAATTTTACTATTTTAGAAGATTGGGTTCAACAAGTCCTGGGTGATGGTAAAAAATACTTCATTATGCCATGTGGTTACAGATGTCAAATTGGGTTTGTAAGTTGAATTTGATGTAATTTTAAATTAAGAATATTAAATTTAGACCAAGGATATATATATATATATATATATATATATATATATATTATATTTTAAATATAAAAAAACAAAAAATAAGAAAAATGGCTATAGATGAAGGATGAAAATTTAAAATATTAATATTTATTAACATTTGTTGAAATGCTGGATTTGGCAAGCTTATTTGAGTTCTTTGACAATCCAATATGGGCTTCGACTCTCAGCCCATTGAAGACTGGGAAATAAAAGAAAAAAATGAATATAAGCTAGGGTCCAAATTTCTAAGTTTAAAAGGAAAGGACAAAAAAAAAAAAAAAAACCATAGAGAATGGTCATTTAGAGTGGACAAATTTTCTTCGGTGGATAACATTTATTTGTACTTTTTAAAAATAATATCACGAGTAAAGTTTTGGTTTAATTTATTTAAAAACAAAACTTTAAAATTTAAATATTATAATAGTTTATGATTTTTTTTTAATAATGGATAACTTATGCCATTTCAAATAGAATAAAAATATAATATAATAAAAGAAATGACGAATTTTAATATCGATATATATATTTATTAAATACAATATTCTATTATACGCTTTATAATTGTATTTTATTTCATTATGAGAAAAATTAATTGTTAAACATGATAATTGATACAATCGAAATATAAGTTATAATTTTTTTTTAGATTGGAATCCTTAAAAAGCGATTTTTATTCTTGTATTAAGAATTGTAATAGTTGTAAAGAGAAATATCTGAAAAGATGCAACAAAGCATTGGACTTGAATACATTGGCTCCTTAGGAATTCTTCAAACTCTAGCTGATGGTACTAAATTACTTTTCAAAGAGAAGCTTCTTCCATCTAATAATTGAAAAAAATAAAATTTTAAATTACAAATCATATTATAAATAACATCTCCATGTTTTTATAATAATAATAATAAATCCAAATCATATAAAAAATTAATAGACTTTGAGTTGCAAATTTACTATGAGATTTGTACGAATTGAAAAAAAAAGATCAAATTATTTAAAATAAATAATAATTAGTTTTTTAATAAAAAAGTATACATAATATTATCACAATTATATAAAAATTATATTTAATATAAATAAATTACTACTAATTCGGATGGAAATTGTGTATCCAAAAATAACCACTAGTTCCATAGTTTCCGCCAAGAAACCGAACCAACGCAAAGGGAAAAATAAAAAATAAAAAAAATAAATTGGGCGCGGGCCGTAGCTTTGCACTCTCTCCTCTGCTCATATCCGAATTCGTTTTGCCGCGTCGCTCTTCTTCTCCATTGCAAAAATGTGCTCACTGTGAAAGGTAATCATTTCTCTTCTCTCTGTTGAGTGATCGGAGTTGATTTTGGTTGTCCTCAAGCCTCTTCGGTTCTTCCGCGACTCAGTTTTCCGGCAACAGCTGATTTGTTTTTGGTAACAATTAAGTTTCCTCTCTGTTTCAGTACACGAATGAATGCATGCATGGTCGAATTTTTGTTTCGTTTTGCGTTTGATTAAATAGATATTTTCCCCGCCGATTTTCCTTCTTCTGCTTGGGGTTAATTGCTGAAGTACTGTTTGAACTAGGCCCGTTGCATGGCTCTGAGTGCCCGAAGCAATTCAGTTTTAGTTTTGTTAGGCCGATAATTGTGGTATTGGTTGGTTTGAGTGCGATCATGTCATTATCGGGGGAACAGCGAAGAAGAGTATTCCGTTAGTTGAATCGAGATGGTAATCAACATGGTTTGACTGATATTCTACTGTTTGCATTGCGTGACTTCCATTTCTTGTTGTAATCAAGTCGGGATTAACAAATGGCGCTTTTTTTAAGGAAGTCTTAATTCAGTAAATTAGATTTATCATGGATCTCATAAATTCCTGCGGTAGGATCACTGCAGAGGCTTTTATCGTGTGGATTTGAGTTTTTCTATATATTTGTTTGTGTGTTGCTATTGTTAAATTTGCTTTCGATTTGGAATTTATTGGTGTTGATTATTGTTTTCAGGATGTCCTAATCCATACAGACTTATGAAACTGTAATTTGTTGAATTACTCTAGCATTGCACTGTGAAATGCTTCTGGTGCGTTTTGGGTTTCATTGATCTTCTCTTCAGAAATATTGCAGTGCTTGAATTTTCCAAGGATTAATGTATCAGATACACTTTTCATTCTGTATAGATACTCTTGCATTTTTTTTCCCTTTTCCTTTGCGGAGCAATTAACTAGGTTAAATTACATGAGTTACTTTCGGGACTATAGATGCAGAGTTTTTAATCATTACCCGTATCTGCATTTTGAGTAGAGAATTTTAAATTTTCCTTGAAATAAAGTTTCTTTCTAAATAAATAATCTGAATCTGATGATTATAATTAGTTATGATGGCCTTGATTTTGATTCCATTAGACAAATCTCTCTTTGCCGTCCTATTGTTTGTTTTTCATGTGATAATCATTTCACTGAAACTTCTTAAATCTGTACGGACGTATTACCTGTTCACTTAATAGTCAATTTTGCATCGTTCCGCATGTTTTGACTGGTCAATTTGTGGAAGCGTTTCTTGGTGTGCTGGTAGTGTATTACGGAAAAGATGGATACTGGAAATCCAGGCCATGCAAATGTCCCTTTGAAACCTTCAGGAGTTCCATTTGCTTTTCTCCAGAGTACAGATCCTCTTTCATCATCTGAATCCATGGTTTCCCAAGAAGCCACTGCCTTAAGACCTACTTTTTCTATTGCTGGCCAGACCAGGACATCTTTGTCTTCGTCTCCAGAGACCCTTTGTGTTGGACCTGCACACCTAGGTATAACGACTGGGATGCCAAGCCATGGAAATGTCTCTTTGAGACCTTCTGGAATTCCCTTTGCTGTTCCCAGAAGTACAATCCCTTTCTCAGCATTTGAGTCAGGTTTCCCAAGAAGCCACTGCCTTTGGATCTGCTTTTGCTACTGCTGGCCTGACCACTATATCTTCGTCTTCATCTCATGAGATCCCTGGTGTTGGACCTGTACATCTAGGTGTGCCTAGTGTTCCATCTCCAAGACCTTCATTGCTATCATCTGCTCCAGCCAATGCTCTCATTTGGAAGCTGGATCCCCTCACTATGGCTCAAGGTCCCAGGCCCTGCGCTGGATACATGGAACAGACAGCTTTATGCCCACTACTCAAACCTTCTACTGGTTTTATTGAAGCCCCAGTCACTTCCTGTCCTCAAGAATTGCAGGTGATTTCAAGACCAAGACAACTTCCTCTGCAAAGCATAAACACTGTGCCATCAGGCACTAATGCTCCTTGTCCGTCTGTAAGTACCCCCTACTTCTGCTTGGGGATCAAAGTTCCCACCATCCTTGCCTCTAGTCCAATCACCGTATCTTGCACCAATAGCTCCCTTGCAGTCAATAAGTTCTGTGTCTCCACGTAAGCAGACAAATGCAGTTGCACAATCTGAATTTGCATCATTTTCTGCTGCTTCTGGTGATTATGCTCCCCCAAAGCCAATTACTTCTGGTCGTTTTCCTGCTAACCAGGGACTATTTGTTCTCCCTCCTTCAAGTGCTGCTCCAATAAGGACATATTCAGGGAACCAAATTTCACATCCAGACTCAGTGCCTCTGACCAAACCTGTTCAGGGGATTATACAAGATTTCAATTCTCTTTCGCTTGGATCTACTCCAGGGTCAAATGATCTAGGACTTGATTTAAAAACCGTACTGAGGCCACCAGTAGAAGATTCATTGTGATACTCTTTTAATGAGATGTATCCCATGAATTGCAACTCTAAGTATCTATGACTAACAACTTATGCGATGCCAAATTCTCCGACTTTGCTTTCAAGATGGCACTTGCTCCTTGGGGCAGTAATTTGTCCTCTGGCAGAAGATCCTGATGGGGTGAGTGTGAAGTACTAAGATTTGTTGCTCTTAAACTGCTTACCACTTACATGAGAGCTAATTGTTTTATCTGTTGTTCATGCAAGGAGGAAATACCAGTAGTTAATTCTTCTACAGCTGGCATCATTTTCTGTGCAAAGTGTCACACTTTCTTGAACCCATACATAACATTTGTTGATGGTGGTTGGAAATGGCAGTGCAACATTCGTGCCTTTCTTAATAATGGTAAATTTCTATCTGACAGAATGCCTTCAGGAAAAGAAACATGGTGGTTTATCAATTTCATAAAACTCTGAAAAGATTTTATGAATCTTCTTCCAAGTGTCAGTATGTGTTAGAGCTCAAAATCATGGTTAACTGCTGTTTCTATGTACCATACATGATTGACCAGAATCTTGTCAAATGTACCTAATCTTTAAAAAGTTAATAGACCATATTTAAGGGTAACATTTCCTTCTTCAGTACTAAAATAAGATTATAATCTCCTGCATTGACAAGAACCCCTAAGCCGAACAGAGCCGTGTTTAGTATAGGGCCACTAGGCTCATTAATCTTAGGAACTGAAATTTCAAACCCACAATGAAGCGAGCCAAACAATGAGCTGATGCAACATGCAGTAGCATGCATGGCAAGCCAGATCTTAACTTATGTTTTGAGATTTTGACACTTAGATAGCCATAAGTTTGTTTATCTAGGTGGATGGTTACGATATTGAATACAGAAGCATTGTAAGTAAAAAGTACAGTTTGACTGCAACTGCAGCTTTAACCTTTCACTTAATTTCTACACCGGACCTTTTGGATTACCTCTTTATAGCCTTTTCTTATTTGGTTAATTTCCAAAGCAATATTACTTACTTATTTCAACTGTCATGACAGTACCTGCTTCCTGTTTTTCCTATTCGGACACTAGTGCTAAAAGAGTTGATTTTGCTCAGCGACCTGAGATGAGATATGGTAGTGTGGAATTTATTTCCCCCCCTGGACATAAGGTGTGGTCTCCAGTGCCACCACAATATGTTTACCTCATTGATGTTTCAATGTATGCTGTCAGAAGTGGCATGCTTGAGGTGAGTGCTTTGGGTAGATTATTTGGATTATCTAACTAAAAACATCACACATTGACATGGACATCGGTCCGAATGTGGTCTAAACTTTTGACTGGTATTAATCACACTCCACACTAGGTGGTGCTCCATGCCACTGTCATGAGGTTTAAATCAGCAGTTTAACAATGGATTACAGAAGTAAATTGCTTCATGGTTTATCAATGGACTATACAAGCAATTATGTTCCATGTATATCATTCTTTTGATTTGAGGTTCATGTCTTAGTAACAAGTTGGAGTCATGAAGCTTCCTTCTTGAAATGAACATTGTTTATTTTGTCATTTTATTAAAGTATGGATAATCTAATGTATAGAACAAGGATAATTCTGCCATTTTCTTTTGGTCTGTACCTTACCTTATACATTTTCTCAGGTGGTATCACATACTATAAGGTCATGTTTGGATAGGTTGGCAGGTTGCTCCAGAGCACATATTGGTCTATAACTTTTGACAGCACAACACACTTTTACAATTTAGAGGTAATTTACTCCTTTTCAACTCACATGATACTTTCATCTTATACTACCTAAAATCAAGTCATGCTGAAGATAATCTTTTGATTTTAGTGTGTCAAGTCATCCTTGATACAGCCTCAAATGCTGGTGGTCTCAGATGTGGGTGATGTATTTGTTCCAGTACTGGATGGTCTCCTTGTCAACTTAACTGTATCTAGAAGTGGTGTGGATTCTCTGCTAGATGGCCTACCCTCATTTTTTCAGGACAATATGAATGCCAAATCTGCTTTTGGCCCAGCAGTTAAGGCAGCTTTTATGGTCATGGTGTGTTAGTTTATTTTTGTACCCTCAGTTTGGAAATTTGACCTTTGTTATCTTTGCCATTATGGTCATTCTCATCCTGGAAGCTTTTAGTTCCTCAAAGGGACTTGCTCATTTTTGTAGAGAAATGACACAATTGTTCTCTATACAGAGTCAGATTGGCGGCAAATTGTTGATCTCCCAGAATACACTGCCATCACTTGGTGTTGGCTGCTTGAGGCTGCGTACTGATGATCCTCATATTTATGGAACGGATAAAGAGCATGCTTTAAGATTACCTCAAGATCCATTTTATGAGCAGATGGCTGTTGGTTTTGAGAAACACAACTGCACTGTTGATGTTTATACTTTCAGTGACAAATATGCTGATATAGCTTCCCTCGGTATGTCTGGATATCAATCTTTCTGTGAACATTTCATTAGCTTTTCCTACATTTCTTAATGTGATTAACTCTATCCTTATTTTCTCGGCCTCTTTAACCTTGATTCTTCTGCTTAAAGCTTTTCACATCCCAAGTATAGTTTGCAGGTTCCAGACCTTTTATAAATTAATTGTATGTTATCTGGTTGAACCATTTATTCTCTGAGCAAGGGATGTTTGTGACTTAGAATCCGTAGGCTGTTTTAGTTTCTTCTCTTTACTCGTGTGATCATGGTGCTACAGTTTAACTGCCTACAAGGCTTTTTTCCCCAACTGAGTGGAGCTTGCTAGATTGATTGATCAATAATGTCCTCAAGTATTGTTGTGTTCACAAGCCACTCTGCAGTGCTTGACCCAGATTATCATAATTGCACTAACATACTATGAAAACAGATGGCATACTGTAGGACTAATAAACCAATTGAAATGCTTCTATCTGAGTAAAATTTGACCCAAAATTCTAGTGAAACTTTCTGTTGAACATGCATAAACTTGCAAATTTCCTGTTGCTTGAAAATCTTTGTCATCGAGGCCATAGATTATTCGAGTTAACCAATTCTGCATGTTGTACTTTGCAGTTACTAATTGATAACTCTTTTCAACTTATAGGTACTCTGGCAAAGTATACCAGTGGCCAGGTATATTACTATTCAAATTTCCAGTCTACGTGTCATAAAGAGAATCTAAAAGATGATCTGATCAGAAGTCTTACTGCATGGAAAGTCGTAATGCATGCAAGATGCGGAAGAGGCAATTAATCATGATTTTATGAAACATACTACCCTTGTTCCTATTTGAATCGTTTGGGGTTTCTTGTTCACTATTCTTGAATTCCAAAAACAAGTTTGTTTGTTATGCTGCTAGGTGCTTATTTCACAACATTTGAAGGGAATAAGATGTTGGAGGACATTGATGTGATTCCACTTGCAAATGTTGCATGCAATCAAACATATGCGTTGCAGTTACATTTCAAGGAAACATTACTACCTGAGCAGAATCTATATTTTCAAGTTGCTTGTCAGTATCCTTTAAATTATGAGGAAGGACCTAAATCATGCTTTTATAAATATGCATTCAAATTTAAGTGTGCTAGCTATAGGATTTGCAATAAATAGGATAATAAGGGACTTCATCCCCGACTGTTTACGTGAAATCTTCTCAGTAGTTTTTTGCATATGGACTATTTGGATTAAGATGAATAAGAGGATAATTTGACCTAAACTTTTTCTTCTAGTATCCCTAATATAACATGCTAGAGGACTTTGTTCACCAGGGAGAAGCTGGATAATACTGACATATGCATAGTTCCTTGGTCATGGAAAGATACTTTTCATCTACTGGAGAAAGACATATCAGAGTTCATAATGCAGCAGTACCAGTTGTTGCAGATGTAGGAGGAATGTTTTACTGTGCTGATATAGGTGCTATTGTTTATTTGTTTCGCAAGCTATGTAACTATCTCTCTAGTTTTCCTATGCCTCTCCCCCTCCCAGGAACTTTTAAAATTAGAAAATTATCGACGTGTTTCTTGTTTGTATTCTATAATATTTCAAGATAGAATATGAGCAAATTTGGCAACAGGCTTTTATTGTGATTAAGAACTGCAATCCCTGCAGCAATTGAAAAAACTTTTTCCCATAAATTGGAAGAAGCTAGAGTTTTCATTCAACAGCAGATTGTCAAGGCTCTCCAAGAATGTCAAAATCTTTTTGCAGTACAGCATTGCTTGGGTGGCAGGATGGTTTATCCTGAATCACTGAAATACTTGCCTTTGTATGGCTTGGCATTACGTAAATCTATACCTCTTCGTGGAGGATATGGTGATGCTCAGCTTGATGAACGCTGTGCACCTGGAAACACTATGTTGGCTCTACCTATTAAGAGATTGTTGAAGCTTCTTTACCCGAATTTGTTTAGGATTGACGAGTATCTTTTAAATGTGAGGTTTCCTATCCATATTTCCTTTTCCTTTTTAAAATACTTGAGCAATGGAATGTTACTTGGTGACTAAAGTTGCATTTATGTCTCATATCTGTAGGAATTGCAACAGGGTGATGATTTCAACAAGATCTGCAAAAGTTTGCCTCTTTCAGAAGAGAGCTTAGATACCAAATCCCTGTACATTTACGACGATGGATTCAGATTTATCATATGGTTTGGAAGGATGCTTCTGTCTAATATAGCTTATAATTTACTTGGAGAAGAATATGCAACTGACTATTCAAAGGTTAATTTCCTTTTTCTTCTACAAATAAATATAGTTCATGCATCCTAGACTCTGATTGGAAGGTAGCCGATGAGGTTATTATATTTTAAGCATCATTTTCTAGGTCAAGAAAGGGAACCAATTTACATGCTGCATGCTACTGCAATTTGAAATGCTGATGTCATGTCATAATTGGATGACGTGTTTCAAGGGTTCAAACCAGTAACTATTGTTTATTTTGAAAGAAAAGGCAACGATTGATGTGCTTCTTGCATGGAAAGAAAATGGCAAGGATAGCAAAAAATAAATCTTAGTTCGCTGTGCTAGGCTGCTAGCAAAAGGTTTCGACAAGAGTATGTACTTCCAGAATTCCTTTTTGTTGGTCAAGAGTTTTGAAGCGATGAGTTTTGAAAAATGACTTCGTAGGCACTTATAAGTAGTACTTCTTGCAAATGATGAAAAAAATGCATTTTTACATATGCATATGCTTAAATATATGAGTTCATGGTATATATTTGCTAAAATTCCTTGATCTCTATTAGTTCATGTTGCTTTTTTCTCAAGTTTTTTAGTTTAAATAGTGCACAGAATTTTATGTTTTCAGTTGTTGGGAGGAATTTAGTTCATTAATTTTAATTGCCACCTTATACAAAGGCTGTTTTTGCATTTAGTGTTCAAACTTGTATATTCACTTATACTTAATCATGCCAAACTTGATGTTTGATGAGGATTTTCAGGTGATGCTAGCTACAATAGCCAGAAATTACTAGTAAAGTCTGGAATAAATATTCTTCAATTTATTTTACACGTCAAATTTCAAACTTTTGGTCCTAGTCAATTAATTTAAGAACTAGTTTAAAATTTTCTTTTCCTAATCTTATTAGATCAATATATGCTGTGCAATGTGCTTTTCTTAACTTTTGATTTTAATTTCAAGTGGGATTCATGTTTTAAACACTGCAATATCAAATAGGCACAGGTAGTCCTATCACATGAATTCATCAATTTTGTTGTGAAAACTCTAGCTCCTATTACTTTCCCATATCTGGACATCTTAACCTGAGTGTTGAGAATTTTTATCAAGTAGGTAGTTGCTGATTTGGTTTCTGAGTATTCGAGCACTTGACCTCAAAATTTTGTCACAAGGACAGTGAGCATCAACTGTTCGGAACTGTGCTGATGCTTTTCCCCAAAGGAAGCATTTCCATTGGAA
Organism: Voacanga thouarsii; assembly: GCA_026120185.1. Classification (NCBI taxonomy): domain Eukaryota; kingdom Viridiplantae; phylum Streptophyta; class Magnoliopsida; order Gentianales; family Apocynaceae; genus Voacanga; species Voacanga thouarsii. The sequence continues at coordinate 1,111,751 of JANUWF010001042.1, read as the reverse complement.
TCTTATTATTATAACTTGCTCTCGCTACAAGTGAGCTGATATTTTTTGCTTTTCTTTTTTGCCTTCAGTTCCCATTATGAATCTGGTGTCTCTACTATGAGTTGTCATTGCATATGGTTTCCTCTATGGAATGTAGAAGTCCTGATTTGTATGTTTATGAACTTTCTAAATTGTTGCTCATGGAGAACTTATTCCCATGTACATATGCTGCTGAGTTGTTCCAAATGTAAGTATCAATTTTGTTGGATTTCTTTTACTTGGTGCTTGCTATTTCAATTTCTGCTGTAACTGTCCTTTTGATATCCTTTCTGTGCCTTCTCGTTAAATCAGGTTAGCCTGTGTGAGCGGGACAATGAAATGCCAAGAAAGCTAATGACAACACTTGGGCAACTTAGGGAGGATGATCCTTCATACTATCAGCCGCCTCAGCTTGTTAGACAAGGTGAAAAACCCAGAGAAGATACCTTGCTTCTTGCAAACCTTGTTGAGGACCGGTTTCGTGGTCTGACTGGTCTTGCTGACTGGATTCTGCAAATACACCAGCAAGTCCTACAGAAATTTTAAGACACAGGTAATGAGCGGTTCTTGGCTCTATTGGATGCTATTTGGAACTCTGATATGGTATCATCTAATAGTACTAACGTTCAAGTTCTCCAACTTTGGGTCTTATTTTCTGGCCCTAAAAGAGATTCAGATAATCAAAATTCCCGCATATTTATTACGTAAAATATTTGTCTACAGTCTTGCCTATTTGAAGCACATAGTTACGTAGTTTCATTTCAACCCTAGGTTCTCTGCATACTCATATTTGTTCTGTCCTATGAAAACAAGCAGCCATTGATTTGTTACAGAGCATTTGTTATTATTACACGCATTGATTTTAGGTACCAATATATGTTATGATATTTTTATGCATGCCAGGATTAGTTTTTGGTTCTTCTCTTCGGGCAATCAAATTTTCATCACCCCGGAACCATCACAGACTACCTCTGGTCTCCCAGCACTGTGTTGAAATTAATGAACTTACATAATGTCGGGAAAAAAATTATCAAACGCCGTGCTGTCGAAATAATATTTTGTAAAGATTTCCTTATTCCAAACTCAATAAAAATAGCAACAATTGCTATTAATTTCAGTGTTCTGCCTTTGTTAGGTTAATTACCTCTTCGAATAGCTTTTGCTTTTTGCAATTTAAATTGTCTGCTTTTATTCTTGTTTCTTAAGTGCACTACTGCAGTTCTATCATTCATATATACACACACAAAATGCTATGGAAGTAATTAGAATATGAACAAGACGAATTATTCCCAAGTCTAAATCCACGACATGGAAGTCATACAAAACAAGACAGATCCAGGCAAACAACAACAACAACACCATTAATGTTCTTTAAAGGTAGTTCAAAACATGAATAGGTTTGCATAAATAGAAAGGAGGGCCCTGAGACACATGGAACGGAGCCGGAGAAGGAGATGAAGATGGAGGCTGGGGGTGCATGCAACAACTCCTTTCTATCCAAAAACGGAAATTTTGATCAGTTGAACACGACTGATGCAACCCTGGAGCATCTGGGAAAGTACTGCAGCTGCTCTTGGACCTGAGACCATGGCATCAGAATAAGACCTGTGAGTTCCATTCGTTCAAGTACTGTTGCATTCCTCAGGATAAACTTCATAAGACCAAGTTCTTCTTCCTTCCTGAGAGAAGCAGAAGCATATAGGAACTTCACCACTTTGAGATGAGAAGAAAAGCATGCAGGAACTGGATCTCCTTGATTTTCATTGTACTGCAAATCGTTCCATACTGTGTTGCTCTGAAATAGAATCAACCAATTAATAAAGAGTTTAGAATGCAGGTTATATATTTTACTACTATCAATTCTCTCCCGCTCCTGGCCCCTTCAAGAAACCCTAAGAGAGGGGAGTGGTGGGGAGGGGTTTGTTAACTAATTGTTAAAAGTGGACTGATATTGATGACTTAAGTGATCTACCCTCACGTTGTGGGTTTTTGAGGGAAATGTCTTCTTACCATATCCATGGTCAGCATTTGAAGCACTGGTGCCCGGTGGAGTAAGCGAATGAGTGCTGTAACATCCATGCGCGAATCATATGTATCCACTTTCACGTGGATCAGCTTCCCAAATAAGGGAAGAGAGTCAATTTCTGCAGCCTGGCTAAGTGCCTGCATCATCGTATAGTGTACGCATAGTAAAACATTCTCAACCAGCTCAAGATATAACAATATTTACAATAACCAGTAAAAACTATGCTTGCCACACTCAGCATTTATACTGCAATTTTCACCTACTTCAAAACCAAGCTAATAAACAAAAATGAAAGACGAAAAAGTTGAGAGTTAGGAAGCATACAATAAGGGCCTCGCCGGATAACTCAAGATATTTTAAAGCATCCATCTGTTTCAATGATCTTGCAGCGCGAATTCCACATGGGATCCATTCACTTGTAAAGAACAGCTTAATTGTTGCATTTTCAACTGGGGATGGCCTAGGCAGGACATAGTTCTCCAACAACGTACCATTCAGCTTGAAGTCTGCTAGGTTGGGTGCACCAATGTCAAACACAAACCCATCCACCCTACTTGGGGACTCATAGCTGGCGTGTGTCATCTTGAAGCTGGTTAGTAAAGGAGCATCCATCTTCACAGTCCTCACATTCTTCCATTTGCAACAGTACATGGCCAGAGACTCAAGGAATGGAAAATTTAACAGTACCAGGAGGCCGTTGGTTAAATCCTGATTCCTGAGTATGACATGGTCGAAGTCGATCTTTCTAAGTCTTGAGAATAGAGTGTCACTAGGAACTCTTAAAGTAACCGGCGTTAGTAGTTTCAATTCCCTTAGAGAGTTGCTAAGATGGAGACAACGGGGCAGCACAAGTGAAGCACTCCAAATATCAATCTCAAGCTTCTGAACATTTCTCCTCACTGCAGCTGTGATCCAAGCATGCAGACGAGATAACTCGTATGCAGAAGAACATCGGAGGATGAAGCTTTGTATTGATGAACCACCACCATGCATAAGCACTCGATCTATGAAGTTGCTGAAGTGATCCTTTCTAGTTTGCCTGTTAGTGTAATACAGTCTATCATCAAATTCTAGACTGGCAATGCAGGTCCACTTGTACTCCCATTTCTTTGCCAAAACACTGGTTCGCACAGCATCCTTAGTTGGGAGGCGAGACAGTATGTTGCTCAGAAGACTTTCTGGAAGCTCACTGATTCTGTCTTCCTCTTCGTCATTTTCTTGCTTTTTAAGTGCCATCTGCATTTGTCTGTGATTATGGGAAGTACTTCCCCCTGGAAGTTGCTTTTTTCTCACCATGATTGGGGAATTTTTACCTGGAAAACTTACAATTTAGTCAGTGTTCTATTACATGAAGATTTCTCGTTTATTACTTCTCTTAGGAATTGAAAGGATACTCATCATGCAATGGAATCTTACAAGCGTGAGTTACCCAAAAAAAAAAAAAAAATTGAAGCGAATTAAAGATCTCCAGATCTCTATAGGTCATAATAAAGCAGCCATACCACTGCATAGGGGCTGATCCATATAGCCATCAAAGTTGTAGTCAAACATAGAAAAAAGTCATAGAATGCCCTATGACTAAGAATAAAGATCATGCATTTTGGCTTAAACAGCATTATCTCTTGAGAGAAGTTTTCTCCACCGTTGGATCCATGGCTTGTTTAGAGAAAAACATAAAGAAACCTTACCAAAAATCCAAGGGTTTCGGTCATCAGAAATCTGAAAACATAGACATGCAAGGATAAAATGATGGCAAGTTTCTCATTCTCAAATTGATTTAGCACACGGCCTCTCTTTTTAGCTTGTGGTTTCTATCATATCGATCGATGACTGACAAGAAAAAAGAAGTTTTCCAAAGCTGGTATACAAAAGAAAATTTAAGAGCAAAACCAACTTTAACATACCTTTTTGATGAACCAGAACTTCAAATGAACGATTTCACATTTCTTTTAAGATGAAAGCAACAACTAAAAGATTCAATGGAAGAAAGATGAATAAAGAGAAGAAATGTATCCGCAGGGAATGAGCTTACGTTGGACAGTCCGAACTGAGATGCTGTGCTGTAGTCTTTGTCTTGTTGCAATGCAAAGTTGGCAGTGATGAATGAGTTGAGTGTGCTATTGTCGCACGTAGATAAATGCAACTACACTACCCCTAGAAACCCCCTCCCCTAGTCTCTAAAGCGTCAGTTACAAAGGGGAGAGAGAGAGAGAGAGGGAGAGAGATGAACATACTTTCCACCTTACATCTGTAATAAGAATACAGATTACAGTAACCGAAACAATGGACAAAGTGGAAAAGAAAGTGATCTAAACAGGCTAAAAGCATCCGCAGAGAGCCAAACTCATAGTTACCCACAGAAAAAGACCTCAGAAACTCTGTAATTGCTCCATAATAAGAGCCTGAAAGTGCAGAAAATACACATGCATTGCATGGAATATGGGGAATTGGGGATGAATTAGCATTTGCCATTATTTACATCTCATGTGCTGCTGTAATCAAATTTTGATTTGCAGAATTGAAATACTTTCCATCACTTTTCTAGAACGTGTGTTATCATAATCTCATATGGATTCCATTTCCATTATTACTGTTTTGGCAATTTGCTTACCAATTCTTCTCATTTTCTTTTTTAAGAATATAATTTTTTCCTTTTTTTTTTTTGGAAAACATTACATCAAAACTTAACTCTCCAATATTTTGCATTAAAAAACCATGCAATTAGATAGATTTGGAGTAGCACAAATACTTGTGTAGATATTTGACAGTATATGTTGATTAAATATTCAATGAAAAGAGTTTATATATATATGCAAATGCAATGAGTATACATAATTACTGTGTAACAGCCTCTCATATAGAAAGTGTTCTGTTATACCAATTGAAATAATAACTCTCGTATAGTAACTAATTTATATAACGATTTAATAGCAATTAAAAATTCGTAAGTTTTAGGGAAAAAGATAATTTCAATATAAACTTCAATTAAAATTGTTATTTTCTTATTAAAATTTATTATTTTTATTAAATTAGTAGTTGCAATATATATATATATATGAAACCGTATAGTATTGTCCTTCCTTTATCTATTTAGAAAGTGTGGCATCAATTATATATGTTGGCATGTTCTTTAATCTAATGCACCTAAGAATTGAAAAAATATAAAATATAACAGTTAAAAAAAAAAAGAGATAAAAGATCATATTTAGGATTTTTACCATGTTTTATCATATTTCTTGGAATCACTGGACAAACGAACCAGTTATGAGGGAGGTTGCAAAATGGTCTCAATGCATTCAATGAATTCATTATTGCAAAATAATTAACATACTCATCGTTGAATTAGTTGCCCTCGACTACATTTATTTTCAAACAACATATTCATTAATACATTGTTACTTCTTTCGTTCTTATATAAGTCACAGTTTTATAGTAAAAGATTAAATTATTTTTACTAAAAGTCATAAAATTAGTTAAAAATCAATAATCAATTCATATTATATTTAATGAAATAATAAATAATACTCCTTCCGTTCTAAATTATCTATCTCATTTATAACTTAATTTTTTTCCTAAATTATCTATCTCTTTAGAAAATTAAAATTCAACATTCCAAATTTATTCCAAATTTACCCCCATTTAAAAGCACTCTGTTTTTTAAATATATTAAATATTTTTTCCCAATAAACTGATCCTATTTAAGTAACAAGAGAGAAAGAAGTAATTTGAAATATATTAAAATTTTCAAATTTGAGTACTTAATAAAGAAAAAGAAAATAAATTGAACTTAAGAGTAAAAATAGAAGAAAGTGTTTAATTAACTAAAAAATTTACTTATGTTAATAACAGTGTAATTAGTTAAATGAGATAGATAATTTAAAACAGAGAGAGTAAAAATATAATTAAAAATAATTTTAAAATCCAAAAATGACACTTACTTGGGAAAGAGGGAGTATTTTGCAACAACATACTCAGCAGATGCATTGAGATGATTTTTGCAACCTCACCCAAAACAGCAAATTCTTAATAACACATTCAGTGAATACACACACACACACACACACATACATACATATACTTATAAATTCTTATATATGCTATTTTTGCAACCTCAATACATTCACTGATAGCGGTGTAAAGGGGTCAAATCGAGTTCGAATCGTCCTTGTCTCGAACTCAGACCTAGACAAGATCAGCAAAAAAGGGGTTTGGGAGTATAGAATAAAAAGACCCATACCAGCATAAGCGGGTATAGGTTCCAAGTTGGATAAATTTCCTATGTAAAACAATATTCTTGTGTAAAAAATTTCTACATAAAATATTAAAACAATTTTGTTTACATTTAATTTAATCTTAAAAACTCTTTACACTAATTGAATAATAGCCCTAATATCAATAATAACCACAATTACAATTCCAAATTCTCAAAATTTAAAGTCTACAACAATAAAAAGAACCGTCCAAGTTCATAAATAACAATATCATACAACATGTATAAATTAGAAACTAAATGTTAAATAACAGTTTACAACAACAATGGCAAATATTCATAAGTTTATAACTATTACATAACATGAAATATCCTCAATTCATCCAATAACTTGTTTTCAATTTTTGCTTTCTTCATCAATAGTCCTCAACAATATCTCAACATAATATATTTTATATATTTTATATTTTATATAATATATTATATTAATCAGGTACGGGTACTATAGTTTCATTTTCAAACCCAATTATATAGACTAAATAGATAGACGCACTATGGGAGAAATGAGCTTTAGTGACAAGAAATATTAGTGACAACAAAATTATTGTCATTAAATAGTAGAATTAGTGACAACATTTTAAATTGTCAGTAAAGGTCCAACTTTTAGTGACAACAAAAAATGTTGTCATTAAATGATAACTTTTAGTGACAAGAGAAAATGTTGTTACTGTTTTTTGTCACTAAAGGCTTTCTCGCCAATCTCATTTGAATGCGGGAAATCTCTTTAGTGACAATTCCAAAATTGTTGTCACTAAAAAGAAACTTTATCACTAAATAGTGCACATATAGTGATAACAATTTTCTTGTCACTAAATAGTGTACTTATAGTGACAACATTTTTCTTGTCACTATTTATGTGAATTTAGTGACGAAAAATGTTGTCACTATTGTGTATGTATGCGTGTTTTTTTTTTTATTAGAAATACTATTATGTGCATTTTAATTCATATAATTTTACTTATATAGAGAGCAGAAGGGTGATATAAATAAATGTAGACATGTATATATATAGGGGAGAGAGTGAGAGAAAGAGAAAAAAAATGGGAGAGAGAGATAAAGTGTGTAAGAGAGGGAGAGAGAGAAAAAGAGAGATATATAGAGAGAAAGAGTACTAAAACAAAGGGGAAAAGAGATAAAAGGAGGAAAAGAAAAAGAGGGAGAGGGAGAATGAGAAAAATGGAGAAAGAGAGATCGAGAGGGTGAGAAAGGGAGGAGAAAATGGGAGAGAGGGGGAGAAGGGTAGAAGAGAGAGAGAGAGAGAGAGAGAGAGAGAGAGAGAGAGAGAGAGAGAGAGAGAGAGAGAGAGAATGAGAGGAAAAAAATGGGAAGAGAGAGATAGAGTGTGTAAGAGATGGAGAGAGAAAAAGAAAGAAAAAGAAAAAGAGAGATATATGGAGAGAAAGAGAACTAAAACAAAGGGGAAGAGAGATAAAAGGAGGAAAAGAAAAAAAGGAAGAGGAAGAATGAGAAAAATGGAGAAAGAGAGATCGAGAGGGTGAGAAAGGGAGGAGAATGTGGGTGAGAGAATGGGAGAGAGAGGAAGAAAGGTAGAAGGGAAAGAAATAGAGAGAGAGAGAGAGAGAGAGAGAGAGAGAGAGAGAGAGAGAGAGAGAGAGAGAGAGAGAGAGAGAGAGAGAGAGAAATGTTGGAATGTATGTCCTTTTAGATTAGGTTTCTGATGTAATTTTGACTTTATATTAATAAAAGTATTTTTTCTTAGAATTTGTTTGTGAAATCTTCTTTATATTTGTGCACGATTTTATTGGAAAAAACCCATTATGTTTAAGTAAATAATTCATGTGAATGGATGTCTTTCACACTAAGGTATGAGTTAGGGCTATTCATGGGTTGGGTTGGTTCGGTTTTTTTAATTTTTTAACCCAACCCAAATATTTCAATTTTAAAATTTTAAACCCAAACCAAACTATTTAAAATTTTAAACCATCGGTTTGGATTGTGTTCGGTTTGAGTTGGTTTGATTTGGTTTGGTTTGATCGGTTTGTACATAATTTATCAAGTAAGGTTTTAACCTCTCCCTTAGAACATACTTCTGATTTTATAAACAAGATATACATTTGAGACATACTAATAAAAAATAATATGAAAAGCATCAAACATATTAGTGCATGACTATATAGAAACAAATTAGTCTATTAACAAATATAACAAAAAATAATGAATACTAAAAATTTCTCGTAGGCATTTACTTGGACTGCTGTTATGATTAGCCTAGATATGAAAGGAAAATTTTAATCACCAACAATTGGAGTTGTTTCTCCAAATGCCTCAACTGCTTTAGTGCATAAAGAGTTTGAAAATTCTACAATAAATAAATATAGTTAAGTATCACAATTAAAAAAGAATGATACAGTTTAATCTCAATACTTTATTTATTATCTGTAAGCCAAATAGAGCTCTTTGTAAAAGCTCATAAACAGATAAAAAAAAAACATTAAACAATACCAACAAGAATACCATCATCCATTTGATACTAATTCATTTTTAACTGTAAAAATTCCAAACTTAACAACACTATAAAACATTACAAAGACAATTTGGCCAACTTTTCAGTCAGCAGAAAAGAAGTTCAAATACAAGGATACAATTATACCACAGGACAATACCTTCCATGCTCAAACTTCTTTTACTTGATTAAAGAAGCTAAACAAGTGAACTAAACCTCGTGGTGTAACAGTGGATCATTCGTCAAAAGATCAAAAATAAGAGAATGTGTGATTTCATTTGTTCTAACTTTCCCACTAAATCAAGATAAAATTGTCGAGAAGAGGTTGCATTGAAATTGAACCTTCTTTTAGAGAAGCTGCTTTTGAACCCAACTTTCTAACTTTTCCACCACCCTCTACAGCCTGATTAGCGATTTCTCAACTAATTATCACCAAAATCAGAAATGCAATGTTCAATTAAATCACCAAGATAAGCATTAAGAAACTCATTGTGATGACCACACCACCTCCTGCATTTTGGCCCAAAGTCAAACCCAATGGCTTGTCAAGCTCAACCTCAATATTCTTTGAAGCAGTTGTTCTTGCTATGATCTCAAGGCCTCTTCTTACTTTGATACTCTCCGTTAAGAAAAATTTTGAGATGCCCCTTTTGGCATCTTAAATTGATAGCCCTTGAAAACTCAATTTGTATGTAGAGAACAAAAAATACAAGTCAAACGCATTTCTTGGATAAAAATGATGAATCATACAATTACACATTTATCCTATATATACCAGAAACAGAAAGTGAGGACTGATGAGCATTGGAGATGGACTTGAATTAGTTTTGATATAGATTTTCTTTACATAGGCAGTACCGTAGCAGAGCAAGAAGAGGGTGGACTTAGAGATCTCAAATCAGCAACGCAGTAGAAGAACAACAAAAACGGCTAAACCTGAGAGAGAGGGAAAGGCCTGTGATGTTGAAGTGATTTTGTCCAAAAGGATATTTAGATTTTAAAGTTTGTCTTATTTCATTTTTTCTTTTTTTATTTTTTAATATTTTAATAAATTTTTTAAAATTAAATAAATATAATTAATTATATTAGTTCGGGTTGAGTTAGGTTGGGTTATATAATTTTAAAAACCCAAACCAAATTATCGGTTCCTAATTTTCTTAACCCAACCTAACCTAAACCAACCCAAAAAATCAAAATTTGGGTTGGGTTAGGTTAGGTTGGGTCAGTCAGGTTGGTTTAAGTTTTGATTTTTCTGAATAGCCCTAGTATGGGTCATGGGTTACTTAACACATAAACTATTATTTTTAACAAGATAATGAGAATGGAAATCTCATCATAACAAGGTTATTGTATTATGAATTCTAAATAGAGAATGGCTTACCTTTAGCCAATGAGTAGTTTACTCATTTTATAATACAAGCGTATTTCAAATACGTAGAATAGGACCTGTAGTAGTGGTTTCTAAAAGTACTATGTGATAGAAACCCAAACTACTACTGCTATAGCGTAAACTTGAATTATACAGTTTGAGTATAAATTGGTGGTCTGACGAAACTGGAAACATATGCTTTGATATACTATAGTTGAGGTTCTTGAGAATGACCAATATACTTGTATGTTGGGTATATGTGACTAGTTAGTCAAGACAAACTTGTACAAGATAGTGTCTACACTATATCGCCAATTGTGGTTGTCCGAATGATCTAATTATCCAGGGTCTGGGGAACATGATTTGAATATTGGCTTCAGGGGTAGCTCTCTTGGAAAGTGAAAATATTTCAAGAATTTGTGAATCATTGGACGAGAAGCCTAAGGATGGTAAATGTCTTTTAGAGATGTGTTAGTACACTATTTCCTCTCTAAATGCATGACGATGTGTAGAGGGGTATTTTAGTCATTTCACCTTAGGTCAAAGACATAGCTAACGCAGCATTGTCCTTGGGGTCAATATTTTCTTATGGTGATATTAGAAAATATTTAAAATGTAAAATACAGTTATTTATATAGCAATTGTATTTTGGTCATTTTAGTAGTCAAGACGATATGTCTTTTTGGTCCTCAGAATAGCCTATAAGTCCTAATTATTATAGGTCGAGGAAATGATCACAATAAAAAAAGATTTTATTTTATTTAGGAAGTCTAAATTATTTTTGGATTATAATAAAATAAAGGAACGATAGAAATTAATTTTATTATCTAGTTTAATTGATTAATTAATTATTCAATGTCTAAGGCCATATTGAATAATTAAAAAAATTAACTTTGGCTTAAACTAGTTAATAAAAGGCTTAATAATTATTTTAGTTCATTTGAGTTCATTAATTATTTATTGAGTTATTTTAATAGGCCCAAGAAATAAATAATTAATAGTTATTATTTTTTGCTCATTTAGTCCAAAAAAATAATAAATTATTTTGGCCCAATAGCTTGGACTAAAAGGTTATTTTTATTCATGCTACAGAAAAGTTAAGGATTACCCAAACTTCTTATGTTGATAACCTCTGAATGTTTTGAAAAAAACCACCGGTGTTTTAGTTATCTGCTAACGTAAATAGGAGTCGTTCAATTGAACAGATAGACATACGACACAGAGGAAAGAAACACAGTGCTTTTCTCTCTGTTATTCTCTCTCATTTTTCCTTCTTCCTCTTTCATCTTCTTGTCCTTACTAACTAATAGCAAAGGATCAAGAAGGACCATTCCTCGCCTATATTGTTTCACCAATATAGATTAAGCGAAAAAATATTCCGAGAAGTGAAAAGTTTCGTGTACATGCCAAGGAGAAGCTGAAGGATCGCTGGTCATCAACTGGAAGTTTTAACGGGTGAGGGAGATGTGACCGTCATTCCATCATCCTCCTTGCAACAAAACAAGGCAACGTCCAGGAGAGGTATTCATTTTTTGCCTTCCACTGCGCCGTTCTGGTTTAACAATACTGCATGCATGGCTTCCTCTATTTTCATTATCTTCAAAACAATAGGAAGGGGGAGAGAGAGGTAAAGTGTGTAAGAGATGGAGAGAGAGAAACACAAAAAAGAGAGATATATAGAAAGAAAGAATACTAAAATAAAGGGGAAGAGAGATAAAAGGAGGAAAAGAAAAAGATGAAGAGGAAAAATGAGAAAAAGGGAGAAAGAGAGATCGAGAGAGTGAGAAAGGGAGGAGAAAATGGGCGAGAGAATGGGAGAGAAGGGTAGAAGAGAGAGAGAGAGAAAGAAAGAGAGAGAGAGTTGTATATTATTAAATAAATATATATTTATATATACATGGTATATAGATATTTGTATATCTATATATATGTATTTGTTGCGTTATGTATGTATGTATGTATGTATGTATGTATGTATGTATGTATGTATGTATGTATGTATGTATGTATGTATGTATGTATGTATGTATGTATGTATGTATGTATGTATGTATGTATGTATGTATGTATTTGGTCTCTATATGTATGTATATGTGTGTGTATATATATGTATATATGTATATATACATATATACATGTGTGTGTGTGTGTGTATGAGAATATATTTGGTATTTATATATATGTATATATGTGTATCTATATATGTCTATATATGTATGTATGTATGTATTTATATATATGTATTTATGGTTACCTATATATTTGAATATATGTAGATACATATATATATAGACATATATATGTGTATATATAGATATATAGTTATGTTGTATGTATATATATAGTATATGGTATGTATGGGTATATGTATATATATATATATCTATATATATGTATTTGGTATATATATATATATATATATATATATATATATATGTATATGTGTGTGTACCTACATATTTATATGTATGTATGTAGATACATATGTATACAAACATATATATATGTATGTATAGATATATAGTTATATAATATGTATATAAATAGTATATGATATGTATGTATATATGTATATCTATATATCTATATTTGGTATATGTATATATGTAGTGTATGTATATGTGTGTGTACATATATATATGACCACACACACATATACACCATATATATACATATAAATATATATATATATATATATATGCTTGTATTGGATATATATATATATATATATGTATAAGTTTTTTTTAATAAATCTATATGTTTAAAAATATTTAATAAAAATAATATTTTAATTAACAGTATATAAATTTTTTAATTTATATAAATATAAAAATATTTTATTATATTGAATTACGATGTTTCATGAAAAATTTAATATAATTATTGTATTTTTATTTTACATTATTGTTTTAAAAATTTGAAAGTTATTACGAATAGTTTAAATAAATAAAAAAAATGATTGTAGCACACAAAATGGATTGGCCTAGCGACTGAGACACACGGTCTCTATGCGCGAGGTTGAGAGATCAAAATTTCGTTGCCTCACTTAACTCTCAATTTCAAGTTAATTTGGAGTTGTGATTAATATATGTGGATGTTGTCACTAATGAATGATCATTAGTGACAAGATATAGGTAATAGTGACAACATTTGTAATGAATTAGTGACGAGAAATATTGTCACTATTGATTGATTACATTAGTGACAATGGAATTTTGTCACTAAAAGTCATGCTTTAGTAATAAGAATGAGTTGTTGTCACTCCATACCTTTAGCGGCATAGATTTAGTGACATTCAAGTGACAATAAATTTTTCGTCACTAAAGGTCTTTAGCGACAACATTTTTGCATTTAGTAACCACATTACGTCGTCACTAAAGGACATTTTTCCTGTAGTGACAGATTCAAGTCAAGTCAGGTAATAAAATAAGTGTACTAGATAGGGATGACAATGGGGTTGAGCCAGGCCGGGGACTAGAAATTTTGGCCATGCCCCTGCATACCCCCCATTTCCCTATCCCCGGTTGTCCTTGCCACGGGGAAAGACGAGGATCCCTGCCTCTGTCTCGCACGGGGACAAAACAATCCCCAGTCCTGTTGGATTGTATGCCCTCTTAGACTAGGTTTCTGATGTAAAATTGAATATTTTAATAAAAGAATTTATTTTCAGAAATTAGTTGTGAATTTACTTTTTGTTTGTACACAATTTTCGTTTGGAACAGACCCATTGTGTTTAAATAAGTGATCCATGTGAATGATGGTCTTTCACAGTAAGGTATGGATCACGGGTTATTTAACACATAAACATTTGTTCTTAACCTATTGATGAGACTGAGAATCTCATCATGTTTAGGTTATTATGTTATGAATTTCAAATGGGGAATGGCTTACCTTTAGCCAGTGAGTAGTCCACTCACTTCATGACATAAGCGTATTTTGAATACATAGGGCAGGACCTGTAGTAGTGGTTTCTAAAAGTACTATATGATAGAAATCTAGACTACTACCGCTATAGTGTGGACTAGTACTCTACGACTTGAGTATGAGTTGGTGGTCTGACGAAGCTGCAAGCATATGCTTTGATATGCTATAGTTGAGGTTCTATAGTAGAACCAATATACTTGTGTATTGGGTATATGTAGCTAGTTAATTAAGATAGACTTGTACAAGATAGTTTATGCACTATATCGCCCCTTGTGGTTGTCCGAATGATCTAAAATGTCCAGGGCCCTGAGAAACATGACTTGGATGTTTGCTTTAGGGTAGCTCCCTTGGAAAGCGGAAGTCGTGGATCATCCGACTAGAAGCCTAAGGATGGTAGATGTCTTTTAGGGGGTGTTAGTACACTTCTTCCTCTCTAAATGTACGGCGATGTGTAGAGGGGTATTTTAGTCATTTCACTTGTAGGTCGAAGACTTTGCTAATGCAGCATTGTCCATGGGGTCAATATTTCCTTATAGTGATATTAGGAAATATTTAAAATGTAAAATACAGCTATTTATATAGTAATGATGTTTTGGTCATTTTAGCAGCCAATGCGATGTGTCTTTTTGGTCCTCGGAATAGCCCATAAATCCTAATTAATTTTGTGTTGAGGAATTAGTCTCAGTTCAAGAGGATTTTATTTTATTTTATTTTATTTTATTCAAGATGTCTAATTTATTATTAGACTGGAATAAAATAAATAAATAAATACATAAATAAATAAAATTAGGAGTTGAGAGAAATTAATTTTCTGATTTATTTGGTTAATTAATTATTCAGAACCTAGGACCAGTTTGAATAATTAGGAAATTAACATGGGCTTAAATTAAGAGAAAATAATTAATGCTTAATTATTTATTGGGTTATTTATTTAAGCCCAAGATATAAATAATTAAAGATTAATTATTTTGATTTATTTAGGCTCATTAATTATTTATTGGGTTATTTCTATAAGCCCAGAAAATAAATAATTAATGTTTATTATTTTGGGCCTTTTAGGTCCAAGAAAAATAATAAAATTATTTCGGTCCAATAGCTTGGACCATAGGGTTTTTTCCAGATACAGTTCAGATGAGTTTAGAGTTTAGCCAAACTTATTCTCAGGTTAACAACCGGATGTTTGAAATTTGATATCCCGGGAATATGTTTATCAGATAATTAGAGACCTAGTTTTGGTTGACCAATAAACAAGTCTCTGGTAAAAGAAAAAACCCTAATCTTCCTAACAACTAGAGGCTCTCACGCAGCTCTCTCTCTCTCTCTCTCTGTTTTCCTCCTTGGAGCTTTGCTAACCAATAGCAAGGGAACCAAGGAGATTTGAGACCGTTCTTCTTCACTATTGTGTTCACCGACTAGAAATTGGGCAATGGCATATTCTGAGAGTTGAAAAGCTTGGCGTTCATGCAAATAAGGTGAAGTAGGAGGCTAACGGGTTATCAACCGGAAGCTTCTTCAAGTGGGCAAGGCGAAGCGATTCCTATTATTCAATCCACTCCTACTCAACCTAGTAGGTTTAAAGTGCGCAAATGTATAATCTTTAGACTTCCGTGCGGCCTTTAAGGCTTGTGTTTTTTTTTTCCCTGTTTTTCCCCATTGAAGCATGCTCCCCTGTTTCTCTGCTCGTCAATGTGGTATCAGAGCCAATGGTTCTTTTATCAACTTAGAGAGCATGGTAGTTAATAAAAATGGAGAAGATGATTGTTTGGTGATTATACCTGTGATCTTTCGCTATTTTGGTATGGGATAGGATGACTGTGAGCTTCACCGTTGAAGCATAGGATTCTTTGTAAAAAATTTTGGCTTTGATGTTTGATCGTGTAAACCCAATTTAAATGGGTATAGGCGGTTGTGTTTTTGTTTTGGGTGAGTTTTTTTAAGTAAAAATGTCCAAAGAAGCCAAAAAAAGAAGTAGCAGATGAAGCACAGAGGTTCTGCAACTTCCGCGCGGAAAAGAGAAAAAAAACGAAGAAGAAACACTATTCCTAGGCCGTTGCCTAAACTGAGCCGAGCCGTCATTTTTGTGAGAGGAGCCGATCACTGTTGAGCCGAGCCGCTGGGAGAATTGCGAGCCAATTGCATGAAATTGCAATTGCAAATTGCAATCGCGCGCGGGTCGAGCGGCGGGTATCTGAGCGAGCTCGCGGGTCATGTGCTGAGAGAAGCTGGGCGCGAGTCGCGGGTTGTGGATCAGCTTCATGGGTCGCGCAGCACGCGATCTGGTGCGGCTGGTGCATCGGGGGTACGGTGGACCACAGATCAAAAGGCTCTGATCCGGTGCGGCTGGTGTACATGGATCGGCAGATTTGTTTTTTTACAATTTTTTTTATTTTTTTCCGTTTTGGGTCCCATACCAGGCGAAGTTAATATTTTTGCAATATTTTATATTCTTGGAATATATTTGCATGAAAAATATTAGTAAGGGATTTTAGAATTAAACAAGATAATTAATTAATTAATTAATGTGTTTAATTCTATTATTTGGGCACTTAGGTTTAAAACTAGAAAAGCATGAAAACGTTTACTGTTTTCAAGCATACTATTTTTTTGTGTACCTATGTGTGCCTTTTCTCAAAGACCAAAGTCTTTGGGAACATTTTTTTGACAAGAAAAATATTTTTCTTCAAAAATTAAATGGTTATTTTAATTTGTACAAAAATTAATCCTTGAATATTTTCTCAAATGATTTAATCCTTGACATAGAAAATATATTGGATTTAGATATTTTTGTAAATTAAAATGGAGAGCCATTTTGTTTTATTTTGTACTAGAAAAATTATTTTGTCAAATAAATTTGAGACTAAAGTCTCTAGAAAGTTTTAATTGAAATTTTTTTGAAATCATTAAGTTTTAACTTAAATAAAATTAGTCTATGGAAAAATCTCTCAAATGATATATACCTTGACATAGAGATTTTAGTGGATTTAGATATTTTATTTTTGAGTTAAGAAAAAACTTAATGGAAATTTCAAAAGGATATTTTTCCAAAAAACATTTACTTTAAAAGACTAAGTGGGAGAGGGGTTCCAACGGCCCCACGGCTTCCATCACGGTCCTCATTAGAGATCGTGGGTCCCCTCGCGTCACCCTGGGAGTGAACCCGTATAGGATGGGGATACCACAAGGATCTAGATCTAATGGAAGGATGTAATTAATAACCCGGGACACGTACTATGATCGGCCAGCTCACGTTGGAGGTTATAGTGCGAGCTATGTCCATAGGAAATGAGAGGAAACGGCCATCCCACGATGGAGTTATCATCTAGATCATTACTTAGAAGGGAAATTAATTTGTGGTGGTTATTACACTTAACTTAGGATACTGTTAATCTTCCTAAGAAGCTATGTCAGTTTTCTTAAGAGCCAAATTATTTTCAGTGCACAAATTTTATTTTATTTTCACAAACTAAATTCTTTCTTTTATTTTTCGATTTTAAAAAATGGTGGGAGGTTCTTTTAGTCCATTGACCGTTATTCTCAGGGAGAATAAGTTAATGGGTCCAAACTATGTGGATTGGAAAATGAACCTGAATATAATACTCACAGCCGAAGAGTATAAGTATGTCCTTTACGAGACCTGTCCTGTTATCGGGGAAGGTTCCACCGCCGAAGAGCGAGAGGCTGAGAAGGCGTGGAAGAAGGCTGACGAAATGGCACGTTGCTATATGTTAGCCTCCATGTCTAATGTGCTCCAGTCAAAACACGAGCACATGGCTTCTGCATATGACATTAGTCAATCATTGGCTACTATGTTCGTAGACAAGAGCCGACCCGCAAGGCAGGAGGCTCTTCAAACAATAATAAACACTAAGATGGCTGAGGGAGCATTAGTCCGAGAGCATATGCTCAAGATAATTGCTGCTTTCGAGGAGGCATAAATCTTAGGGGCTGTCATTGACCCCGAAAGCCAAGTGGACATGGTTCTCGAATCTCTATTGGGTTCCTTCACTCAATTCAAATTGAACTATAATATGAACAAATTGAACATGAGTTTGACTGAACTGATGAAAGAGTTCCAGATGGCGGAGAAGGTCATGAAGCCGTAGTTAAAGACCATGATTGCTAAGGCTTCTTCCTCAAGAATTGGGCCTAAACCCAGAAAGTTCAAGAGGAAGAAGGGGAATGCAGCAGCCTAGCCCAAGACCCAGCCCAATGACAAACCAAAGGGCAAGTACTTCAAATGTGGAAAGAAGTGACACTAGAAAAAGGAGTGTCCAGATCTTCAAGCCAAGAAAAACCCCACGGGTAATGTTTTCTATCTAGAGTCTATATCAATGGTAGGATCAACTTCCACTTGGATTGTTGATTCAGGAGCTACTAATCATATCTGTAACTCCTTATAGGGGTTTAGAAAGATTAGAAGACTCAAGAAGGGTGAACATGGGCTAGAGTGGGTAATGGAGCACAAGTCTGGGCCCTTGCAGTGGGAGAGCTGGATCTTATTTTTTATTGTAATAAAATAGTGGTTTTAAAAGATATTTTATATGTACCTGAATTTCGTCAGAATTTGATTTCAGTTGCAAAACTTATAAATCAAGGATATTCTGTATCTTTCCATTCTGGTATTTCTATCAGTAGAGATAGAGAAATTTTATGTACTGGGCACATGTATGAAAATATGTTCTTTTTAAACCCTATTAACAACCAATCAAATAACGCTTAGTTTGAGCCTTTAACTAAGAAGAGAAAGACCAATATTAATGATTCATACCTTTAGCATCTAAGGTTGGGTCATATTAACTTAACCAGGATTCAAAGGCTAATCCATGATGGGCCTTTGGGCTCATTGAGATTGGAAAGTTGGCCTCAATGTGAATCCTGCCTGATGGGAAAGATGACCAAAAGGTTATTTACACCAAAGGCGGATAGAGCCAAGGAGGTGTTGAGTCTTGTTCACACTGATGTGTGTGGTCCATTGTCTACACCAGCTAGAGGAGGTTTTGAGTATTTCATCACTTTCACGGATGATTGTACAAGGTATGATTACATTTACCTGATGAGACGCAAGTCTGACTCTTTTAACAAGTTCAAGGAGTTTAAGACTAAAGTGGAGCGTCGGACAGGTAAATTAATCAAAACCTTACGATCGGATCGTGGTGGAGAGTACCTTTTAGGTGAATTCAATGACTACATGGTACATCATGAGATAGTATCCCAACTCTCTGCGCTGAGAACACTCCAACAGAACGGAGTAGCTGAGAGAAGGAACATGACGTTGATGGAAATGGTCCGAAGCATGATGTTGCATGATACTCTTTCAGTGTCCTTTTGGGGATATGCCCTGGAGAGAGCAGCATATATTCTGAACTTGGTGCCTTCCAAGTCAGTACCTAGGACTTCCTATGAGATGTGGACTGGGCGTAAGCCAAGTCTGAATCATCTCAGGATTTGGGGTTGTCCAACTTATGCACTGATCAAGTGAGACAAGTTGGAACCGAGATCAGAATTATGCTATTTTGTTGGGTATCCAAAAGGGACAAAAAGAGGTTACTTTTATCATCCTAAGGAGTAGAAGGTACTAGTTAGTACCAATGCTAGATACTTGGAAGATGATCAAAGTACTTCCACTAAAGGTTCAACAAGATTGGAACTTGAGGAGAAGTTATCTACGGAATCAACTTCTTCTGACCCGATTGTGGAACAAGAAGAGGCATAGCCTCAAGAGCCTGTGCAAATGGAGCCTCGTCGTAGTGGGAGAGTGTCTAGGTTTCCAGATAGATGGACTGGAGAAGCCTTTGAGCTGGTCTCCGACCATCAGGAACAAGACCCCACTAGATACGAGGAGGCTATTGCTGATGCCGATGCAAATCTGTAGCATGAAGCAATGAAAGCTGAGATTGAGTCTATGTACCTTAATCAAGTTTGGGATCTTGTAGCTTCACCTGAAGGGATAAAACTCATTAGGTGCAAGTGGGTGTACAAGAGAAAGAGGGGAGCGGATAGGAAGGTAGAAACCTTCAAAGCTAGGCTTG
This sequence comes from Voacanga thouarsii, assembly GCA_026120185.1. Lineage (NCBI taxonomy): Eukaryota > Viridiplantae > Streptophyta > Magnoliopsida > Gentianales > Apocynaceae > Voacanga > Voacanga thouarsii. Next base: position 1,091,651 of record JANUWF010001042.1, on the reverse strand, counting down.
TGGTGAAAGGGTATACTTAGAAAGAGGGAATCGACTATGAGGAAACCTTTTCCCGGGTAGCCATGCTTAAATCCATCTGCATCCTCCTTGCCATCGCATGTCACTATGACTACGAGATATGGCAAATGGATATCAAGATAGCATTCTTAAATGGCCATCTTAGCGAAGACATCTATATGTCCCCACCAGAAGGCTTCATTGCTGAAGGCCAGGAACATATGGTTTGCAAGCTTAAGAAGTCCATTTATGGACTTAAGCAGGCATCGAGAGTATGGAACATTCGTTTTGATGAGACTGTAAAGTCTTATGGTTTTATTCACAACGAAGATAAACCATGTGTGCACAGGAAACTTGAAGACATTAATATGATTTTTCTTGTCCTGTATGTGGATGACATTCTACTCATTGGAAATGATGTAAGGACATTGTCGTCTACAAAGGTTTGGCTGTCTAGTCAATTCAGTATGAAGGATTTGGGAGAAGCCAGTTACATTCTCGGGATTAGGCTTCTTAGAAATAGGAAGTAGAGAATATTAGGGTTATCCCAAGCGACATACATTGACAAGATGTTGGCCAAGTACAGCATAGACTCATGCAAGGGAGCTCTAATCCCTTGCAGACATGGATTGTCATTTTCTTCAAAGGATTGTCCTAAGTCTCAAGAAGAAAAGGACAGAATGAGTAGGATTCCCTACGCTTCGGCTGTGGGAAGTCTCATATACGCCATGCTGTATACTAGGCCGGATATTTGCTTTGCCATAGGTTTAGTTAGCAGATATCAGTCAAACCCTGGGGATGTTTATTGGCAAGCTGTAAAGCATATTCTCAAGTACCTCAAGGGAACGAGAGATTATATGCTAGTCTACAGGGCTGATGATTTAGTTCCCACAAGATACATAGATTCAGACTTCCAGGCGGATAAGGATGAGAGAAAATCCACTAGTGGATATGTCTTCACCTTGTCTGGAGGAGCAATTTCATGGAGGAGTATCAAGCAATCTTGTATTGCTGACTCAACCATGGAAGTTGAGTATGTGGCAGCTTCGGAGGCATCCAAGGAATCAGTCTGGCTTCGGAAGCTCCTTACAGAACTTGGAGTCGTATCACATATGGACAAACCGATTGTGATGTATTGTGACAATACTGGAGCAGTATCGCAATCTAAGAAACCTCGGAACCATAAGAAGGGGAAACACATCGAGAGGAAATACCACTTGATCCAGGATTTCATCCAGAGACGGGAAGTCGCGGTGGAACATATTACCTCAGAAAACAATCTAGTAGATCCATTCACCAAGCCATTGGCTGAGAGAGTCTTCAAGAGACACTTAGACGCCATAGGGGTAGGCACCTATGGACTTACCTAGTCTTAGAGTACAAGTGGGAGATTATTGGATTGTATACCCTCTTAGACTAGGTTTCTGATGTAAAATCGAATATTTTAATAAAAGAATTTATTTTCAGAAATTAGTTGTGAATTTACTTTTTGTTTGTACACAATTTTCGTTTAGAACAAACCCATTGTATTTAAATAAGTGATTCATGTGAATGATGGTCTTTCACAGTAAGGTATGGATCACGAGTTATTTAACACATAAACATTTGTTCTTAACCTATTGATGAGCCTGAGAATCTCATCATATTTAGGTTATTATGTTATGAATTCCAAATGGGGAATGGCTTACCTTTAGCCAGTGAGTAGTCCACTCACTTCATGACATAAGTGTATTTCGAATATGTAGGACAGGACCTATAGTAGTGGTTTCTAAAAGTACTATATGATAGAAACCTAGACTACTACTGCTACAGCGTGGACTAGTACTCTACGACTTGAGTATGAGTTGGTGATTTGACGAAGCTGCAAGCATATACTTTGATATGCTATAGTTGAGGTTCTATAGTAGAACCAATATACTCGTATATTGGGTATATGTAACTAGTTAGTTAAGACAGACTTGTACAAGATAGTTTCTGCACTATACCACCCCTTGTGGTTGTCCGAATGGTCTAAAATGTCCAGGGCCTTGGGAAACATGACTTGGATGTTTGCTTTAGGGTAGCTCCCTTGGAAAGCGAAAACACTCCAGGAAGTCGTGGATCATCCGACTAGAAGCCTAAGGATGGTAGATGTCTTTTAAAGGGATGTTAGTACACTTCTTCCTCTCTAAATGTACAGCGATATGTAGAGGGGTATTTTAGTCATTTCACCTGTAGGTCGGAGACTTTGCTAATGCAGCATTGTCCTTGGGGTCAATATTTCCTTATGATGATATTAAGAAATATTTAAAATGTAAAATACAACTATTTATATAGTAGGGGTATTTTGGTCATTTTAGCAGCCAAGGCGATGTGTCTTTTTGATCCTCGGAATAGCCCGTAAGTCCTAATTAATTTTGGATTGAAGAATTGGTCTTAGTTCAAGAGGATTTTATTTTATTTTATTCAGGATGTCGAATTTATTATTCGACTGAAATAAAATAAAAAAATAAAAAAAAATAAAATTAGGAGTTGAGAAAAATTAATTTTCTAGTTTATTTGATTAATTAATTATTTAGGGCCTAAGTCCAGTTTGAATAATTATAAAATTAACCTGGGCTTAAACCAAGGGAAAATAATTAATGCTTAATTATTTATTGGGTTATTTATTTAAGCCCAAGATATAAATAATTAAAGATTAATTATTTTGGTTTATTTGGGCTCATTAATTATTTATTGGGTTATTTCTATAAGCCCAGGAAATAAATAATTAATGTTTATTATTTTGGACCTTTTGGGTCCAAGAAAAATAATAAAATTATTTCGGCCCAATAGCTTGGACCGTAGGGTTTTTTCCAGATACGGTTCAGATGAGTTTAGAGTTTAGCCAAACTTATTCTCAAGATAACATTCGGATGTTAGAAATTTGATATCCTGAGGATATGTTTATCAGATAATTAGAGACCTAGTTTTGGCTGACCAATAAACAAGTCTCTGGTAAAAGAAAAAACCCTAATCTTCCTAACAACTAGAGGCTCTCACGCAGCTCTCTCTCTCACGTCTCCTCACCCTCTGTTTTCCTCCTTGGAGCTTTGCTAACCAATAGCAAGGGAACCAAGAAGACTTGAGACCGTTCTTCTTCACTATTGTATTCACCGACTAGAAGTTGGGTAGTGGCATATTCTGAGAGTTGAAAAGCTTGGCATTCATGCAAACAAGGCGAAGTAGGAGGCTAGTGGGTTATCAACCGGAAGCTTCTTCGAGTGGGCAAGGCGAAGCGATTCCTATCGTTCAATCCACTCCTATTCAACCTAGTAGGTTTAAAGCGCGCAAAAGTATGATCTTTACGCTTCCGTACGGCCTTTAAGGCTTGTTTTTTTTTTTTCCCTGTTTTTCCCCATTGAAGCATGCTCCCCTGTTTCTCTGCCCGTCAAGTCCCAGCCAGCGGGGGCCCGTTTGGGCCTGAAAATATTTATAAAGATTTTTTTAAAAAAAAAATTTGCCTCCGATATATTTTTATTCAAAACTTTTGTAGTGCTTTCCAGTGGTTCACGTATTAATCATATCACTAAAGTAGTAAAAGTATAATTTATAATTTATAGTCTTTTTTCTTCTTTTCTATTTTATTTTATTTTATATGCATATATAATCATATATAATATATATAATCTACTTATAATTTATGTAATATATATATACACATAGTATGTATACATATATAACATGTATATAATCAACCTACACACACACACACACACAATATAAAACATATGTAGAGTGGGCTGGGCAGGACAGGCAGGGATCATGCAATCCTTGTCCCTGGCCCAACAATCAGGGGTGGGCCAAGGAATGAAGCCCGCCCCGTCCCTATCCCCATCCCCACTCCCAACAAGGCTGAGTCTGCAGTTTAAATGGAAAAATTACCACCCCTAATACTAGACCCATTTTAAACGGGTTCGGATATACTCGACTCATTAACAACCCTATTAACTAAATACATTGATGAAACATAATATGCTATTCAAAGAACAGTCAAATTTCAAGAAAGATTGAAAAATGACAAACACATCCACTAAATGCATTGTTGCCAAATAATAACTTATTTTTATCTCTCCATTCTATTGTTTTTCTTGCATGTTTCTGCATTTTTTTTTTTAATGTAAATGTAAATGTATTATAAAGAGTTCAAAGGATGTACAATAGGCGCCAGTGATGGAGGACAATCGCAAATGACCCTATTCGGCTAAACAAAGAATGCCTCGAGGGCATATCCTTTAGATTCAAATTGAGTCAAAATGGAGGGATACAAAGTAATAATGGCTCTGTACACAATTGTTTTGACCCTATGAGCTAGTTGGTCTACTGAAGTAGGCAGTCCATCAAACAGAAGTCGGTTACGTGCGTTCCAGATCACATGCACGATTGCTGCTAGTGCAGAGCATTTGAGCTTCGTTGGCTAGGAGGATTCACAGGCCTCCTTTTTAAGCCATTTAATGGAACTGGCAAGAATAGTGATAGGTCAGTGAAGTCGTGCCCAGTGCTTAACATTGTCCCACACTTGCTTAGTCAGCGGGCAGCGGAAGAAGAGGTGTTGTAGAGATTCAGCATCCTGGGAACAAAACGGACAAGAAGGATCTGGGGTAGCAAAATGCAATTGGTCCTTCGTTTGTAGGTTTCGTAGTAAAGCCAACCAAAGTATAAACGAGTGTTTGGGGACAAGAACCTTTCCCCAAACGGTATGCCCCCATGAGACCTATGGCTTTGGGGAGCAGAAGAAGTCATACGCCAATCTGGTGAAAGAATGTATGATTCCAGGAGAGCCATCACAGCTGAAAGGTCAATAGAGGCAGAAAGAAGCTTGTCTCGGAGTAAGATGATGCACTTAAATAGGCTAGAAGTCTCCGGGCTAGGATGAGCATTCCAGACCGAGCGATCCCCGAGGTAGCAATAGTGTACCAACTAAATCCATAATGTTTGCTTGTCATTGTGAATGTTCTATAAGACCCAAGCTAAAAGGGCAGAATTCTAGGCAGTCGACTCCTTTATGTTAAGGCCCTCCTAGATCAGCCCAGATGACCATAGACTGCTTTCCATTCCAAAGGAATTGCCGGGCTAGACGGGATATGTTTGAAAGGACCGCCTAAAGAGTGGGAAATATTGATAGCCAAAAGCACTCTACCCCTTGGAGAACTGACCAAACCAGCTCCAGGCGTCCAGTATAAGAAAGAGAGTTGGTTGTCCATCTATTGATCGATGAACCAATTTTGTCCAGTAAAGGCTTATAGAAGGTGGTTCGCATATGGTCGATCGCAATTGGGATTCCCAGGTAGCGAAATGAGAAAACACCCAATTGAAACCCAGATATGTGGATAAGCTATTGTTGTTGTGCCTTGGATGGTCCTGCAGGATATAGGTTGGATTTGACTGAGTTAGAAGACAGGCCTAAAACGTCTCGAAAATGATCAAGGCATTGAGTTAATATAGAGACGAACTGAGCATCCCCTCAGTAGAATAGAATGAGATTGTTCGCAAAGGTAAGATGAGTAAGACCAATTTGTTGGTAGCCTGGGTGAAAATGGAACTGTGGCGATGCTGAGGCCATCCGTAGACTCCTAGAAAAATAATCTAAGCATAGCACAAATAACAGCGGAGAAAGGGGATCGCCTTAGCGTAGGCCACGAGCATTGGGAAAGAATCCACAAAGACTGCCATTGATAGAAAGAGAAAAGGAATAAGTGACGCATTGATGGACCCAAGAGCAGAAAACCAAGGGGAACCCAAGTTCCTCCAAGAGTGGCATTAAGAAGTCCCAATTTACACAGTCATAGGCCTTGCGGAGGTCGACCTTGATGGTGCAACGAGGGGCAACCCGTTTGGGGGCATAAGGCTTGAAAAGCTCCTGCACCATGAACACGTTATCAGCTAGCAATGGTCCCTGATAAAAGCCGCCTAGCTCGAATCTACCAGATAGTCCAGGACACGACTTAGGCGGTTAGCAATAGTTTTGGCAATTATTTTATACAGAACATTGCAGCAAGATAGGGATCTGAAATCCCTAACTTCATTGGTACATTGCCCCTTGGGGATTAAGGATATGATGGCATGGTTCCATTACTTGAGGAGGCGGCTGTTAGAAAAGAATTCCAGACAGGCCTGGGTGATTAAGGACCTAATAATAGGCCAACCCTTTTTGAAGAAGTACGCATTGTAGCCATTAGGCCCTAGCACTTTAAGGTCACCAATGTTCCAGAGTGCTGCTTTGATTTCGATTGGAGTAACCTCCGCAGCTAGGTCTTGGACATGTTCTGGGGGAGCAAAGGCCCAGCTTGGACAATATTTTCATCCAGGACCGTTGCACAGGATGAAGCAGTGCCAAGAAGGGCTGAGTAGAAGTTGATGAATTCAAGAGCTAGTTCATCTTGGCTAATAGTCCGAGAACCATCCGACTTTTAGACGTTGAGAATGAAATTGCGTTTAGCATTACGCTTGACAAGGCCATGAAAGTAACTAGTTGCTTAATCGGTTTTAGTGAGGTGCTTGGCCTTGGCAAGCTACTGATAAAAGGATAATTCGGCTTCAACCAAGTGTCAAGCTGTGTGTCTAACAGCATGAACAGCATTAATAAGAGTCGGGTCATTAGGGGAATAACGGAGATGGTCTTGGGCAGCCTCAACGACTAGGTTTACTTGCTTAACTTTGTCAGATAGGTGGGAGAATTCAGCCCGATTAAGTTCTTTGAGGGTCCCTTTCAAGCTCTTGAGCTTCATAGATAGAATATATTGTAAGGTACCGTCTGTAGCTACGTCCCAGCTACTGTGTAGAATAGGAAGGAAGTTGGGATGGTCTGCCCAGACATTGAGGAACCGGAACAGAGTGGATACCTTGTGAGAGAGCCCCAATCCACAGCAAAGAGCATGGCTGAATGATCAGATACACAACCTATAGGAAAGAAATGCACAGTACCAGATAGAGCCAATTGAAACCAATAGGGATTGGCCAAAACATGATTAAGCTTGGACTGAACATGAGTGTTGATCCAAGTGTAGAATTCCCCAGAATACGGCAGGTCCTCCAAGGAAAGGTCTGAGTAACACTGGGGCAAGTCCCGCAGCTCATAAGCGGATAGCTCGGCACCATTCAGTTTTTCATCGAGATTAAGATATGAGTTAAAGTCACCAAGGATAATCCATAGCTGGCTAAGCGATGCTCCGACTGATCGAAAGGCATCCTAAATAGGTCTATGGCTAACTATCGTATAAAGACCATATGCAAAGCTGCAAAAGATAGAAATTTTAGATTGACAGCAAGTGAGCCGACAAGAAAGGAGTTGGTCCATGACCAGAACTCCATCCAAAATGACAGTCCGTGAATTCCAGATGATCAAAATACGGTCGCCTGGGGCCTCATGAAAATTAGAACAGTGTTCCCAACCAGAAAACTTGGTGTGAAGCAGCAAGTCAAGAGAAGGGTCTGATAGCTTGGTTTCAAAAATACCTATAACGTCCACACGATGCTGGAAAATGAAGTTGTGCACTGTCTGTTGTTTGAGGGCTTTATTGAGCCCTCGAATATTCCAAGAGTCGATCTTCATGGGTGACCGGGAGGGGGAGGAGCACCCAGTGCCCTCCTTGAGGCAACAAGAAGTCCCTGACTAGGTTTGGGTGCTGGCAGGCTAACTTTAGTAACACCATCTGATGACTGCGCAGGTCGAGTAACAGCTTTGGCCCCCGGGCGGGGAGGCACCTGAGGCCAAAAAGATAGAAAAGACTTCATGAGGGTTTTCCTTGCTACACCAGGTCCCGCAAGCACAGTGCTTGGTGGTGGGCAAGAGCTGGATGATGTCTGGTCCCTAGCGTAGGGCATGAAACGGGGACAACACATACAGCCGAGGACGGGCCTAAGAGATCCTCAAGAAGGGCAGGGGGGCAATAGCTACAACCACAGTGGAGGATAGCTGGGCATCACCCGTATCAACAATGACATTGGTTGTATCCTCCTGATCGTATATAATTTGCTTACCCTTGTCTCGCTTGAGGCCAATCGAGGCAAGGCCTGGAGGCTCAGCTTTACGTTTAACGGCCTGCTGGGAGGCACAATTAGTACCTCTTGACTGCCTACCCATTGTTAATAGGCCCAAGGGGTGTTAACACTGCCAGTTAGGCAAAAATCACTGGTGTGTCTAAACTGCTTGCAGAGAGCACAAAAAGTAGGTTCAACATCATACTTTACCAGTTGCAAAAGGACATCACCAGAGGGCATTTGAATGTGAATCTCACATGCAAGTGACTTTGAAGTGTCCACTTCGACAGGGACACGGGCGAAAGAGGGCGATCCATTCTGGTTGTGCGGCTGTCCGACATGATAGGCTGTCTAGCAGCTATAACGATTTTACTAAGGGCCAGCTTGTTCCAACACATCAGGGGAAGGTTGGGCAAGGTGACCTTGATGGGGATGATGTTAACCTTAGCCATGGAGAAATTGAACTCAGGGGCATCTCCTTGAGCAGAAGGAACTTCCCCGAAACAGAGTTCGGCCCCCCATCCAATACCTATTGTCAGTCTTTAGTGGAGTGGAACTTAAACACCAGCCACCCGCTGTTATATGTGTACCACTGGGTCTGGACACCCCAAGAAGAGGCCCAGTCCTGAATTACTTTGGCACTAGGAAATCTGGCAGCAACAAAGCCAAATAAACAAAAGCCAAGTTAGGACTCAAGGTCTAGAACATCAATTCCATCCAGCAGCACGGTGTCCCTGGAGAGGGGGATTTTCATAAGTTTAAGACTGACATTCGAATCTGGGGTGTCCTTTTTAAAAAGATTGGCCTAAGAGGTTGCAGATAGGGAGAGCTTCGATGGAGAGAAGCTACCCATGGCAGACTGGGCGGGAGCCTCAGGGCCAAAACTGAAGGAAGAAGATGGTGATTGCAAAGGCCCAAAGGGGGAGGCCAGTTCAGGGAATGCATCAATACCTTGGCCATCATAAGGAAAGTCGGCCAGAGATACAAGGCGTAGCTCAAGCATGGCCTGGCGAACAACCTCAGAGCTAGCAGTAGCTTTGGTTTTATGTTTCTTCGTTATGGTGGACCAATGGTCCAGTCCGAGCTGGAACGGGCAGTAGCCCAGGAGCCCTGTGCACGTGCATGTTGACTTAGGCATTCACTGCAGGCAATTAAGCGTGGTCCTGGTTCAATTTGTCAATGGTTGAACCGTGAATCAGAACCGGGGTCAACGGTTCAAAAACTGTTGACTATGGTTTATGGTTCAAATTGTGAACCGTGACCAACGGTCCGATTCAAGTTGAAATTTTTTCTAACCATCAACTGGCAGTTTAAATAGCCGATTTTATTTTTATTTTTTAATTTTTTAATTGACACGTGTTGGCATATTATACTTACACATGTCAATAAAAAATAATTAAAATTTTTAAAAAAAAAAACCACGGTCATTCTGCAAACACAATATCTAGTTTATATCCATAAATGACAATGTCGTATAACACATACATTCAATTTATATATACAAGTCTTGGTTCCTATTAAAAGCCTCATTTAAATTCAAATCAATCACTTGACATAATCATTCAGTGGGTCCATGGCCATAATGACAATTTTTGAAATCAATCACACGGCTTCAAATTGTTTCTGGCCATTGTCAACGGCTTGCTTTTTTTTTTTTTTTTTTTACTTCTCACTCTCTCTATAAATAGGCATAAATTCATTAAATTTTTCACTTTTCACTTCTCACTTCTCAACACTCAACTCTCTCTCAGCTCTTTTAACTCTTTCAATTCTCAATATATATTATTGTTATATATATATATATAGAGAGAGAGAAAAATATGTCTCATCCTAGTAGCTCTAAGGGTAAGGAAAAAATGAGTGATAGTGATAGTTTTAATCTAAATTTTTAATCGGAGACTTTTACTACTTTATCTGGCTATCAATATGCTTTTGGTTTTGATCCAAATTTTGTTTTGGCGACATTTTCTCCTTCAACAACTAATCAACCAATACAAGTTAATGATGAAGAAGTTGAAGTTCAACAACAACATCCTCAAGACAGTGAATTACAAATCGATGCCACATCAAAGAAAGTGCGAAAAAGAGAAGCTAATATGTTCACTAAGCATTTTACTCTCACAAAAATGTCATTCAGTGAAATGAAAGCCAAGTGTAATTATTGCACTAGTATTCCTAAATTATATGCATTCAAGCCAGGAATGGGTTATGGCACACTCTCTCAACATCTAAGAAGGCACCATCCTCAAGAATTCGGTTTGGATTCCAAACAATAACAAATTAATGGGTACACTAGTACTACATATACTCCATCTGTTGGTTTATTTAAATATACTGATAAAATAAATAGAAAAGACCTAGTTAAAATGGTAGCTTTAGAATATCTTTCGTTTAGTTTTGGTGAAAAATTACAATTTAATAAATATTGTCAAAATGCTTTAAATTCTGCTGCAAATTGTGTTCCCCGCACTACCCTCACACGTACACTTAAAAAAATTATATAGGGAAAGTAAGAATCATTTAACTCAAATTTTTTTAAATTTGCCTAATAAAATTTCTTTATGTAGTGATATTTGGAGTGATCACTGGCCAACTCATTCTTATATGGGTGTTACATATCATTGGGTAGATAATGGATGGAATATTAAAAAACGATTAATTACTTATAGAGCCTTTGATGGTACACGTTCGGTTAAAAATATTTGTCAATTATTAATTATTATTTTAGAAGAATATAGTTTAGTGAATAAAATTTTTTTGATTTCTTTTGATAACGCAAGTGCAAATACTGCCTCAATTACTAGTCTTAAAAATTTAATTCAACCAACTTTTGGAGGTAAATTTTTTCATGTTAGATATATATGTCATATTTTAAACTTATGTGTATTACATGGTTTAAAAAATCTTGATTTTTATATTATACTACTAAGAGCGGCTTTTTCTTATTTATGGTTTAGATTTATAATTAAAAAAGAATAGAGTCAATTTTGTAGACGTAATGGCATGAAACTAAAACAATTTTCAAAAAATATCCCAAATAGATGGAATTCAACATATGAATTGCTAAATGTATCTTTTCTATATAAAGAACTTTTATGTGCTTTTTTTGCAAATAGAGTTGTTGGAATGCATTTGTTTCCTCAATAATGGAGTGCTTGTGAAGGCATTTTACATGTTTTAAAAACATTTAATGATACTACTTATAATTTATCTGGTGTCTATTATCCGACTGCACATTTAGTTATTCAAGAATGTGTTAATGTTAGTGCTATTTTTAATGAATATTTTAGTGATACTCTTTTTTATCTCCGTGTATTAATGTTATGAAAATTAAATGGTTAAAATATTATTTAGATATACCTGATATTAATTTAGTAGCTATTGTTGTTGATCCGCGTATGAGAATTGAGATTTTACAAGAATATCTTATTGATTATTATGATTTTTTATTTTCTAAACATAATATTAAATACAATAATGATAAAGATGATAGTTGTACTCAAGATCTTACATGTCGTCCTAAGATTTTTCATATAATAGCTGACGTAAAAAATATTTTTTGCGACTTATATTATGAATATTCTAGAAAGTATGGTATGACCATTCAAGAAACTTAAGATATTGATATTCCGATATCCAAATCTTTAAAAATTAACCTGGCAACTAAGAGGATAGTAGAAAGGTCAAAACGATCAAGAGGATCTTTAAGTTCCACGACAGAACTTGAATTATATCTAATTTATAATTTGAAGCGGAATGAAACAAGTGAAAGATTTGATATCTTGAAGGGGTGGAGAGAAAATGAGAGCAAATTTCCTATTATAGCACTAATGGTTAAGGATATTTTACTTTTCTCATTTCAACTATTATGGTAGAATAAGCCTTTAGTGTTGAAGGAAATATTTTGAGTGAAACTCGCTCAAGAATGACACCGCAAGTTTTGGAAGTCCAAGAATGTTTAGATGATTGAATTATAGCTGAAAATCATCAACAAGAAAATGTACAGCTAGATCTCAATGAATATTTGGATTTAGATACGGAATGAACTACAACAGCCGAAAGTGAAGACAATTAAAGGTAAAAAAGAATTAAAAGGTAATAGAATTATGAAAGTTTTGATTCCTCTATACTCTAAGAGGATACATAGGCAGCTTAATTTTATAAAATTAAAATTATGTTCAAACTCTTTTTTTAATATATTTTTTATTTGTAACTTTTTTACTTATTTTTATACTTTTTTAAAAAAAAAAATTTAAAATTAAAAAATCGTTAAATCGAAGGTTGGCCAACCACCATCGTAATCGTCAACCGCCAAACCGTGAAACCAAAATTAAAAGTTTAAGATTGAAGTTTATCATCTTAGCCCACTGTCAACCGAAAGTTTGTCAACCGTGATCATGCCTACCGGCAATGTGTGCGGAGTGTCAAAAAAGTTGGCAAAGGCCAGACAAGACAGGATCTGGTGGGAAATATAGAAATCAAAATTTGAAAACCAACACGAAGAAACGCGAACAGTAACCAGCGGGTGAATCAACCAACAGAGGCCCGGGAACTCTGCGAAGAACGCCAAGAACACAGAAAGAAGCTTGCCCAGAAAACAGCCCGAGCTGAGGAATGGTGGCGCACGCAAGCCACCAAGAAACCACCTTCGGGCAACAGAAACTATGGCCCAACACTAGGGAACCAAATATGCTAGCAACGAGACCCAGGAACCGTAATAAAAATGCCGAATCCAGGCCAGGGAATAACTTGAATTACTTAATAAACACCCATAAAATCAAGACCAGTGGTACGGTTAAGTCCGGGGGAGGAAAAACCGGGGAAGCAGGTGCGAAGCACTGATGCCAAGCAATAACTGCAAGGACCCAAATATGAGAGACAGAGCTTGGAAATAATACTGAAAACTGAGTGGCTAAGCACAGTGCCAGCCGAGAAAACCAGGAGAAACACCATGCCCCGACGGGGACAAAGAACAGTGCCCCTTCGAGCGGCCAAAAGTGAATGCTAGCCAAGGCAACATGACAGAACAAGGCAAAGTTCAAATGATACTAACCTTGGTCGAGTCCGCAATGGGAGCCAAGGGCAGAAAGCGGACAATGGCAGGGCTGGCGTTGTGCTGGGCCGAGCTAAAGCCAAAGAGACGGTGAACAGTGGTTTGCTGAAACGCCAAGCTGGAAGTCCAGCAAATCGCGATCAATGAACACCGATATAGAAAACCGAGAGCCACGAACAAGAAAACGGAAGTAGCCCGCGGCTGGGGAGCAAGGTGTTGGAAAAAATCTCCTATTACCCCCACAAAATAGTCAAGTAATCATAGAGGAAAAAAAAATAACAAGACAAAAATTTATCTGAAAAATTTTAAAATCAGAGAAAAATCACAACGGTTGTCAAAGACAATCGAAAAAAATATTCACTATGTGAAAAATTATTACAACCACGTAATATCAAATATAGTATTTTTCTCACACACCAAACTCAAAAAAAATATCTAGAGAGTACCCAGAGAATTTTTCCAAACCATCAAACCTTCACAATTTTTCTGAAGCTTTACACTCTACATTGAGAGCTTCTCTTGGGATGATTTCTTTGCCCTCAGGGCATGCCTATTTATAGGCATATAAGAGGCCTCCGTAGCTTCACTCATTGTAAAGTAGTTCAACCACTCCGAACAGCTTTTGTTTGCTTGTTGTTAGTTGATTCCTTGGTTTGCCTTCTTATTTGTTTGATTTCACATAACAATCTCCACCTGAATTAAACAAACAAAAAAAAAACTTGCTACCGAAACATTGTCTAATACCGATAATAATAAACATTATCATACTTCACCATAAAGAGTATATCTACTTAAAATTAATATCAATTTCAAGAATTTCACCTCAACCCATATCAACAATTTTGATGCAACTTCCATGCTGATTTTTCAGAAGTTTATTAACCATCGACATTCCTTTATTTCACCACACACTTACATAATCATTAGCTAATGCTCGTGTACAAATTCGTGGATATGCTACCAATCATACGTCCTCTTTCATGGTATCTCCAGTGGTAGCAATCATACCATAAGGACATATATTTGCCGTTAAAACAATTCATCATCTCCCTCTGCTAGGGAAATGATATTAGTAATATTATCTTTAAAGCTATTAACTGAATCAGCTCCACCTTTCTTGCAGTTTTTTTCAACATCAAATTTAGTTGCTGACATTTTTCCTATATTTTTATTTTAGTGTAAAACACACACTAAAATTTCACCGCACTAAAGGTACTTGTAGGCTTAATATATAGAGTAAATAATAATCTAACTTATTTTCTGATGTGGAGGATCCACCTTAGTGGCAACCATAGAGCATACGCTAAGTAGATATTAATACCCTAATAAGACTCTGATACCAGTTGTTGAAAAAAATATTTCCTATTACCCCAATAGACTACCTTTAATAAAATAGTCAAGTAAGCATAGAAAAAAAATAAGACAAAGATTTACATGAAAAACTCAAAAATCGGAGAAAAATCACAGTCATTATCAAAAGACAATCGAGAAAAATATTCACTATGTGAAAAATTATTACAACCACACAATATCAAATACAATATTTTTCTCACACTCCATGCCCAAGAAAAATATCTAGAGAGTACCCAAATAATTTTTTCAAACCCTCACAATTTTTCTGAAGCTTTACACTCTATACTGAGAGCTTCTCTTGGGATGATTTCTTTGCCCTCAAGGCATGGCAGAGGCTTTCGTAGCTTCACTCATTACAAAGTGGTTCAACCACTCCAAACAGCTTTTATTTGCTTATTGTTAGTTGATTCCTTTGTTTGTCTTCTTGTTTGTTTGATTTCACATAACAATCTCCACTTGAATTAAACCAAAAAAAAAAAAAAATTGCTACCGAGACATTGTCTAATACTGATAATAATAAACATTATCATACTTCACCATAAAAAGTATATCCACTTGAAATTAACATCAATTTCAAGAATTTCACCTCGGCCCATGTCGACAATTATGGTGCAACTTCCATGCTGATTTTTCGGAAGTTCATTAACCATTGACATTCATTTATTCTACCACACACCTTACATAATCATCTGCCAATGCCCGTGTACAAATTAGTGAACATGCTACCAATCATGCATCCTCTTTCATGGCATCTCCAATTATAGTAATCATGCCATGAGGATATATGTTTATCTTTATAACAATTCATCATCTCCCTCTGATAGGGAAACGATATTGGTAACATTATCTTTGAAGCTATTAGCTAAACCAGCTCCACCCTTCTTGCAGTTTTTCTCAACATCAAATTTAGTTGCTGACATTTTTCCTATACTTTTATTTTAATGTAAAACACACACTAAAATTTCACCACACCAAAGGTACTTGTAGGCTTAATATACAGAGTAAATAATAATCTAACTTATTTTCTGATGTCGAAGGTCCACCTTAGTGGCAACTACACAGCATACACTAAGTATATATTAATACCCTAATAAGATTTTGATACCAGTTGTTGGAAAAAATATCTCCTATTACCCCCATAAATTACCTTTAATAAAATAGTCAAGTAACCATAGAGAAAAAATAATAATAAGATAAAGATTTACGTAAAAAATTTTAAAATCGTAGAAAAACCACGGCCGTTGTCAAAAGACAACCGGAAAAAATATTCATTATGTGAAAAATTATTACGACCACACAATATCAAATACAATATTTTTCTCACACCCTAAATTCAAAAAAAATATCTAGAGAATTTTCTCAAACCCTCATAATTTTTCTGAAGCTCTACACTCTATACCGAGAGCTTCTCTTAGGATGATTTCTTTGTCCTCAGGGCATGCCTATTTATAGGCATGCCAAAGGTCTCTGTAGCTTCACTCATTGCAAAGTAGTTCAACCACTCTAGAAAACTTTTATTTGCTTGTTGTTGATTGATTCCTTTGTTTGTCTTCTTGTTTGTTTGATTCCATATAACACAAGGACGATCGAAAACGAGCTCTCCAAATAGCAAAGACTCAGATGTGCAGCGGTGAGAGGCAGCACCAAAATAGGAATCAGTTGAGAGAAAACTCTCTCAAAGTTTCTCTCTCTAGTGCACACTATTTCTACATGTTTTTCTTCTCATCTTAAAGTGGTGAAGTTTTTATATGATTCTATGTAATTGGGGTTAGACAAGGAGAGAATAAGGACGGTCGTGCCGTGATAATTAAGGGCACCTGCTGAGCGTTTCCATTGTCGTATCGCATTAGTGTCTGTCCGCCCATCTTTGAAAACGATTTGTAATTACATTTCATTTCAAGATAGGTGGTGGTGATTTATATAGTAAAAGCTCACATGTGTTTACTAGAGAATTCACTAATTCCATTAGTGGATATGGATGTCCACCATTAAGAGTTAGTGGAGACACCACTAATACATATTAGTAGAAGATGATTCATTCCACTAATAGAGCTCTTCTTCAAACTTAAGAGACATACTAATTGTGCGAGAATTGTTGAAAAAAATTGTGAGGGAAAAGAAAGAAAAAAGTTTGAAAAAATTCTTGTGCAAATAATAGTCAGAGATTTATTGTGTAAATTTTATTCTGACACTGTCAAGATTTTATAACACGTTATCAATATGAATCTCTACCGTTACAAAAGTCAAAAGACTAAAGCACGAGTCTTTGTCATTACAAAAGCCAAAAGACTAAAACATGAGTCTCTACTGTTACAAAAGTCAGAAGATATGTACACATTTATTGATCTATATGGCTAACCTTACTAAACTCAAATTTGTAACTCTTGATATTTTTGAAAAGAATTATATGTCATGGGTTTTCAATATAGAAATGCATCTAAATGCTGAAAGTCTTAGTGAAACTATTTGAGAAAAAAAAATAGTGCATCTGCATAACAAAATGCCAAAGTTTTTATTTTTATCTGTCGTTATTTAGACGAAAATTTAAAAATAGAATATCTTATCGAAAAAAATCTATATATCATATGGGTAAATTTAAAAGAAATATTTGACTACTTGAAGATGGTCATACTATCAATTGCACGGTATGAATAGTTGCACCTGAGGTTACAAGATTTTTAAATCGTGAATAAATATAGCTCCGCCATGTATAAAATTACATATCAGTTAAAATTATGTAGAGAAAAAATTATTGATAAAGATATACTGGAAAAGACATTCTCTACCTTTCATGTCTCGAATATTGTCCTGTAGCAATAATATTGAGAAAATGGTATACAAAATTTACTGATTTAATTTCTGTCCTCCTCATTGTAGAGAAATGTAATAAGTTATTATTGAGAAATCATGAAGTCAGACCAACTGACTCAATAGCCCTTCCAAAAGTGAATGTTGTTAACTCCAACAGAAGCCATAGTCGTAATCGTGGTCGTGGTTGTGGTTATGATCATAGATACGCTCGATATTTTTCATATCACAGTAATAATCAAATTGTGATAAATATTGACCACCTGAAGTAGGAAATAAAAGATAATAAGGGAAAAGAAAAAGAAATGCAAGAAAATTATGAGGATAAGTGTCATAAACGTGGCATGAAAGGTCATTAGTCACGTAACTGTTATACAGCTAAGCATTTAGTGGAATTATATCAAGCTTCATTGAAAAAATAAATAAAAATATTGAAGCAAATTTTTCTCAACATTCAGTAAATGATGATGACAACGATGATATTGATTTAGAAGATTTTAATATTAATATTACACATATAGATGTATCTGATTTTTTCGAACACCCAAACGGTAAGATAGACCATTTAATTGGTAATGACAGTGTCTAGAATAACTAATGTCTCACCCTGATTTTTTAAATTTTTATTATATTTTAATAATATTTACATTTGCATATACATAGTTTTGTTTAAATGGCTATTGTTAATGATGATGTATATATTATTGATAGTGGAGCTACACACACTATACTAAAAAATGAGAAATATTTTTCTTATCTCAAAATGATAAATAAATATTTATACTATAAACGGTAGTACAAATTTAATTGAAAGTTTCGGAAGAACTTGCTTGAAGGAACAACAATTAATATTGATAAGACACTATTTTTTTTAAAATTTAGAAGAAATTTATTGAGTTTTAAATATATCCGCAGAAATGGGTATCGTGTTGAAACAAAAGAAGAAAATTGTATTGAGTATCTTTATATTATTCAAATTAACTTGAGTAAAAAATTTGTATTAGAAAAACTACATTTTTTTTCTACTGGTCTATATTTTGTAAAAATATGTACAATTGAAATTCATCATCTAGTAAATCAGAAGTTTGTTGATCCTACAACTTTTAGCATTTGGCATGACCGGTTGGGTCATCCGAAATCTACCATGATAAGAAGAATAATTGAAAATACACATGGTCATCCCTTAAAAAAAAAAAAGATATTGACATCAGAAAAATTATCATGTATTACATGTTCCGCAGGAAAATTAATTATTAGACTATTATCAATAAAAGTAGGAATTAAAAATCCTATATTTCTTGAACAGATTCACGGAGACATTTGTGGACTGTTCAAATATTTTATGGTCTTAATTAATGTATCATTCCGATTGTCACATGTGTGTTTATTATCTACTCGCAACTTAACGTTTGCGAGATTACTTGCTCAAAAAATTAAATTACGAGTATAATTTTTTGACCATCAAATTAAAAATATCCGTTTAGATAATGTTGGTGAATTTTCATCACATACTTTTAATGCATATTACATGTCAATTGGGATTAATGTTGAACATCATCTAACTCATGTTCATATAAAAAATGATCTTACTGAATCTTTTATTAAAAGATTATAATTAATTATTAGATCATTATTAATGAAAATAAATCTCTCAATATCTGCTTGGGGACATGTTATTTTACATGATACAACACTTGTATGTATAAGGCCAACCAATTATCATAAATTCTCTCATTTGTAATTAACTTTTAGTTCAAAACCAAATATTACTCATTTAAGAATTTTTGATTGTGTTGTATATATTCCAATTGTACCAAACCAACGTATAAAGATGGTCTTCAAAGAAGAAAAGGGATATATAGTCCACATGATTCTCCCTCTATTATCAGGTATGTTGAACCCCTAACAAAAGATGTATTCGCAACAAGATTTGTTGATTGTCATTTTGATGAATCATTATTCCCTAAATTAAGAGGAGAATATAAATAGTATAAAAAAGATCTTATTTTGACAACATCATTAAATTATCTTGATCCGCGCCAAGCGCGTATAAACTTGAAATTCAAAAGATAATTCATTTGCAAAGTATTGCAAATAAAATGCCAAAAGCTTTTGTTGACTCCCGAAGAGTACCAAAATCGCATATTCCAACTATAAATACTTATATTCGAATTGAAATTTCAACAGAATAAAAGATTATACCTATAGTTGTTGAGTCAAAAGCACGCCAGAAATCGATCTCTTAGTTCTAAAGATAAAATTTTTTGAACGAAAAGAGGATTAAATGATCTAAATGATCATATTGAAGAAAAAAATAATAATGATCAAGAGAGAATTGACGACAAAATAAAAGAACCAGAAGTTGATGAAAATAACGCTGAAATTTCAATCAATTATATCACTTTCGGTAAAAATTGGAATCGGATAGAAACAATTATTGATAATATGTTTGCATACAATATATCTCTTGATGTTACACAAAATAATGATGATCTTAAACCAATATCAATTGATGAATGTCAGTATAGAAAAGATTAGTTACAATGAAAAGATGCGATTCAATAGGAGTTAAACGCACTTACAAAACGTGAAGTTTTTGAACTTACAGTTCGAACACCAGAAGGTGTAAAACCTGTTGACTACAAATGGATATTTGTGCGAAAGCGCAATAAAAATAATGAAATTGTATGATATAGAGCACGGTTAGTAGCCTAAGGTTTTTCACAGATATCCGGTATTGATTTTGATGAAACTTATTCTCCTATTGTTGATGCTATTACACTCCAATATCTTATTAGTTTGACAATACATGAAAAGTGAAAAGATAGATATGCGCATATTATATGTTGTCATTGCTTGCTAGTATGAAAATTTAGAAAATGATATTTATATGAAAATTTTCGAAAGATTTTGCATGTTCGAAGCATATAAACATTATCCTCGTGAAAATTACTCCATCAAATTGCAGAAATTATTATATGACTTGAAGCAATTTGGGCGTATGTGATTCAATCGTCTTAGTAAATATTTATTAAAAGTGGGATTTAAAAATGATCAAGTATGTTCATGTGTTTTTCTTCAGAAATCTGGCTCTAAATGTATGATATTAGTTATATATGTTGATGATATTAATCTTATTGAAATTTCAAAAGAGCTCCAAAAATAATTGATTATTTAAAAATAGAATTCAAAATCAAAGATTTTAATAAAACTAAATTTTGCCTTGGTTTACAAATTAAACCTTTAGAAAGTGGAACATTTATTCATCAATCAACATATACAGCAAAAGTTTTAAAAAGATTTTATATAGACAAAACACATCCATTGAGTATTCCAATAATCGTCTGGTCATTAGATGTGAATAAAGATCATTTCCGACCTTAAGAAGATGATGAAGAACTTCTTGATTCTGAAGTATCATATTTCAGTACAATTAGTGCATTGATATATCTTGCTAATAATACACGACCTGATATTGCATTTGCTGTCAATTTATTAGCAAGATTTAATTTTTCACCAATATGACGACATTGGAATAGAATTAAACAAGTCCTTTAATATCTTCAATGTACAATTTATCTCAAATTATTATATTCAAATAAAACCAACCCAATATTGATAGGTTATGCAGATGCTGATTATTTATCTGATCCACATAAAACACGTTCTCAAACAAGCTATCTATTTACATGTAAAAATACTGTTATATCATGACGTTTTACAAAACAATTTATAACAGCTATTTCAAATCATGTTGAAATTATAATCATTCATGAAGCAAGTTAAAAATGTGTATAGTTAAGATCAGTGATTCATTATATTTGAGAAAATTATGAATTATTATCTATAAAAGATATTATAATTCTTCTTTATGAAAACAATACAGTTTGCATAACTCAATTACGAAAAGATATATTAAGAGAGATCGGACAAAATATATTTCATCAAAATTCTTCTTTACTCATAAACTCCAGAAGAAAGGTGAAATTGATATGTTGTAAATTCAATCATATGACAACCTGACAGATATTTTCACCAATCATATGACAACCTGACAAATATTTTCACGAAAACTTTACCGACTACAACATTTAAAAAATTGAGATATAAAATTAGTATACGTCAATTCAAAGATTTAAAAGGATTATCTCATCTGGGAAAGTAAAAAACAGACATAAAATAGTATACTCTTCTTCCTTCACTAGATTTTTTTTTTCCACTGAATTTTTATCTAACAAAGTTTTAACAAAATATATTATTTATATAATAGACATCCAAAAAGAAATACTATGAATTAGTGGAGAAAATTCTATTAATAGATAGAAATATCCACTATTAAGAATTAGTAGAGATACCGTTAATATATATTAATGGAAGATAATTCATTCCACTAATAAAACTCTATAAATAGAACTCTTCTCCAAACTTGAAAGACATACCAATTGTGAAAAAATTATTGGAGAAAATTATGAAACAAAAGAAAGAGAAATTTAAAAAAATTCTTATACAAATAATAATTAAAATTTTATTGTGTAAATTTTATTTTGACATTGTCAAAATTTTATAACAAAATGAATTTTGTTTTTAAAGTTTTTGCTATTGTTATCAACCATGGCTACGAAAAACCTCCAACACCCCCCCCTCCGCCCAACCCCAAAGACACAGGCACACGGTTTTCAAAAGGAATATGCAACTGCTGTACCTAACAAAGCATGCAAACAACACATTAATGAGTTCTACCTTTATTTATAAAAAAAAGGTTCTATCTTAACTAGCTATGGAACCTAATCTAGATAATGCTACAGAAACCGAAATTTTCTTGTTCTAAAAACGGGAGAAATAAGAGCTGCCTCAACTCATTTATACAGGATCTGCAAAACTCTTCAAGGATAAGAGATCTAAATCTGCAACTATCACCCCCTTTCCAAAATCCCAATCAAGTCACATAGATGAATGATTCTTAAAAAAAGCAGCAGTCTTGCCTTCCCGGAGTGTAGTGACAATACTTGAGCAAAATCAGCACAGGATGAGCAAAAATTAACAGGTTACATAGGAATATCTGGGTCCAACCTTCTCTGGATAGCAGCTGCAGCCTGAGCAGTAGTCGAAGCATGTTAGATTGTTGAACATTAAAAAAAGAATGCCCCCCCCCCGGCCCCCTCTCTTTTTATTTTAAGGCAGGGTGTGGGGTGCAGTGAATAGGGATATAAGACTCGGCGTGTCAAAGCCATATTCACCTCAAAATTGCCAATCTTGTACTGGTAGGCCATCTCTTCCTTCAGTTGAGCTTGCTCTTTCATCGCTTGTGCCTATGCAGTTGAAATGAAAGAATCAGCAAAGTAATTCTAAGTTCCAACCCATTCCATTATGCAGTATGCCTTCCCAGAAGTAAAAGTTTACCATTCCACCCTGCATGGATCGCTTCAGAGCTTCCACCTGTTCTTCCTTGTGTCTTTCACGTTCTCGCAGCAGTTCTTGCCTGAAATATTTGAGGAAATTTTACAAATCTTGCATCATGAAGTAAAAGGAAGTGGAGAAAATGTAAAAATCTCCTAGAAGTTTCTCCAATCGCACCCCTCCTCAAATCAAAATGCAAGTATGCCATACTGCATTTTCAATGTCTTACAGAAGATAAATAAATCCAAACTAATCAGTAATTACAAGATGCAAATCATGCAGTAAGACATACCGCCTCTGTTCTTCATCATTAAATATGGTACGTTCAGTCTCCCGGACCTTCCTGGGACCTTTCTTCATTTCCTTCTCCATTTTATGTCTGTGATAAGCATCAAGATTATAATACCTGAAAGAAGGAACAAAGTGGAAAAAGAATGCAATTAACAACATGGACCAAAAACATCCACGGGTACCCTTGCTCTTAACTTGCCCCAATAAATGCTAAAATAGGATCCTGAAAATGCTGTAATACATTGCAGAGAAAGCAATGTGTAGAATCAGTTGCAATTATTTTCTTTTCAGTACCGCGGGGGGTTCCATAAGGATAAACAGGAATGGTAAAAGCTTACTTTTTAGAAGGAAATGTAGCTGTGTTGTGATCCTCCATGAATCTGAAATGGGCATAAGTTTTGGGAAAGCAAGTCAAATCTCTACCTTATTTGGAAAAGGAAAAAGAAAAGAGGGGGGGAGTGTGCGGAGGAAAGGAGATCAACTTCGCAATGATGTAAAAAGAAGCTTAGCACGAATACTTGATATATGCTAATACAACACTCACTCTTTAAACATTTTCTTTTCTTCCCAATTGGGCAGACTCTCCAGATTCACCTATAAAAGAGTAATAGATCAGCTTGTTCACTCAAAAAGCCACACAACTGCTATTGAAACAGAAGCACATATGAGTTGCTTTAATGGCAAAGCAGGAACTTTTGGAAGACTATTATTTGGTTATACAAGGTCCAAAATATTTTCAACCAAGGTCCACAGAGAAGTAAATTGGTTATGCAAGGCTATAAAAGATGCTGAAATGGATTACCTGTTTTACTTCTGCTAACCATGCAGTGAACTCTGGTCTTTTGTTCCTGCCATAAAAGAACGCAAAAAAGACTCAGTTTTGAAAGGGACAAACAAAGCATTGACTCATAACTGAGGATAAATTGCAACTTGGCAACAAACGCAAACAATACACACACGCGCGCGCGCACACACACATATAGATGCATGCAAGCGACAATACTGTTCTCTGCACTGAAATTATGTTCAGCAAACCAGATAATGCCAAATAGATCATCATTACCTAGAAGAAATCTGAGAGTCACCAAGGGGGAAAAACTGAAACCACTGGCAAACTTAGGCATATACATAGAATCCAGCAAGTGTCAAACTTAGACGTGCAGAAAGAATATTACTGACTTCAAAGCCAAAAGAAACAATCATATTTTGACTTTTCATAAAGGATTTCAATGAAGCTCAGATTTTGGGTCAACCTAAAGCATGTATGGCATTTGATTGGATAAAGGGAAAAGGTAAGGATTAAAATAAATGTCCTATAGTATTCAGAAATGCAAAGCAAATGGGATGGAGTGAGCATGATTCCTAGAGTTTGGATGCATCAAGAAAAGGCTGAGACTGCCAAGCCAATACAAGTAATACAATGGACAAATTTATGGAAAACTATCGGCTGTCAGTAAACAAACATTACTATTACATTTTAAAGTTTCAAAGATGCATCCAACAATGAAGGTGCAGGATATATCAAGCTTAAACTGCCCAAAAAGCAACATAGAACAAACAAAGACCAGAAAACCTCTGTTCAATTCTAAAAACTTCCCAAGCTGTTCCTGTGGCAAGCCAAGATTTTTCAGGCAGCATATACATTAGATTAAGGGGACCAAAAACGATGCGTATGGGCAAAGTCTTTACTAAAAGAACCATGGAAAGAGTATTGCCTATTGCACAAGCATTTCTGACATCAGTAAAATCTGTTCACACAGTAACATACTTCCCTAAAAGACCGGATAAATTTCAACCCTAGTCTCCCATTCAACAAGCTCACTTAACCTGAGCTCCACCATTTGCTTTTACTTGCCAATCATGCCACCATGAAACCAAAAAACTGATACTTCCCCCAAAATTTCTCAATAATTAGGTCAACATGCACTCTGAAATTCTACCGTAACAAAAAGGTTAGACAAACAAATTCCTTTATCATAGTAAACCATGCATAAAAAATGATTCATTTTGAAGTTGGAATTACCAAAAGAAAACATTTTTCCTATCTGTATTATATTTTCTTCTGAAGGGCAATTTCCTACATGCTTACATAATCTGTACAGTCTTCTAATGGCACCTTTTCCTACAAGTCTACAAAATCTACACTTCAGTTGGCAGCAAAAAATGAAATTTTTTTTCGAAATAGAAAAAGGAAAAGGCAAGAACAAGTACCACATATCAGTTTCTCTGATAATTCCATACTTCCCCCATGAATTTGTAACAGCCCCCTTTTTGCCCTTTTCTTTTTCTCTCTTCTTCTTCTCTTTGTGCTTCTTTCTTGTTTTCCCTTCTTTCTCTTCTCTCTCCTTCCTTCTCCTCCTCTTCTCCTTCTCTTTCCTTCGTCTCCGTTTTTTCTCCTTCTCCCTCTCCTCTCTCTTTCTCCTCTCCTTCCTTTTCCTCCGCCTCCTCTCCTCCTCAGACTCCGAATACTCCTCTGAGCTACCCGACTCAGAATCCGAATAAGAATCAGAGTAGGAATCGGATTCCGACGACGAGGTATACGAATCTTCTTCGTCGTCTCTCGATTTCCTGCTAGAGCTTCGACTCCTCTTCCGCTCTCTCCGGTTCCTCCTACCGTGTCTGCTTCCTTCGGACCTTCTGTATTCATCCTCGGACTCTGACCCTGATTCATATTCAGACTTCTCATGCCGCTTGGATGGAGCTCCGTTTTCGTCATCTGGAGCTCCGTTTCGTTCTTTCGCCATTGTCTCTCCTTCTTTGGGGTCTCAGAAGTTGGTTATGAAGAAGAGTTGTGAGCTCTATGCCATGAATATGATTTTCTTTTAGGGCTAGTTTGAGAGTTTAATTGAGGAAAGAAAAGAAAATAAAATATTAAAGAGAAGGGTAGGGTAAAGAAAAGGACGTTGTTTATATTATTTTAGAGTTTAATAGGAAAAAGATTTTTTTTTTTTTTGAAGGTAAGAATAAAAAGGAGAGAACAAATATTTTATAAGAATAATTTATATATTTATTTTTAAATTTACAATAAAAATAACTATTTGAAATTTATTTAGTTAATTTATATATCTATTTATATTAATTTTGGTTAATCTTAATCCTTTCGTTTCTTTCTATATGAGAGAAAGAAATGAAAAAAATAGAAAAATAACCTATTTAAAACTCTCATATAAAATAAATAATTCTCTCATCCCACCATCCAAACCAACCCTTAATCTAAATATATATTTTTTATTTGCTTTTTAAATTTTTTTTTATAAGAATACCTGGCAAAATGTGAGAAAATGTATTTTTATTTAAAAATTTTACAAAATAATAAAGTTTTATGAGAAAATTTTATTTGAATTAAAAAATTTAAAATATAAAAGATAGAAAAAAATAATATGATGTTTTGTAAATTAATGATATTTTTTTAAAAATTAAAATTTATTTCGATTAACATTTTTACTACAACCTAAATTAGAATCACAAATTCGTATGGCAAAAGTGAGAGTGTTAATTTTAAAAGTGTTGATTATGCATAGCGTGTGATCAAATTATTGATTAGAAACATATATTTAAAATGTTTTTCTCGTTTTAATTTTCTTGTTTTTAGGAAGAGAGGACTATCAAGTGCTGGAGGTCATATTTGAGGGCCTTGCAAATCCTCTATTTGGAAACGATTCTTGACAAAGGCTTAGACTGAATCATGAGAATTTCTTTTCTGACTTTATTTTGAGCCATTGATTCTAGCCTTAGGATTACAACTCAAGAGAATAAGAAAGTCCTAGACAAACAATGTTCTGTATACACTCAAATATCTTGGAAATTTTGTCTGTATGAGTCCCAAAAGCTCAGAAACTTCCACCGACTTTCGCAGTTGGAACCTCAAAAAGAGCTACTGGTACTAATAATAACCATGGCTCCAGAGTGATGAATGGTGATACGTGCCAAACTTGCTCCTTGACCATCCATAGTTCAGCACATCTTGCACTTGGTGCAGCAGTGCTTTAGAGAGGATGCGTTCTATTATCCTGTTTTAGACAGGAGGCAGAGCCAAAGCAATCAACAATCATCATCTTAACCATAAGCTTCAAGCCTCTGGAAAACCAGGCGATTAAAGCAGATTGCACAGCAATTGCCTATATACCAACACGTACAGAAAGTGAAATTTTCTTCAGTTCCTTGAGTGGATTTAGCAAAACTGTTGATTGCTCATCATAATCTTCGGCAAAAATTTCAAGGTGCAAGCTCTTCTGACATCTTAGGTTAAAAGCCCTACTGATGACATAGAAAGCACAATGTATTTTGCCAAATAAATGGGACATCTCTGCAATTATTAATAATAAACCAGATCTCCTCACCTCAAGCTGAGAATCTTTTCTATTTCTTCATCTTTCTGTATGTCATCAGCTTTCCTGCTCTCTAAAGTCCAACCTGAATCTATCCCACCTCTTACATCTATTCCAAGCTGTTCCTTATAACGGTACATGTATTTGTTAACTTGAGCTACTGTCCTCAACGAGCTTACAAAAGCCTCCACTTCTCCAACATCTCCTCTGTTAGCAAGCCAATTTAATACATTTATAACCAGTCTAGGTTTTGGAGCCCATTTTGGGTTTTGTTCTTTTACTAGAAGAGCTTCCTTCAAGCATTCAAATGCCTTCCCCATGTTATCTCTATTTATATAACCTGCAGCAATTATACCCCAGCTGTTTGGTGTTGGCACCTTCCCTTTTTTGACAATGCCACGAAGCATATCTTCAGCTTTCTCAATTAGATCTCTGTGACAGTACCCAATCAGTAGAATATTTGGCACTCTCAAATCATAAGTACGACAAGACAACTCCCACTCTTCCAGCACAGTCTCAGCTTTCTCAAGTTCGCCAAGCTTCACTAAAGCACCAAGCATGGTGATATAATCTCGGTTGATATGCTTTTTACAGACAATTTCTTGGATACCCCACATTCTCATCACTTCATCTGCATTCCCAAGCTGTGAATAGAGTGAAATCAAATGGTTGTATCCTATAGGATCTCTGTGTAGTGTATCTTCTAACTTCTTTAAACAAACGATTGCTTTCTCCTTAAGATTGGCTCTAATGTAATAGGTAGCCACAACTGAGTAGGTGCTCCAGTCCATGCAGATGTGAGGATGATTCTCCACCTCTTTGAGAAGCTTTTCCAAGTTAGTAAGATCAGATTTCTCCCCATAACAGCTAATGCAGATTCTATAGCTAAAGTTATTAGGGATAATGCCACTTGCCTTCATCTCTTCTAACACTTCAGCGACTTTATCCAATTGGCCTGCACTTTTATACAGGCACATTAGATTATTGTAAACAAGAGTGTTGGAAGCATAACCTATCTCCTTCATCTTTTGCACATGATAAAGCGACTTATCAAGGAGGCCTTCACGGACATAACAGTTTAAAAGAGCACCATATGTTTTGTCATTCTTCTCTTGGTCCTTCAAGCTATGGAAGTGGCTCTCTGCCGCATTCCAGCCATGGACCACCCCAATCAGATCCAAATGCACAGCACAATCACTTGGTGAAGATGTGGAAAGACCTCTGCAGTTCATCCATTCAGAAACCTGCCACAACAAGCATCCACCCCAAAAAGTTTGAGAGAAAAGAGAGGTTTCAATCAGGTTCTCCAAATAGGATATGCCATCTGAAAGCATGCGATTGATGTTGGTGTGAGCAAAACTAGCACACAACACATCATTCAACAAAATTTCGTTTGTCTGCAGATAAAAAGAATTACTACAAGATATAAACATTTATAAATTTCATGCATGTCTTTGTAGTGATCTGTGATTCCATGTGCAAACTAAAAGAGCTGCTTGTAAGTAGCTTAAGTTCAGGAAGCCAATCACTTGACTGCCAACTCAAACAGAAAGCAAGTTTATACTGCTGTAGCCTGTAGTCATTCCTAGCTTTCTTATGTGATCTTTTAATAGAAGCTTACATACTTAGCCTTATATGTTGATATGAAAGTACAACTTTGCAGAAGACAGACTATATATCAAATTTTCAGATATGAAAATAGGCTAGAGTTCAAGCTCAGTCAAATTCTAAAATGCTCAACTCAATTTCATTCAGGTTTATTTGACCCCTAGAGCAAACCTAGCCATGACTGCTACAATTTCTTGATGGTTCCTGCCAAAATCATGTTTATTCTCCTACAATGCAATGACTTGCCCTTAACAAAAATAAAACCATAAGTTGATTGATGCCTGCTGTTCCTCTGTAATTATCCAAAAAAAAGAAAAACTACCTGTGGCCTCTAGTGTTCCTTACTTTATCTTGAATATCTATTATTAAACATACATCCAATCAACAAGCAGATAAAGAAAATCAAACTAGAATACTCGGTCTGAAATGGAGAGGGGAAAAAAGAAAAAATAAGATTGACACTTTAACTTTGATGCTCCTTGTTCATGATCATTTATCTCTTTTCATGTAGTAGTATTTATGATTTTAACTCCTCGTGATTTTATCATGCGATACCTTGAGCTTAAGTGAGAATTTTATAACTTCAAATGCTCTATTAAAAAAAGTGCACGCCTCTTAAGTTGCATGTGGTAGTTTAAGAACTTACCAAGCAATCATTTTCCTTTTTACCTATAACCTAAAAATAAATGCTAAACCACTAAATCTGGAACTACCTACAGATTTGATTTGCATGTACGTCTCACTCTGTTCGTCATTTCAGACAATTCACTAATTACTTATAGACACTCGAAGACATTTCTGAGTCATCTCCGTCTACATTAACCTGATAAAGGCTTTCTTGAAAAACCAAAACTTGCAGTTCCAATTACTATAATAGCTCAAAGAAAAGAACACAAAAGCAAAAGGGACAAAAAAAAAAGAGAGAGAACCCACATTGAGCATACCACATTCCTTCCTCTCCTTGCATTTTCCCATAGAAAAGACTGAGAAATATTAGAAAAAAAACCCAACAAACATATGGTGCAAAAATATGATAATAATACCTGAAGTGCCTGCGAATATCGCTTACGGCTTCGGAGATCACGGATAATTCTTTGAAGTTCAATTTTCTGAACTTTTCTGCCCTCTTCAACCCATTGTTGGAGCACTGGAATGACATGGGAGTGTTGTCTGAGAGGGCTGATTCTTGAAAACAGATTATTGCTCTTCAATGACTTGATTTCGGTGGAGGAATAGGTTCTTGTTTTGAAGAAGACAGCGAGATTAGGTGTGGTTCTAAGTGAATATGATTTATTTAAGGTTGTAAACATGGTAGATTTCAATGAAGATCTGAATTGGGATTCTGAAACAGAGTTGCTGTTGTTGAAGGTTATGGACATAGTTAAACCCTGAAGATCAAAGTGGTTTCTTTGTGGGGTTTTTGGGGTTTACAGATGCTCTGAGAGAGAGGCCGGAATTTTTGTGTTTTTTTTCCTAGAAAATATTCTGTAACCATTTACAAGGAAAAAGGCCATCTATAATAATATGGGCTTTCACAGAGGCCTACTTGGAACCCGAAGCCCTTATGAACCCATCTAGGTGATCCAATAGTGAGGAAATACCCGGCCTCGGAATCGTTAGGTAGTAATATTTAAATAATTATATTGTAAGTATTACAAATTCTACTTTCTAAAAAATAATATTTTAAAATTTATAGAACTTTTTTTGACTAAATGAAATTAATATATAAGTAAAAAGGAAATAAGTTACACAAATAAACAAAAAAATCTATGATAATATATACATACCATGTCCTAAATCCTATGTGGGTAATATATAACTAAACAAAAAAAAAAAAAAAAACTCACAATAACTTTCCCCTAACTTCCTTATCGACATTCACAAACACCATATGCATGAGAAATCCAGGCTCAACTAGATCCAGGAGTAATAATTTGAAAGATCATGACATGTCAACTATCTTGAAAATTGTCTGGAAAATTTTCTATTTAAAATTTTCAATGCAAATTCTTAAATGGCTATTTTAAGAATTTACATTGAATATATCATGCTTGTGAACATGTATATATATATGTATTATATATTTTTTTATATTATAATTGATCAAACATATTTCTCTCATTTTCGTGAGCAATACAAGTATTCTTTCAATACATCAATTATTCTCTCAACTCAAAAGAGTTTAATCAAACATAAAACTAGTATTAAAATTTTAATTAATCCAATCACACAATATAAAAATCTTTTGCGCGGACATATGAACAAATTTAGTATCCCTATCCAAAAATTCTTTAAAATTATGCGATTCCAAATCCCTGTCCAAACTCCAAATATTGCTAATAGAATTGATTCCTTGCAGCAAAAGTCTGTCCAAAATTCCATGAAGAAGGAACTACGTTGAAGAACTCCATTACTTTTCCATCAACCAAGGCCAACCTAAAAGACAGCGTTTGGCCTCGAAGGTCTATGCTACTTTGCCAATTTGCACCCCAGTTCCTATGCATAGGTACCCATGTTTTTGTCCTTGATCCTCTAATCCATACATTCTTTATATCACCACTTCCTCCCACGTTAGTCATCATCACCATGTTGAAGTTCGATTGTCCCTTCAATGTGAATCGAACTCCCCCTGTCCTCCTGCAAGCCACCCTGCGGTCCAAACATGAAACCGCAATGAGACTGATTGTCAATTAGTTGCGTAAGAACAGTCGTTTTTCTCATTTAAAGAAACATCGGATAAAAATATATATGCATCAAATATTTACGTTATTAATTGGCGAAATATGTGTGTAATAAGAAATGAGTTTATAAACGACTAGCTAGCCTTAATTTCCAATGAGTGCATTGGACTTGTACAAGTAGTAGAATGCACGGTTACCTTCTATAGAGGACTGGAACTATGCCTTCATTGCCTTGACGAGCAATGCGAAGGAAAGCAGGCATGGACATGTCGAAGTGATGTCGCGGCGGATCACACCAACCTCCCTGGTTGTTTGAAGGGCAGAAGTTGGTGGCGGTTATGGTGACTGAAGCACGGCGGAGACACCACTTTGGATCTGCCCCATAGTTGCAGATTAGTTGGTAACATGCACCGCAAGCCTCACCACCTCTGAAGAGTGCACCACTCAATGCTGCAGTGTTGACGCCAAAACCTGCCTGATATGTGTTCTCGTAGCCACAAGCTCCACCTAGAAAACATTATCAATGTATTAGCTTCCCACCATTCCAACAAGATATCAAAGATTATGATAATTTTCCCAATCTGTCTGTGAAATATATTTTGCATACTGGTTACAGATATTCAAAAGAAATCACATCTCTCACAAAAGAAAAGTTATAAAATATAATCGTAACCTAGGCATTTATAGGATTAATATGCATAAGAATAGAGTTTGTAAACTAATCTCAATCGATAGATATCAGAATCGGTTAATAGTTTGGTATTGGGAGAAGAAGTACATGAGAGGCAAAATCATACCAAGAGTGCTGGGGTCTTGATTAGTACCATAGAAGGTTGCATGGGCATTAATCCAATCATTAGCTTCAACAATCATTCCCTTGAAAAACAAGCCAAAGAAGAAAAGAAACTGCCGAAACAAAAGAGAATTGTAAGTATAAGAGGCAGTTTCCATAGTTTGATTTCCTTACAAATTACTCAATCGATCAAAAACTAGATTAAAGAGAGATATGATATTGTTGAGAATCTTGGGAGGAGTGCCTGGGGTTTATATAGTCTGAAACTCCAACATGGTACGCGGTTGTCGGTGATTATAATTGATCCATTTGTCCCCCGAAGAACTAATACAAATCCGCGTTTCTTCACGTCCCCTAAGGTACGGAAATGTACTTGATTTTTACTAGTTATCTAGTTTGAGATCAATAGCAAGAGAAAGCACGAGCATGTGAGACAATTCCTACGGATGCAAAAAGATCACTTGTCGGTGCTTATATTCTTGCAAATAAGGCTGATAATTCTCTCATGTGCTGTTTAGAACTGCATTTATGTTTCACACTAAGAACTAGACAGTCACTCGAATCATTTTTTTGACCAATCCATGGATGAAATTCGTTTTCTGAGTATAAATCGGGTACTCGACTTTTTTAATTATTCATTGAAACAAAATCTTGAACACATAGTGATATTTAGACAAATGTTTTAAATATTTAAAGAGTATTTGATAAAAAAAAATTAATTATGATCAATTTTAAGAGTATTATAAATCTTTTTCAAATATAACATTTCAAAATATCATACCCAATAAGAGAAATGTGTTAAGATCAAGATAATATTTTCTCCATACTAGATGTGATCATGAATGACGACCTCAAGAAGCCAATATATATTCTTTCTTTTCGGAATGTAGAATTTCAAAAGATCGTGCCGAACAAGAAAATGAGCTAATTAGGAGCAAAGATAATTTTTTCTCCATATTAGATGTGATCATGAATAACGACCTCAAGAAGCCATATATGCAGAGGGCTGCTTGACTACTTGGATGAATGATTGATAGTAATCGCGTCTTGCACGGCAAAAATTCTGACACGTGGTTGTGGCGGTGGGGTTTTCATTGAGAATGAAAGTGTCGTATAACTAGTTCCTGAAGGATACAAATTCTTTGGGCAAGATATGATGGGAAATTTTTATGTGGACCGATGCTTTATAGTATTGTACATTTCTAGAAGTATACAATATACAAAGAACGTGGTACAATACTTAAAGCACTCAGTCCACTGTGGACCGGGTCCATATAAGAATTTTCCTATGCTAATGGTCTTAAATTTTTCATAAATTTTAATTTTAATTTTTAAAAGAAAATTAGTTTATTTAATTTTTAAAATTTATAATTTATAATATTTTCATTATTAATATTTTTTGTCGTTATAATTCATAATATTTTATTTTTTTCCTAAAATTGAACCATTATGGTCCCTAAAAACTAAAAATTAGGGACTATAATGACAAAAAAATCATTAGAGATCATAATAATAGTAAAAAATATTAAGGATAAAAATATTACAAATATCAAAATTTAAGGATTAAATAGGCTAATTTTTCAACTTTAAAATGTGTTATCTTTAACCCTTGAATATTTGAAACATTTTAAAAATAATCTTTTCGTCAATTAAAACTATTAAGTGCTCATAAAAGTTCATTACATGACTCATACATGATCTATTTTATAAATATTTTCATCCACTCATAACTCTGACTTCAAGCTTTCCCCTAATTCTTACAAAGTAATTTCTATATTTGACAGAAAAAAATTGTTGTGATTTGCGCATCTCTCGCTTCTCCTTTCAAATCTTTTTTTTTTAAAGGTAATTCACTTTTCATTTCAAATCTATTTTTTTTTTTTGTAGAGATACCAAGAAAATTGTTATGTATCGAGAATTGAATCTAAATTTCTTTGTTATCTATTGAAAACTAAATCTAATTTTTTTTCTCATCTTTATGCCTGAATTTTGTTTATACGATCAAATTCGAAGATGTGCAAAAAAATAATTCTAAGATTATTGAGCTATATAAAATATATGGAGTTAAATTTTGAAATTGCTGTTGGTAATATAAAAAAAATCGAAGAAAAGATAACGAGATTAAAGTTAAAAAATAATATTATAAAAATAAAAAATAATAAGAAAATGAAGATTAAAATGTAATAATTTTATATTATATTTGAATTTTTATTATTAAAAAGATTTTTTTAAGATTTTAAATATTTAAAGATTAAAATTTAAAAATTTAAAAATCAAAATCAAAATTTGAAAATATCGTGCCCAAATTCTTTATCAGCCAAAACATTTAGGAAGTTAAATGCCTATGGCAAAGCAAGCCATTGGCAAGTGGGACATTCTTCGTGGAAAACTTCATGATAAGAAAAGACAGTCGGGTCATGTGTTGCATATGGCTGAGTTTCTTGTTATTGAAAAGTATGACGGCAATTGTGTCATGTTTAAGTTAGAAATAGTATTAATTTAAGATAATTATATTTGATAGATTAATCTAAATATATTTTGATTAATAAATGTATCGTGTCATATCAATTTGTTTATTTTTATATCGTGTTCATATTATAAAATAAGTTGACACAATTAAATACAAAAATTAAATAAATAATTACCAATTTCGTCAACTCGAATACCTACTAAACCCGTTAATATGTATACCATTACACAAAAAATTTTAAAAAATCAAATCATATAAAATTAATAAAATAACCCATAAAGTCATAAATAACCAATAAAATAACAAATCATCCCGCTAAATATCTAGAAATCTTAATAAATTCATAAGATTTAATCTTAAAAATCTAAACAAATGTAGTTTTGCAATAAAATTTGATTGTTTAAGAAATTATTTTCTCTAGTTAAAAGTCATTGTAATAAATTATTATTATAGATACTAAATAATAATTAATTAAGAATAATTTATTTACTATATATCAAATAAATAGCCACATTAACATCATTTATTTTCATTAAGATGTCTCATATAATTAATCAAAATAAACACACAAACAATTTAATTAATTCATATAATAAAATTTAATTCAATTAATCATGTAAAAAATTAAATTATCTAATTTTCTATAGTGAAATTTATAGAATATTACAAAAAAATATTAAATATAAATATTTAAAAAAAAGTTAAATGAATTTACGAGTTAAAACGAATTAAAATAGATTGAACTCGTTTATAACCTGTACACATTTAAAATTAAACAGATCAATTTGTTTCGACTCAAATACACAAAACCTCAACTTTAACCGTTATAATTATATTTTTATATCGTATTAACGTATCGTATTCAATATTAACAGCTCTAATCGAAAGCAGAAATTTGTGTATTGGAAAGCGCATCAACCGACAGCCGATTTAATGGCGGACAAATTTGAGTGGATGCCATGTGCTTCAAATTTTTGTTTTTCTAACTGGCTAATGGCTATGATATGTAACTTCACCAACTCAATTTCAACTAAACCAAACATGTACTAAAAGATTGAAAATACAAGTTCAAATAATCGAAAATATAGAAATTTTACCTTTTCAGGTTTTCGATTTGAAAATCATTAGTGTGCCTAGAAATAATTTTAGTTAAACTTAAAAAAAAAAAAAATCCTTATACCTCCAATAATCTGATTCTCATGCATCTATCAAACAGGCAAACACTACCCGGAGAAAATAAAAACAAAACTAAATAATGGAGGTAAATATATATCCAATCTATCTTTAACTATCTGTAGGATACAAGAAAGCCAACCAGTAAAGTGAATGTTAGCATATTTTGTGCCAACAAGAAAGGAATCCACTGGGGCCATTTCCACAAACTCAAGTTTATCCGTAAGCCTACTTTACAAACATAGGATGCTTCCTGCCAAGGAAAATCACTTTTCTCTCCCCTTGGTCCAACATCTGATGGGGCAGAGCAGGATTTTGTTATGCCGAAAGAAGATGTGCTCAATAAGCAAAACCCTTGTTCCAGAGAAGATAAGTTAGCCAACAACTCAATCAGTGCTTAAAGAAAGGTCATCAAAAGAAGGAAAGTATCACAAGATATTCAACCATGGCATCAATAATGAGAATCCAATAGAAATTACAATAGAAAAACAAGGGATATGTATCCAATAGGCTGCTGGAAAGTTTAATGTAGTTCAATACAACACTCAAGCCTTTCTGTGAATTAGGAGTAATATATATCATGTACAGGCGATAAAATGTCATCCAACGGCTTTAGTTTTCCGCTAAACCGCTAAAAATGCTCTATGTATCTAGTCTCTCGCCGACTGTTTACAAGAAACAGTCAAACAAATTGTACAAATATACAAAGAGAAAAGAAATCAGAAAAGTAGAAGGCATAAGAGCAAACAGAAGAAAAGAAAGTAGTTAACTCTGCCAAGAGACTTTTCCAATTGTAGTTCTTGCCTCCTCATCCTCCTAGGATAACCATTAACTGGTGGAGGATAAGAATTTGGATAGGAATAAGCAAACAAACTAGTGCCGGGGCTTCCAAACATCCCTGGAAAAACCATTTCTCCAAACATCACAATTATTGGACTGAAAAAACTTGTCATTACCGTATTTCCAAAACCAGATGGTCCTGTGGATGTGTAACTGCCAAAAGGTTGAGGAAAATATTGCTGCTGATGAAAAGCCTGCAGTTGTGGCTCAAGGTACTGCTGCTGTTGAAAAGACTCTGGCTGTGGGTGAAACAGATTCGGATGAAGTTGCTGCTGTGTATGAGCGCTAATGGATGCAGCATTATCAACTAATGTGTTGATTCCAAGAGCTGGGGGTCTGCGCGGAACCACCGGGTCCAACTGTCGCTTCTTGGCTTCAGATTCAGGTGCTGCTGTACCTCGTCCATATAGGGGGACCAATGAAGAATTTGAGATGTAAGACTTACAGACAGGACATTTTGGTTGCTCGTCTGAGTCAGGGGAAGATCTCTGAACTTGAAGCCATTTGTAGATGCAAGGCCAGCAATAAAGATGACCGCAAAGGGTAACCACAGGATCAAGTGCAGAGTCTAGACATATGTTGCAGTCAAAACATCCGTTTAGATTCTCTGAGGCTACTGGCGGAGCTGAAATCAAACTTGATTTTTGCTTAACAGAATAATCTTCGTCAAGCTCAAAATTAACTGCAGGCTGGTCAAAATGTGGTTGTGAATCCATGAGATCTGCTCAAAAGGCAACAGAGATGTAGAAAATATGGATCAAACATTCCCACAGAGATATTAAGACACAACACAAAACTCAAAAAATGATAAAATACAAAACTCTATTATTCACCTCATGCGACAATCCATCCAAGAATAAACTAAAATTTGCTTTCCATTCTATCTAATTAAGAATACATGGTCAAAGTAGCATATCAACAACATCATCATAGCATCACAACTCAGGAAGAAAGAACACCAAAAAACATGTAAAAACAGGGCTGCACTTGATTTGAGATTACAAAGAGGTTCTGACTACACACACAAAAAAGGATAGACGCAGAGCAAATCTGATGCAACTTGAAATTAGTTCTATCCAGATCATTGATTCCAACTTTTAAACTTAAGTGGCTACAAGCATGAGAAACATGCTCCAGAACCTTGCAATCCAGAACAAAGGTCAGGATATTCCAACCGTCAATATTCCCATGCTACCAATGTCTCTACGCAGTAGAAAAGTGATAATTTGTTCCTATCAATGGGAAATTGTTAAAAGTGTTGACTTCTGAAAAACCAGAATATCAGTTGCCACAGGAGTAGTTCCTTAACAGCAAAGAAGGCCACCAAAGTTGAAAGCTTTGTGCTAACAACTATGAAGAACGAAAAGAATTTATATGAGACAGCATCATATCCCAAAAGGAAAGCAGAAATGAACAGGTAACAAAAGCAACTGAGCCTTATCATCATTTTCCAGGTCTATACCTTTGAAACATGTTCAAGCTATCTGTATCACACATTGCACCAGAAACGTGAATTGCTGCTACAAAAAGAAGAATACAAACCACACACACACCCACCCTCCCCCCCCTTTCAGCTTTTAATAAGCTCTGAAGCAGCCCTTTTCATTTATCAGACAGAAGCAAATAATCGATAGGTATTCCTTTGTACACTACCAAATTGTATCATATGTTGCCTATAAATTGACTTCACCTTCCCTAACTCAGCAATATCAAAAACAGATTACCAAAGACCAGAATAGTCAATTTGCAATTGGCAGAATAACAACCATTAGAGAACATATCATCAAGATCAAAACCAGGGAAGATAGTTCCGATCCAAGACACATACCCCCCGGTGAAAAAACAATCAGCCAAAAAACGCAGCTCAAAAAATAAACTAACAAAGAATCCCTTTTCTTCTTTTCTTCCTTTGTTTCTGTTTCCAAATTCCCACCAGTCTCCTCTGTTTAACAAACCCCCCCCCCCCCAAAAAAAAAAAAAACCATACATTTCCAAGAGATTAACGATTAATTCCACATTTACCAGCATCAACCTCTAAAACTAAACCATCATTGCAACGATCTAATACCAAAAAATAAAACTACTACAATACAAACACAAAGACAAACATCTACACACGCATAATAAAGAGAACATGGAGGCTCCAGAACTCACCGACACAAAATAAACCGCTTAGAGAAGTCTTCGCAGCAAGAGATAAAAAAGACTTCGACGGAATAGAAAAAGGAGACTTATAAATGAAAAATCTAGAGAGAGAAACAATCAAAAACAAGAGGCAGAAAAAGAAAACAGGTGGCGGAGGAAGGCGGGGGCGGAGATAGACAAATGGTATGGCCGTGAGAGAACGGTGGTGGCGGAGATGAAATGAAGCGATGAAGATTTGAAAGAAGGGGGTGACTATCTATATCTATCTATTTGTATAGAATATTTCGTTACAATATTCAGCCAAAAAAGAATAAAAATATAAATTATTTGAGGATGTACCTTTGAAAAATAAAAAGAATTATAAAATAATATAGGATCCGAATCCGATACATTTAATTTGGAATACAATGGGTTGGTGGGGTCCCTATCTTTCCAACTTATCTATTTTCTCGCGTGCTGTACCAACTTTGCAAAGGGTATTTATTGTATCGTTTGTTAAAAATTTTGTTTGAATTAAAAAAAAAGAATTATAAAATTATACTTTTTTTTCTCAAATTATTTATCTTATTTAATTGATTAGATAAGTATTAAAATAAGTATATTTTTAATTAATTAAATATTTTTATTTTTACATTGAAAATTTAATTTATTTTCTTTCTTTTTTAAAAAATATTTAAATTTCAAAATTTTAATATTCTCCAAACTGCTTCTCTCTCTAATTATTCTATCAATTTGTTGAGAAAAATTATTTAATATATTTAAAAAATAGAATATTATTAAATAGGAGTAAATTTGAAATGTTAAATCTTAATTT
This sequence comes from Voacanga thouarsii, assembly GCA_026120185.1. Classification (NCBI taxonomy): domain Eukaryota; kingdom Viridiplantae; phylum Streptophyta; class Magnoliopsida; order Gentianales; family Apocynaceae; genus Voacanga; species Voacanga thouarsii. Next base: position 1,051,902 of record JANUWF010001042.1, on the reverse strand, counting down.
TTTAAATAGATAGATAATTTAAGATAAAAATTAAGTTAAAATAAAATAAATAATTTAAGATAGAATGAGTATATAAATAGAATTATAAATAATATAGTATTATATAAACAAATCAAAATTCGTAATAATCATAATATGGGATGTTTATGTCTTTGAGACATTGACACAGTAATAAAAGACGAGTTTATAGATAATGAAATTTTTGTAGAACGTTATATATTTTTGCGATTTATATTCATCACAAGTCTCGGACAAAGATAGTGAAAGTGCTGGTGATGTTAGAAAGACAGATTTGCAAAAAAACTACACAAATTGACTCAGGAAAACTACTATCTTGCTACTTACTCTTACAAATATGTTTTTACCGACTTTAGTACTTTGATTGTTGAATTCTCAATCCATGTCCATTGAGCCCATGGCTTCCATTTCCTAATTCGTAATTTGTTATGGTCAAAGGATAAAAGTGGAAAGAGAGATAGAGGCAGACCGACACTGTTTGATTGTTGCTTATTTTGGGTTTAGACCTGCAATAAGTGGGCCCAGGTGAGCCCAGGCTTTTACTAAACAATTCTGGATGTGCCGTGAATCGCTCCCTGCTGTTGGATCATTTGCCCCAAAGAGCAACGGCTAATCATGTCATAATTGTCATTATTTTCCTTATAGCCACAAACTTTGGCTAAATTACATCAACATCCCTTTTACTTTAAGTAATTCTTTTTGTATTCAAAATATTAGGGACTTCCACCTTTAATGCTTTAGACCCTAAGTAGGAGTGATTATTCTGGTCCTAAACTAAAATTTAAAATTTAAAATAATATTAATTAAAATATTTTTTATTTTTCGAAATTTGTCATACACTCATAACACATTATATTATCTCTTTTTAACTCTACTTTAAACCTCACTTAATCTTATATTTTTAATAATTTTTTATTTTATTTAATTATTTTCATCTCAAACAAATTCATATTCATTTCTATTGTCCAATGGCAATAACCTTGTGGTGGATTTTGCAATTAGCTTTCTGCAAAAGACATCACAAAGTCATTGTCTAGGGTCCTCTAGGTTAAATACTAATATGTCTTGTCTTATATTCAAGAAAGATTACCATTAATTATACTACAAATTAGTCATTGTTATAAAATTTTGGATAGTTTTAGAATAAAATCTACACACTACACACTAAGAAAACTCTAACTATTCTTTGCACAATAATTTCTTCAAATTTCTTTCTTTCTTTTCTCTCACAATGATGGGACTTTTTAAGCTTAAAAAATAGCTCTATTTATAGAGCTCTTATTTAATAGAATACATCATCTTCCACTAATATAAATTAGTGGTGTCTCCACTAAATGGTGGATATCCATATAATTCATAATTAGTGGAACTTCCACTAATTCCCTAATAATTCATAATATATTCATAACACTCCCCCTTAGATATCCATCCATTACATAAATAATATACCTTGTCAAAACCTTACTAGATAAAAATCCAGTGGGAACAAAAAAAATTAGTGAAGGAAAAAGAGTACACTATTCTATATGTTTGTTTATTCTTTCCCCTAATGAGATGATTCCTTTAAATCTTTTAACCGACGCATACCGATTTTATATCTCAATTTCTCAAATGTTGCAGTCAGTAAAGTCTTCGTAAAAATATTTGTGAGGTTGTCACATGACTGAATTTGTAGCACATTAATTTCACCTTTCTTTTGGAGTTCTTCTTCTGGAGTTCATGAGTAAAGAAGAATTTTGGTTAAATATGTTTTGTCCGATCTCCTTTAATATATCCTCCTCATAATTGAGCTATGCAAGCTGCATTGTCTTCATAAAGAGAAGTTGGAATATCTCTGATAGATGATAATCCACAACTTTCTCGGATATAATGAATCACTGATCTTAACCATACACATTCTCGACTTGCTTCATGAGTGGCTATAATTTCAGCATGATTTGAAGAAGTAGTTGTTATAGATTGTTTTGTAGAAATGCCATAATATAGCAATACTTTCACATGTAAATAAATAGCCCGTTTGAGAACGTGCTTTATGTGGATCAAATAAATAATCAGCATTTGCATAACCTATCAATGTTTGACTGGTTTTATTTGAATAAAATAATTCGAGATCAATTGTACCTTGGAGACATCGAATGACTTGTTTAATTCCATTCTAATATCGTTGTGTTGATGGATAACTAAATCTTGCTAATAAATTGACAGTAAAGGCAATATCAGGTCGTGTATTATTAGCAAGATATATCAATGCACCAATTGTACTGAAATATGGTACTTCAGGACCAAGGAGTTCTTCATCATCTTCTTAAGGTCGGAAGGGATCTTTATTCACATCTAATGATCGAACGATTATTGGAATACTAGATGGATGTGTTTTGTCCATGTAAAATCTTTTTAGAACTTTTGCTGTATATGTTGATTGATGAATAAATGTTTCACTTTTCAGATGTTCAATTTGTAAACCAAACCAAAATTTACTTTTACCAAAATCATTGATTTCGAATTTTCTTTTTAAATAATCAATTGTTTCTTGGAGCTCTTCAAGAGTTCCAATAATATTAATATCATCAACATATATAGTTAATATTACAAATGTAGAACCAGATTTCTTATTCACTAAGGCGATTAAACCGCATGCGCCCAAATTACTTCAAACCATATAATGATTTCTGCAATTTGATGGAGTAATTTTCACAAGGATAATGTTTATATAATTTAGGTATGCGAAATCCTTCGGGGATTCCATTTTTTAAATTTTCATACAAGTAAGTAGTGACAACATCTAATAGGCGCATATCTATTTCTTCATGTACTGCCAAACTGATAAGATATCGGACCATCATAATCAATATATGGTCTTTGTGAAAATTTTTGGGCTACTAACCGTACTTTATAGCGTACAATTTCATTATTTTCATTGCACTTTCGCACAAATATCCATTTGTAGCCAACAAGTTTTATACTTTCTGGTGTTCGGATTGTAGGTCCGAAGACTTCACGTTTTGTCAGTGCATTTAACTCCGATTGAATCACATCTTTCCATTGTAGCCAATCTTTTCTATGCCGACATTCATCAATTAATATTGGTTCAGGATTATCATTATCCTGTATAACATCAAGAGATATATTGTATGCAAATATATTATCAATAATTGTTTCTACCTGATTCCAACTTCTATCGGAAATGGTATAATTGATAAAAATTTCAATGTTACTTTCATCAACTTCTGGTTCTTTGTATTTAGTTCTCTCTTGATCTTTATCATTCTTTTCTTCAATATGATCATCTGGATTATTTAATCTTCTTTTCTTTCGAGAATTTTTATCTTTAGAACCAAGAGGTCGGCCACTCTTCTGACGTACTTTTGACTCAACATTATAAGTATAATATTTTGTTCTGCTTGCAACTTCAATTCGAATAGAAGCATTTATAGTTGGAATATGCGATTTTGTAACTCTTCTAAAATCAACAAAAACGTTTGGCGTTTGATTTACAATATTTTGTAAATGAATTATCTTTTGAACTTCTAGTTCATATGTACTTGTGCGCGGATCAAGATAATTTAATGATGTTGTCCAAACAAGATCTTTCTTATGCTGTTTATGTTCTCCCTCTAATTTAGGGAATAATGATTCATCAAAATGACAATCAGCAAATTTTGTTGTGAATGCATCTCCTGTCAGGGGTTTAACATACCTGATAATAGAGGGAGAATCATATTCAACGTATATCTCATTTCTTCTTTGAGGAACTATCTTTGTACGTTGGTTTAGTGCAATTAGAACATATACAGCACACCCAAAAATTCTTAAATGAGTAATATTTGGTTCTGAACTAAAAGTCAATTGCAAATTAGAAAATTTATAATAACTAGCTGGCCTTATACATACAAGTGTTACATCATGTAAAATAGCATGTCCCCAAGCAGATGTTGATAGATTTGTTTTCATTAATAATGGTTTAGTAATTAATTGTAATCTTTTAATAAAATGTTCAGCAAGACCATTTTGTGTATGAATATAAGTTACAGGATGTTCAACATTAATCCCAATTGATATGCAATATGCATCAAAAGCATGTGATGAAAATTCACCAACATTATTCAAACGGATATTTTTAATGTAATGGTCAAAAAATTGTACTCGTAATTTAATTACTTGAGCAAGTAATCTCACAAACGTCAGATTGCGAGTAGATAATAAATACACATATGACCATCGGAATGATGCATCAATTAATACCATAAAATATTTGAACAATCCACGTGGATCAATAGATTCACAAATGTCTCCATGAATCCGTTCAAAAAGTGTAAGATTTTTAGCTCCTACTTTTATTAGTGATGGTTTAACAATTAATTTTCCTAGGGAACATGCAGCACATGAGAATTTTTCTGATATCAATATCTTTTTATTTCTTAAGGGATGATCATGTGTATTCTCAATTATTCTTCTCATCATGGTAGATCCCGAATGACCCCACCGGTCATGCCAAATGTTAAAAGTAGTAGGATCAGTAAACTTCTGGTTTATGAGATGATAAATTTCAATTGTACGTATTTTTGCAAAATATAGGTCAGTAGAAAAAGACGGTAGTTTTTCTAATACAGATTTCTTACCCAAATTTGAGTAATATAAAAATGCTCAATACCATTTTTCCTCATTTGTTTTAATATGATACCCATTTCTACGGATATCTTTAAAACTCAATAAATTTCTTCTGAATTTTGAGAAAAATAGTGCCTTATCAATAGTAATTATTGTTCCTTTAGGCAACAATATACTAACTCTTTCGGAGCCTTCAATCACGTTTGTACTACTATTTATCGTATAAATATTTGTTTCTCCCATTTTGAGATAAGAAAAATATTTATCATTTTTTAGTATGTGTGTGTAGTTCCACTATCAATAATATATACGTCATCATTAACAACAACCATCTAAACAAAAATATATATATGCAAACGTAAATATTATTAAAATATAATGACAATTCAAAAATATCAAGGTGAGGTATTAGTTATTCTGGATATTGTTATCACCAATTAAATGGTCTATCCTACCGTCTGGATGTTCGAAAAAATCAACTACATCCATATGAGTAATATTGATATTAAGATATTCGGGATCAATATTATCATCATCAGCATCATTTACTGGATGTTGAGAAAAATTTGCTTCCACATTTTTATTTTTCTTTTTTAATGAAACTTGATATAATTTCACTAAATACTTGCTCGTACGACAGTTACACGACCAATGATCTTTCATGCCACATCTATAACACTTATCCTCGTAATTTTCTTTCATTTCTTTTTCTTTTCCCTTATTATCTTTTCTGTTCTACTTCAAGTGGTCAGTATTTCTCATAACTTGATTATTACTGTGATAAGGGAAATATCGAGCATGTCCACGACCATAACCACGACCACGGCCACGACTACGACTATAATGATGGCTTCTGCTGGAGCCAACCGCATTCACTTCTGGGAGTACTGTTGAGCCAGTTGGTCTGGTTTCATGATTTTTCAATAATAACTCATTATTTTTCTCTGCGATGAGGAGAACAGTAATTAAATCTGTAAATTTTGTATATCCTTTTTCTCGATATTGTTATTGCAGGATAATATTCGAGGCATGAAAGGTGGAGAATGTTTTCTCCAATATATCTTCATCAGTAACTTTTTCTTCGTATAATTTTAACTGAGATGTAATTTTATACATCGCGGAGCTATATTCATTTACGATTTTAAAATATTGCAACCTCAAGTGCAACCATTTATACCGTGCAGTGGGTAGTACAACCATCTTCAGGTAGTCAAATCCTTCTTTTAAATTTACCCACAGGACTTATGGATCTTTTTCAGTAAGATATTCCATTTTCAAATTTTTATCGATATGACGACGGATAAAAATCAAAACTTTGGCCTTATACTGTGCAGATACACTATTATTTTTTTGAATAGTTTCACTAAGGCCTTCAGCATTTAGATGCATTTCTACATCGAGAACCCATGATATATAATTATTTTCAGAAATATCAAGGGTTATAAATTCGAGTTTAGCAAGATTAGCCATAGGGATTAATAAATGCGTACCTATTTTCTGGCTTGTGTAACGGTAGAGATTCGTGCTTTAGTCTTCTGGCTTTTGTAACGGCAGAGACTCGTATTGATAACGTGTTATAAAATTTTAGGTAGTGTTAGAATAAAATCTACACACTACATACTAAGAAAATTCTAATAATTCTTTGCACAATAATTTCTTCAAATTTATCTCTTTCTTTTCTCTCACAATTTTCTCTCAAAATGATGGTACTTTTCAAACTTAGAAAATAACTCTATTTATAGAGTTCTTATTTAGTAGAATATATCATCTTCCACTAATATAAATTAGTGGTGTCTCCTCTAAATGGTAGACATTCATATAATCCATAATTAGTGGAACTTCCACTAATTCCCTAATAATTCACAATATATTCATAACAGTCGTGGCTTTTTGAGTCTAACATTATTTTGAGGGTGATTTTATAGTTTTGCCCTTCAAATATTTATGCAATTGTACTATATACTCTTCGCAAAAATCAATCTTGATGAATATATCAAATATTGTAATTTTTACATTTATACCTCTCTTTCTACAAAACTGTGGAGTTCATTATTATTAACATCAAAATGATCTTAATATCGCTTGTTTCGTTAAACCCAGTAGTTACAAGAGGAAGGAAGACATTGGTAAAATTTTTCATATTCAAAAGTAATGTTTAAACTACTCCGATGTTTAGATATGAACAGTTATAAATTAGTTATGAAGTTTACGTGTTGACGAACAGAAAAGGATAAAATTGAAAAACAAAGACATTAAATGTTTTTATTCTCTAAAATGATACTGTGTAAAAAAAAATTCAAAAAAACTAATATGATTTTTATTTTTAACCAAATAAAATATTATTTTAATTTAATTCAAGACTCTTACATAACTAATAGTTTTATAGCACGGAACTACTATATTTGTGATAATAAAAAATGAACTTACTAAATAATAATCATCCTTCATTAATCAAATTTCTTTAAAAATTTTGAGAAGTAATAATTGATCATCATGGGATATGACACTAGGGATAATGTTGAGTTTTCTACGAGACGAACGCAGAATAAAAATAATCTATAATTACCAATATTCTCTCCGTTCGTATCTATCTGTTTTAATTAAAAAGTTTTAGTATCTCTTTTTATCTATCACATTAAAGAATTTAGGTATCATTAATATTAATTTTACTACTATATACCCTTATATTAAATAGTTTTGAAAAATGAAAGTGTAATAACTTTAGAGAGAGGGAGAGTTGAACAAACAAAGCAAGAAAATAATTATGGATAACATTAAATCTAAAAGTACTTTTGAAATATATAAACAAAGTTGTATGAATTTAAGAGACTAATTAATTTTTCTTAAATTGTATAAAGTAGTTAATTGAGACCGATAAATAAAGATAAAATGAGTATATTACAATTAATTAGAGTTTCTAAAAAAAAAAAAGCAAGAGGGGCTCGGTCCCCTGCCTTAGGTGTGTGTCCGCCCCGGTTTTTTGCCATTTATAATGTCTCATAAATAGAACAGCAAAGCATCTTGTTCCTTAAGAATAAATCTTTGGCAAATGAAGCTTTAGGGAAATGAATATCACTGCCCTACTGCTACTTAGCTAAAAATTTAATGCATGTAGAAGCTTTGTGATATATAATTAGATTAATTTCAAGGCAAGAGAAGAATTAGAATTAGAAAGGACCACAAAATGCATTTTCAAAGAAGCAAAAAAAAATTGTGGCTAATTTTAGCCTTTAATTCTCCAACCTTAACATTAAGTTGCCATAGTTTAAGTTGTTGATTTGTCTGTGTGCTCTATTAGGTATTTGAGGTTAGGCGAAAATTGTTTGTTTTTTGATTATTCTTACTATCTCATAATATAAAATATAAAAAGGTTTGAAGTTATCAAGAGAAGACAGCTTCGTATCCTATCCACCAACCTTTTTATTAACTTCCAAATACCTAGGGCAAGGGTAGAGAAATATTTTTTTTAAAAGACAAATTTGCCCCTCAATGTTTCGACTTTTACAATTATGACTTTACTTTTATATTTTTCTCTTTAAATATAGTCATTTTTACCATTTTTATACACGATTATTAATTTTGACCTTTTAAAGAACTCCCTCTATTTATAAATAATTAATCTAATTATAAAAATTACTTATATTAAGAAATTGTAAAATTCTACCGTAAAAATAATTAAAATATTCACTATATCTTTTGGAGTATTTTTATTATCTTTCTCACCTCATTAATTTGAATTCTACTACTTCTTTAATTACATCACTTTAATAATTACACGTTTCTCTCTACTCACCTATGTCCTTTGTTTCTCTTTTCCCACTCTTTATTTTAGAATCTTCGTTTACTCATATCACCTCATTAAATTACACTTTTGACTATTTTTATAAAATAACATGATTTCATTGTTGGTTAAAATAACTTCAATATGAGTAATTATAATATTAATTATTTGATAAAAAATATAAGGATAAAATTGAAAAAAAATAATTAAATACAACTTACATTTAGAAAGTAAATAGTTTTTTTTTTATAAACTAAAAAAGAAATTAGGTCAGTTATTTGTGGATGGAGGAAGTAATGAATTGCAATAATAGAAGGGTAACATTAATCCTATTTTACACATTCGCTAGGGTAATATTAAAATTATTTTAATATTTTGAGAAGAAAATTGATAAATTTTGAAAAAGAGTATCACAACTGTAAAAGAAGTAACATTTATGGGATAAAATTTAAAATTTGGTTAAAAAAAAAAAAAAAAGGCAGCACGATTGCAAAAATTACAAGGTATAGATGGGTAATTTGCTAGAGACCCTTTGTACTACAACTACAATATTTTATTACTATTATTCAGAAAATTTTCTCCACATATTTCTTTAACGAAAATATTGTTTTTATTATATATATATAGTGTCAAAATTCAATATTTCCTACCGACATCGATAGTACAAATGCACAAGTCTGACGTGGAAAACACGCTCTACTTTTGGAATTTTATATATTCCTCGGTCATTGAAAATTATTAGGTGTCCGTAATCTGAGTCAATCACAAGCTTTAGTTAATTGTAACATTACATATTGTACAACAATTTTAGGGTACAGTAAATTTTAAAAAATCACAATATAAGTGTATTTATAAGAAATCATCTCATCACGATATTGTTATAAAAAAGTATTTATACAAATCTAGTTTTAATAGAACATTACATTAAAATATTTTAATGTATGCTTTATTTTATGCATTTTTAAAATATGTAAATTTTAATATATATATATATATATATATATATATATAATCGTATATAGTGTGAATTTTTATTTCAGTATTAACAATTAAAAGATAAGTCAATATCTAAGGACCCATTTGATAAAGGTAAAACTTAAATATTGAAATATAAACATTTAGTAATACATTTATCAAAATTAAGATGCAAAAGTTGAATTTTAAATCTGATTTAAAAGTTTAAATTAATTATAATTTATTTTTTATAATATATTTTAATATAATTTATATTAAATAAAAAATAATTAAGCAAGTATTTAACTTGTTTAGCTTTTAAAATTTAAGTAATTTTAGTCTCACTTAAAATTTGTAATTGAATTTTAATATGTCTTGATTAATTAAATAATTAAATGATAATAAAATTTTATTTTAAAAAATATACAAATAATTAAATATTTAATATTATTTGTTATTAAATATATTTAATTAAACAAATAAATAAATTTAATTATTTATTTTAATTATTAAATAAATAACACTAACACATATATATTTAATTTTTTATAAATTAGTTTATATTATATATTTTTAAAATATAAAATATAGTAATACATTTATTAAAAAATTTTAATTTAATACTATGAGAGAGAGAGAGAGAGAGAGAGAGAGAGAGAGAGAGAGAGAGAGAGAGAGAGAGAGAGAGAGAGAGAGAGAGAGAGAGAGAGAGAGAGAGAGTGGAGCCTCCATAGACTATTGAGGGCTGAGGTCCTTGAGGAGAGAGAGAGAGAGAGAGAGTGTGTGTGTGTGTGTGGAGCCTTCAGAGACTAATGAGTGTTGAGGATAAGGTTGCAATGTCAGACAATCGTTTAGGCCACCTAAGCAAAGCAGTGTTTCTTTACGACTTACTACTATTCTTCTGCCCTGAATCCTTTTACCATGTTCAGGGTACAAATCAAGCTGCAACATACGGAAATAATACAATAACACTTTGTATGGCACCACATAACTTTTTTATTTAATATTTAATTTCAATTTAAAAAATACTCTCTCGGTCCCTTTTTATCTATTCACAAATTTTAAAAAAAATATTACTATTTTAATTAATTAATCAATATTTTCTATTTTACTTTAAAAAAATCTTTCTTTTATTAAGAAATAATCAAATCTTAAAACGTTTTGTGTTGTAAATATATTTAATTTATTTTTATTTTTTATTACAAATGTAAAAGTACGGGCTGTATTACAAAAAAATATTTATAAAAAAATAACAATTAACATAATCTTAATTTGTTAATATGATAGCTAAATTAAAACAAAATTTTAATTAAAATAAATAAATAAAAAAAACGAAAAAAATAATAAATTAAATATCTTTCCCACATAGCATATTTGAGCAGGTATGAATGGCCCTGTTTCTAGTTGCTTTCTATTTTATTTAAACGCAAATTTATTTTTACCTATTCTCGATTATTTCTTCACTTCTACATTTTTTTTCCTATTTAACCTCACTTTTATAATTTTGATTATAAAAAAATTACACAAAAGAAAAAAAAAATTTAAGAAGCTACCTGGAGGTTTTATCAATGCTATTAGTATCGCATTAATCTCTAAATCGGCTTTAGTTAAAAACACTTGCCTTCCAGCGCTTTAAAGAAATCACCAAGCCAAAACGTCTCATATTTGCTCTAGAATATCTTATCTTAGCTGATCTTTTCCAAACTAAATTAGGTATGAGCAATCGACTCAAATGTATTGGATGAAAAAGCCAGTCCATGAAATGCATGCAGATGTATACTTGTGAAATGGTTTTTAAGGAACTTTTAGATCAGAGAAAGACGGGGAAATACAGTAGCATCCAACTATACAGTAGCATCTTGTGATTATTGTGGCAGTTCTTGAAATATCATAAGCTAAAAGGTAAAAACACCTGCATAAGCACCAGATTATAAGAACTTCTCTATGCTAGTGATCAATGTTGGTTTTGGTACCGCACCAATAACAGTCTCCTTTTTCTCTCCTCCCTTGAAAATCACTACAGTTGGGATGCTCCGGATTCCGTATTGAGTTGCAATTCCAGGACAGTCATCTGTGTTCACCTTGTAAAATTTAAGTTTCCCAACATACTGGCTTGCCAACTCATCAATAGAAGCTTGAATCATGAGGCATGGACCACACCATGGTGCCCAAAACTCAACCAGAACTGGTAGATCACATTTAAGTACAAGTGATGGCCATTGGGCTTCAGAAAGAGTTGACACGACTGTTTTTCCAGAAACAAGAAACCAATGTTACATTTCTGTTTCAGTTCTTCCAACTACAATTGAAAATAAATTGGGATCGTGCAAGGGAAACGAGCTCATAATACTAATCATGCACATAGAATCCTGCTTGAATCACAACACAGCTCATGAACCAGTTTGAAAACTGCACTCAGATATTTGAATAAACAAGAACCTCAAAGCATCTTAACTCTCTACACAATCACGAAATAAACACTAACCCCCTCCCCGCCCGAAAAAAACCCCAGATCCAAAAGAATTAGGAATGAGATATGCAGCACATTATTCTCCAGAGGACTGATTTCAAATGTACCGATTTGTGAATTCAATTTTCTCCACATTGCTATTAGGAAAGCTAGCTTACAGATATCAGAAAGAAAATTTGAATCCTAATAGTTGCAGAAAACGATGAAGGCATACTTATCTGCACTAAAAAAGAATAAGATATCATGTTCCTGTTTTAAGATTCTTTGTTCAACTATACTTGCTATGCTTTACATTAAAGTATAATTTAGTGTAATACATATAGATAAATATCACATCTTTTAACAAAATTGCACTGTACCTACTTTTTCATTTCAAATAATGCTTGCTGCATATGATAATTTTATCTGTCATCACATAAACCTTTCCTTTTTTTTTTTTTTTGAAAATACTTATATAAAATCCTGATATCGAGAGAGATTCAAATTATTTGGGAAAGGACCATTGTGAGAGCTAATGTTGTGCACAGATGTGGTTCTTTCTTAAAACTAGCATAGTGACCAAGGAGTTAATGGCCATTTAAACACCAAAGTACGGATAATCTTCTAAGCCAAAGTTAAATAAACAATCTTGATATATCATACACGCAACATACCCTCCATTAGTACCAGTTTCCTCTTAATAAATTTTTAAGAACTTAGCTTCTTAAGCTATCAATGGACGTAGAAATGTTTCTCATTTTGCATTTGGGCAATATGAATAACATCTGTTCGTAACCTAGTAATCCCACAGTCATAATAAACTCAGGGAAGAAAGAGGAACTTTAACAACATCACCCAAGATGCAAAAGTACACCTCAAACTCTCCTGTAATCGTTAGTATTGTACCATACTCCTTGTTAAAAGATAAATTAGTAGCAAAGAAGAGTTCGAATTCAAAAACTACTAATAATTTGTTACCACATACCAGATTCAAAACGATAGGAATGGAATTTAACAGTTCAACACATACTTACGCCGCCGCCGCCCCACGTAAGTTCAGCTTTCATAAAATAGCAAAAAAGACCAGGCTTTTAATTACATTCTGAACTAAACCCACAAGATTGGTACCTTGAGGAATCAACACCATGAGTACTTAAGCAAACCTGATATACCACAGACAGGCTTCACCTGATACACTCTATTTTTCCCAAACTGCCTATTATACAAATCAAATGGTGTCTTGCAATGGAGTAAAAAGTCTAGAACTCCAACAGTATTATAAAAACTCGAATTCATCCAACTAAAAACAGACCGCACTAAACCTCATAACCAAAGCATTTCAAGTGCGTAGGCTTAATAAAATAGAAAAGAAAATCGAGAAACAACGAAGGGAATGACAATTCTCACTCTCAACTGCAGTTTCCTGAGCCTCGCAGGCAATTCTACCACCACGTCGAGCCGATTTCGAATTGGAACTCAACGAAGAGGAGGATAGAGTACGCTGAATCTTAAGTCCTTTAAACTGAGAAAATCCAACGGAGCTCCAGCGACTAGAGAAAGAAGAACCAGCAATCGGAGCCAACGACGCCGATGGCAAAGCTGAGGCGCGAGGCACAGTTAGGGTTTCCAGCACAGCAGCCATCGGAACTTTGCAGAAAGCCGAAACAGATTATGCTCGAAAAATTTTGGATCTATAGAGATATTTACAAGAATGGAAAGTGTGGGTGATGGAGAAGAGCGAGGGTTTGTGGCTGAGAGTGAGTGGAGCTTGTTTGGCTCTAGAGATTATTAGGCGACCATTTCCACTCAAAAAAAAAGTGGGGGTAGAGAGAGAGAGAGAGAGATTATTTAGGTGGATGAGAAGGAGCGTGGGAATGGATGAGGAGCCACTGACCACAATTTTTAATTTTCTTGACACGTTGTGCTTTCTGGATTGGGTCATTGGCCCCCTGGGCTTTCAGGCCCTAAAGTGATTCAGAATTTTTTGCTTCTTGTCTTTTATTAATATTTTGTTATGATATATTGTGAATTAGTGGAAACTCCACTAATTATGAATTTTTATGAATGTCTATTATTTAATGAAAACATTACTAATTAAGATTAATGGAAGATGATGTATTTCATGATGTATTATGGAAGATGATGTATTCCATGATATATTCTACTAATTAAGAGCTCTATAAATAGAGTTACTTCCTAAACTTGTAATACACCATCATTTTGTGAAAGAAAGATTAGTAAAAGAAATATTAGAGAAAATTGTGAGAGAAAAGAGAGAGAGAAATTATTGTGCAAAGAATAATTAGAGTTTTACTAGTGTGTAGTGTGAAGATTTTATTCTAACATTACCCAAATTTTATAACACGTTATCAGCACGAGTCTCTACCGTTACAAAAGCCAGAAGACTAAGCACGAGTTTCTACTATTACACAAGCCAGAAGACAGTACGCGTTTATTAATCTCTATGACTAACTTAGCTAAATTCGAATTTGTAGCCTTTGATATTTCTGGAAAAAATTATATGTCATGGGTTCTCGATGCAGAAATGCATCAAAATGCTAAAGGCCTTAGTGAAACTATTCAAGCAAATAATAGTGTATCTGCACAACACAAGGCTAAAGCTTTGATTTTTATTCATCGTTATCTCGATGAAAATTTGAAAATGGAATATCTTACCGAAAAAGATCCATATGTCCTGTGGGTAAATTTAAAAGAAAGATTTGACCACCTGAAGATGGTCGTACTACCCATTGTACGGTATAAATGGTTGCACTTGAGGTTGCAAGATTTTAAAACCGTAAATGAATATAGCTCCGTAATGTATAAAATTACATCTCAGTTAAAATTATGCGGAAAAAAAGTGACTAATGAAGATATGCTAGAGAAGACATTCTCCACATTTCATGCCTCGAATATTGTCCTGTAGCAACAATATCGAGAAAAATAGTATATTAAATTTACAGATTTAATTACTGCCCTCCTCATTGTAGAGAAAAATAATGAGTTATTATTAAGAAATCATGAAATCAGACCAACTGACTCAACAACACTCTCAGAAGTGAATGCTGTTGGCTCTAGCAGAAGCCATCGTTATAGTCATGGTCGTGGCCGTGGCCGTGGTCGTGGTTATGGTCGTGGCCGTGGCTGTGGTCGTGGTTATTGTCGTGGCCGTGGCTGTGGTCGTGGTTATTGTCGTGGACACGCTCGATATTTTCCTTATCACAATTATAATCAAACTGTGAGAAATACTGACCACCTGAAATGGAACAGAAAAGATCATAAGGGAAAAGAAAAAGAAAAAGAAATGAAAGAAAATTATGAGGATACATGTTATAGATGTGGCATGAAAGGTCATTGGTCACGTATCTGCCGTACGGCTAAGCATTTAGTTGAATTGTATCAAGTTTCATTGAAAAATAAAAATGTGGAAACAAATTTTTCTCAACATTCAGTAAATGATGCTACAGATGATGATATTGATTCTGAAGATCTTAATATCAACATTACACATATAGATGTATCAGATTTTTTTTGAACACCCAGACGGTAGGATAAACTACACACACCATACTAAAAAATGAGAAATATTTTTCTGATCTCAAAATGGAAGAAATAAATATTTATACGATAAACGGTAGTACAAATATGATTGAAGGCTTCGGAAGAGCTAGTATATTGTTGCCTAAATGAACAATAATTATTATTGATAAGGCACTATTTTTCTCAAAATCCAAAAGAAATTTATTGAGTTTTAAAGATATTCACTGAAATGGATATCATGTTGAAACAAATGAGGAAAATGGTATTGAACATTTTTATATTACTCAAATTCATTTGGGTAAGAAATCTGTATTAGAAAAACTACCGTCTTTTTCTACTGGCCTATATTTTACAAATATACGTACAATTGAAATTTATCATCTCGTAAACCAGAAGTTTACTGATCCTATTACTTTTAGCATCTGGCATGACCGGTTGGGTCATTCGGGATCTACCACGATGAGAAGAATCATTGAGAATACACATGGTCATCCATTAAAAAATAAAAGGATATTGACATCTAAAAAATTCTCATGTGCTTCATGTTCCCTAGGAAAATTAATTGTTAGACCATCACCAGAAAAAAGTAGGAGCTGAAAGTCCTACATTTTTTTAACGGATTCACGGAGATATTTGTGGATCTATTGATCCACCATGTGGACCGTTTAAATATTTTATGGTCTTGATTGATGCATCATTCCGATTATTACATATATGTTTATTATCTACTCGCAACCTGACGTTTGCGATATTACTTGCTCAAATAATTAAATTATGAGCACAATTTTCTAACCATCACATTAAAATATCCATTTGAATAATGCTGGTGAATTTCATCACATGTTTTTTTATGCATATTGCATGTCAATTGGGATTAATATTGAATATCCTGTAGCTCATGTTCATACACAAAATGGTCCTGCTGAATCTTTTATTAAACGATTACAATTAATTGCTAGACCATTATTAATGAAAACAAATTTCCCAACATCTGTCTGGAGACATGCTATTTTACATGCTGCAACACTTGTACGCATAAGGCCAGCTAGTTATCATAAATTCGTTCCTTTGCAATTGACTTTCGGGTCAGAAGCAAATATTGCTCATTTAATAATTTTTGGGTGTGTTGTATATGTTCCAATTGCACCAAACCAACGTACAAAGATGGGTCCTCAAAGAAGAAAGGGGATATACGTTGGATATGATTCTCCCTCTATTATCAGGTATGTTGAACCCCTGATAGGAGATGTATTCACAGCAAGATTTGCTGATTGTCATTTTGATGAATCATTATTCCCTAAACTAGGGAGAGAACAAAAACAACATAAAAAGGATCTTACTTGGATAACATCATTAAATTATCTTGATCCGCGCACAAGTGCATGTGAACTTGAAGTTCAAAAGATAATTCATTTGCAAAGCATTGCAAATCAAATGCTAGACGCTTTTGTTGACTTCAAAAGAGTTAAAAAATCGCATATTCCAACTATAAATACTCCTATTCAAATTGAAATTCCAGTAGAACAAAATATTATACCAATAGTTGCTGAGTCAAAAGCACGCCAAAAGCGTGGCCGATCTCTTGGTTCCAAAGATAAAAATCATCGAAAGAAAAGAGGGTTAACTGATCTAGAAGATCATATTAAAAAAGAGAATGATAAAGACCAAGAGAAAACTGATGACAAAGAGCCAGAAGTTGATGAAAGTAACACTGAAATTTCTATCAATTATATCACTTCCGGTAGAAGTTGGAATCGGATAGAATCTGTTATTGATAATATATTTGCATACAATATATCTCTTGATGCTACACAGGATAGTGATGATTCTTAACCAATATCAGTTGATGAATGTCGGTATAGAAAAGATTGGCTACAATGGAAAGATGCGATTCAATCGGAGTTAAATACACTGACAAAACGTGATGTCTTCGGACCTGCAGTCCGAACACCAGAAGGTGTAAAACATGTTGGTTACAAATGGATATTTGTACGAAAGCGCAATAAAGATTGAAATCGTACGATATAAAGCGCAATTAGTAGCCCAAGGTTTTTCACAAAGTTCAGGTATTGATTATGATGAAACATATTCTCCTGTTGTTGATGCTATTACACTCCGATATCTTATCAGTTTGATAGTACATGAAAAGATAGATATGCGCTTATTAGATGTTGTCACTACTTACTTGTATAGAAATTTATACAATAATGTTTACATGAAAATTCCCGAAGGATTTCATATGCCTGAAGCATATAAACATTATCCTCGTGATAATTACTCCATCAAATTGCAGAAATCATTATATGGCCTGAAGTAATTTGGGCGCATGTGGTTTACTCGTCTCAGTGAATATTTATTGAAAGCGGGATTTAAAAATGACCAGGTATGTCCATGTGTTTTTATTAAGAAATTTGATTCTAAATTTGTAATATTAGCTATATATGTTGATGATATTAATCTTATTGGAACTCCTAAAGAGCTCCAAGAAACAATTAATTATTTAAAAAAAGAATTTGAAATCAAGAATTTTGGTAAAACCAAATTTTGCTTTGGTTTACAAATTGAATATCTGAAAAGTGGAACATTTATTCATCAATCAACATATACAGCAAACATGCTAAAAAGATTTTACATGGACAAAGCACATTCATTGAGTATTCCAATGATCGTCCGGTCATTAAATGTGAATAAAGATCCTTTCTGACCTCAAGAAGATGATGAAGAACTCCTTGGTCCCGAAGTACCATATCTAGCGTAATTGGTGCATTGATGTATTTTGTTAATAATACACGACCTGATATTACTTTTGCTGTCAATTTATTAGCAAGATTTAGTTCTTCACCAACATGACAAAATTTGAATGGAATTAAACAAGTCATTCGATATCTCCAAGGTACAATTGATCTCGGATTATTTTATTCAAATAAAACCAACCCAACATTGATAGGTTATGCAGATGCTGATTATTTATCCGATCCACATAAAGCACGTTCTCAAACGGGCTATCTATTTACGTGTGAAAATACTGCTATATCATGGCATTCGACAAAACAATTTATAACAGCTACTTCTTCAAATTATACTGAAATTATAGCCATTCACGAAGCAAGTCGAGAATGTGTATGGTTAAGATCCATGATTCATTATATTCGAGAAAGTTGTGGATTATCATCGATCAAAGATATTCCAACTCCTCTTTATGAAGACAATGCAACTTGCATAACTCAATTACGATAAGGATATATTAAAGGAGATCGGACAAAACATATTTCACAAAAATTATTCTTTACTCATGAATTCCAGAAGAAAGGTGGAATTGATGTGCTACAAATTCGGTCATGTGACAATCTCACAAATATTTTCACAAAGATTTTACCGACTGCAACATTTGAGAGTTGAGATATAAAATCGGTATGCGTCGGTTTAAAGATTTAAAAGAATCATCTCATCATGGGGAGTAATAAACAGACATATAGAATAATGTACTCTTTTTCCTTCACTATATTTTTTTTCCACTGGGTTTTTATCTAGTAACGTTTTAACGAGGCATATTCTTTATGTAATGGATGGACATCCAAGGGGAAGTGTTATGATATATTGTGAATTGGTGGAAGCTCTACTAATTATGAATTTTTATGGATGTCCATCATTTAGTGAAAATACTACTAAT
Source organism: Voacanga thouarsii (assembly GCA_026120185.1). Lineage (NCBI taxonomy): Eukaryota > Viridiplantae > Streptophyta > Magnoliopsida > Gentianales > Apocynaceae > Voacanga > Voacanga thouarsii. The sequence continues at coordinate 1,032,882 of JANUWF010001042.1, read as the reverse complement.
TAAGATTAGTGGAAGATGATGTATTCCATGATGTATTATGGAAGATGATGTATTCTACTAATTAAGAGCTCTATAAATAGAGCTACTTTCTAAGCTTGTAATACACCATCATTTTGTGAAAGAAATATTAGTAAAAGAAAGATTAGAGAAAATTGTGAGAGAAAAGAAAGAGAGAAATTCTGATGCAAAGAATAGTTAAAGTTTTATTAGTGTGTAATGTGAAGATTTTATTCTAACACTACCCAAATTTTATAACATATTTTTTTTTTTTTTTGTCGTGGGAATTTTTCTTCTTTAAATTTTGTTGATAAGAAGAGAGTTTTTTTTTTTTTTAAAAGTCCACAAAGATAATATATATTTTTTATTTTATAAAGTATTTTTAAAGTAATAATACATATATATGAATTATGCTTAATATATATAAATTTTTAAAAATAACCACATGTATTGCAAAACTGAAGAGAAAAAAAAGTTATAGAGTTAATTTTAATACTCTCTCCATTCCTTAATATAAGTCGCTAAACTTAATTTTACACATATTAAGATTTCTAAAAAAAATATGACTTTATATTTTTTTTTTCTTAAAACACCTCTATTTAAATGTCTTGGAAACAAGAGAAGAAATGAGAGAAAAAAGAAAGGGAAAGAGAACAATAAATAAGGATAAAAATGTAAAAATAACTTCAAAATCTTTTTAAAAAATCTCCAACGACTTATAATTTGCGACAGTAAAAGTAGTCTCTAACGACTTATATTATGAGATGAATGAAGTACTATATTTAATACAATAAACTCAAAATATAACCTCGTCTAAAAGTAATTTTTATTAATAGAATTAACTGTCTTATTTGAAATTGCATTCCTCTATCATGGTTTTATATATTTCCTTTTTTTTTTTTTTGGAGGGGGGAGTGGGGGGCGAAGGGCGAGGGGGGGGGCTAAATTATATACATTTCATTTATTATTATTTTTTTAAATAACTCCCACTAGAACAAATCGCGATAATTTTAGATTTTTTTCAACAAGAATATTTTTATTTAACCTGTGTTTGGTCGGGTAAGTGTTAAGTTTACAGTCTTTAGATTTTTTTTTTCTTTTGAAATGAATAAAGTCTCTTGATTTACTAATAAAAATTTAAAAACAAATTACTGTCTTGATTGGAATTAAATTGATAGAATTGTGATAATATAAATAAAAACATGCAAAGAATATTTATAAAATTTATTCTTGAAATATTTAAAACTGTGACTGAGAAAATATTATTTAAGTATGTTCGTAAATTTAATACCTGCAGTACAAAAGCATTCCTAATAAAAAAGAAAAAAAAAGCAAATATTGGCAAATCATTTGTCTGCAAAAGCTATAACTTAGCAAACATTTCATGTTAGGAGAATTAAAGTTGATGTGTACTACCTAACTAAAAGGAGAAAAAATAGTATTCTTCTCTCCACAAATTGCACAAGTATTAGAGTGGTCAACACCTATGACTCTCATGCCATCCTTTGGCATCCTCCCTCCTCAATTACCAATCAAAATTCCTTCTTTCATTTCCCTAGCTAATTATTACTAGTCCTAAAAAGAATTCCTTCATTAAAAAAAAAAAAAGACAAAACAAAATTCTTTTTTTTTTTTTTTGGGATAAAAGGAGAAGGAAGCTTGGCAGCTAGCATCTATAGTGTATTATTCAAATTATTAATAAACGTGATTATTATTATAACTAGGTTGATGCACATGCGTTGCACGGGAGTATAATTTTTGTTTATTTTGGATTGAAATGTAATTGGAATATAGCTTGTGTGAATATTAAAATAAAAAATAAAATTAGATAATTTAAAACATATATTAAGACTAATATTTAATTCCAAATCCATCACCTTTAATATATTATGTATTTGTAATAGTCTTATTGATTTTTTTGCACAGTCCTTTAGTATGTCTGGTGCTACATATAATTTCTAAGGTAAAGGTGTGAATCCATGAACAAAAATCTCAAAATACAGGCAATATGAAGATCAAGACTTGCAACAAAGAGATTCATTTTCATGAAACCATAACAACCAGCTAAATAGGTAGATGAAACTTGGGAAATTTGAAAAATACGCATGCACACACCTAGTCAGTGGTGAAGTTTCAAATGTTCACACTACATATTCGAAGAAGCATGACCAAAGCAATATACAACATTAGATTAAGTGATTATATAGGCAAGCCCCAAACGCTCACCCTATTCAGTGTAAAGGGCCTCCACCGTCTCAACAGATCGGTTTCTCACTACAGCCGCCACGTAGGATACAAATAACCAACAATCTACTGGTTACTAAAGGCCATGCTACTGTATCATTTCAGACATCATAATACATCATTGAAGTGCCTTCTATCGACAAATTACATAAACACCAAATTGCAAAACATAGATAATATATAAAATGGTTGATTTGAGGCAAAAAGGAAAGTAATCCCCTCAGTTGAAGAAGGATATCTGAGGACCTATGAATCAACACAATTATAAATTACAATAAACTGTTGATCGAAAAAGCAACATCAGGCTGGCAAAATCCAATGTGGAGCGCATAAAAAAAAAGAAAGGATAACATTGATACCTCTTTCAATGTGTGAACTGTATAAAGAGATTCAAAATATGTATTGTTCCGTTGCATCTTTTCCCTTAGGAATCCTGTAAGTTTTAGAGCTCCCATTCCGACTACTTCCACACCCACACTATACATTGCTTTTCGTTGTAGAACTGTTAAACATAGAATATCCAAATACATGCTATACTTGAGTCTGATGAACAGTAAGAAAGACACTCGGATAAAAAGAGAGCAAGGAGAGGAAGTTTCCCCTCATGTAAAAAGGATGTCTCCAAAAATAAATCAATGGCTGAGGGGCCAAAAATGTAAAGAGGGACAAAAGACAAATATTAAGTCGTCCCAGTTTATTTCCTTTTCATCATTCAAGAAAGAAGTTTTACTCACAACATATGTAAACATATATGAGAAAGAACGTTTCAGAACTCAAGTCTATACCTACTTACTTGGAACACCAGATGTTGGTGAAAACCAATATTGACCACAATTCCAGAACTTCGTCTTGCTGCAAACAAAGCTAAAATAGCCTACACTTTAAAAATACAGCATCAGGGACTAAAAATAACAGTTAAAATAAACTTCATTGATAACCATGCTTTTAAAGGGAAGCAGAGCAAAGAGAAAGAAAACCTTACACTCAATTTGTTCTAGAATGCTTATAAGCAATGAAGAAATTAAACATTCATTATCTGATGAGTAACCAGAACGATCTTCAAATGATTATATTTTCCAGAGAGGGAGTGAGAGTTCAACAAATTAAGTGGCCAAATATCCTTAAGAATCACTCAAGACTCAGCTTTGTTTTTTTTTGCATTTACTTCACATTAGTTAATCAATTAAAATTTTAACATACAGTACCTGATTAATGACACATACAGTAGGAACATTCATGTCAAATAATGCAACATGGATAGCTTCTTTCAGACAAACAAAGCAGCCTAAACATAGATCTCCCTCCAAGACTTTGAGATGAGGAGGAACTGAAACAAATACAACACATACTGCGAGACTATTTACTTGCATAACAAATTCACAGGTGCCTGCTCTGGATACAACTGATTAGGGAGCTTTGTTTAGCTGCCATAAAAAAATAATTAAACTTACACCTGAATTATTTTGACACACTGCAAAGGAGCTTTATTTGTGTGCTTGCCTTATGCTTATGGTTCCAGGTTCAAAGGCCAGCTATCTTAGAGTTTCTTCTCTAAAGAATAACGCTGATTACATTAAATAAACTGCCACTTTCTTTTATTACCAAGCAAGATTGCTAAATATCATATACCTGCAGATCAGCTGATAGGTCCTTTACATTGTCTTCAGAAAGCTTTTTCTCCTACAAGAGTGATGGTTGTAACAGGTGATTAGACATACACCAATAAGATGAAAACAGATGGAGGAAGTACAAACCTTCTCAAGTTTTTCATAGGATTTGATAGCGTCTCTTCGTATGTTTCTTATGGCAACCTATAGGCAAGGATTTAGGCAAGTCAAGCATAGTTTCCAAGATAAATCATCCATAGAAACAAATACTATCACGACAACAAATTCCACACCCCCCTCCTGAAGGATTGAACATAACAGAGCATGCAAGCTTCAGTGAATAAAAATGGAAGAACATGGCATATATTAGAGTATTGGCATACTCATGGTGGGCTTGAAACATACCTGTTGGAGCCTTTAAAATTTGAAGAATGTTGAAGAAATGCTTGAAGCACAGAAACAGCTTCTTCTTCACCAACGTCCAGTGAGCTTCCTTTCTTCTTTCTCCTCCGGTGAGAATGAACACTCCGGTGAATGCTTAGCTTTCCGGCTCACGGAGTATGACCACACCTAATTTCTGTTTGGTGAGCAACAAAGGGTTAAAGGAAAAATGATCAGCCATTTTTCCAGCTCACTGGCCGTTCTCTATGTTGGCTTTCTTCTGTTAAAAACAAAAGCCAGTGGAGAAGGCCAAAAGCCAGGAGAGAAACAGTCACGAGAGAGAGACCTTTCATTTTCATTTTCTTTTCTTTTATTTTTTCCACACAGAAAACTAAGAATCATGAAACTAAAAATAATTATTTTGATCAAAATAATATTCCCGGGATTTAATACCCGAATATTATTTACAATGTAAATTTTGGTTTCACTTTAAACTCTTCTAAACTATGTTCGGAAAAATTCTATGGTCCAGACTGTTGGGCCAAAATAATATTTATTATTTTTCTTGGACCCGAAAAATCCAAAATAATAAATATTAATTATTTTCTTTGGGATTAAATAAATAACCCAATAAATAATTAATGAACCCAAATGAATCAAAAATAATTAAACTTTAATTATTTATTTCTTGGGATTTAATTAAATAAATAACCCAATAAATAATTAAGTAATAATTATTTTCCTCTAGTTTAAATCCCGATTAATTTTCTAATTATTCAAACTGGACCCAGGTCCTGAATAATTAATTAACCTATTAAATCAGATAATAAATTTATCTCCATTTATTTTATTCTAATCTAATAATAAATTAGAATTCCCGAATAAAATAAAACTCTCTCAACTGAAATCATTTCTCAACCTAAAAATTAATTAGGACTTACGGGCTATTCCGATGACCAAAAAGACACATCGCATTGACTACTAAAATGACCAAAATATCCATACTATATAAATAGATGTATTTTGCATTTTAAATATTTCCTAATATCACCATAAGGAAATATTGACCCCAAGGACAATGCTGCATTAGCAGAGTTTTCGACCTACAAGTGAAATGACTAAAATACCCCTCTACATATAGAGAGGAAGAAGTGTACTAACACCTCTCTAAAAGACATCTACCATCCTTAGGCCTCTAGTCCAATGATCCACGACTTCCTGGAGTGTTTTCGCTTTCCAAGGGAGCGACCCTAAAACAAACATCCAAGTCACGTTTCCCAAGGCCCTGGATATTCAGATCATCCGGACAACCACAAAGGGCGATATGATGTAGAAACTATCTTGTACAAGTCTGTCTTAACTAACTAGTCACACATACCCAGCATACAAGTATATTGGCCCTCCGATAGAACCTCAACTATAGTATATCAAAGCATATGCTTCCAGCTTCGCCAGACCACCAATTCATACTCAAGTCATAGAGTACTAGTCCATGCTGTAGCTGTAGTAGTCTAGGTTTCTACCATATAGTACATTTTTTAGAAACCACTACTACATGTCCTATTTTACGTATTCAAAATACGCTTCTGTCATGAAGTGAGTGGCCTACTCACTAGCTAAAGGTAAGTCATTCCCTATTTGGAATTCATAACATAATAACCTAAACATGACGAGATTCCCATTCTCATCAATCAGTTAAGAACGACTGTTTATGTGTTTAAATAACCCATGATCCATACCTTATTGTGAAATACCTCCATTCACATGGATCATTTATTTATACACAATGGGTCTGTTCCAAACAAAATTGTATACAAATAAAGAAAATTATTTCACAAACAATTTTCGATAAATAAATTCTTTTATTAATATATTCGATATTTTTATCAGAAAAACTAGTCTAAGAGGGCATATTCCCAACACCTCCTCCCAAAAAAAAAAAAAAAATAAATACAAATAATGCACTGAAAATGAATTTTTGTGCTAGGGAATTTGAAAATTTAACCAACAAAAATAGATCTAGAGATCAAATTGCTTCTGCAGGCGTACTAGGAATGCTCTATAGGACAATATTTTGATCACTTAGCATGTAATAGAATGCATGCCAATATGTTTTCTAATGGATATAATGTGATCATAAGCATTCTTCTCTGATTAAAATCTCTCTCTCTCTCTCTCTCTCTCTCTCTCTCTCTCTCTCTATACACACACACACACACACACGGTGATTCTGGACTCGCTAGTAGAACAGTAGACCGCCCTACCAAAAGGAATATGCCATCCTTTACATGTCAATACCTGTTTCTCAGATGTTAAATACACAAAGAACCAAAATATTGCATAAACGATTCAGTTCAGAGCATATTTTGTAGAAAGAAACATACCTTGCCTTCCTCGGCTTGTTTAGTGACAATTTTTGATAATTCCTGTTAAAGAAGAGAGGGAGAAAAACAGAAATTTGATGAAGGATGCCCACAATTTTTCATTCATGCTATCAAAGGATATTGTTATTTAATTGTGTTATGAAGAATTCAGTTTGTTTAAATTCAATAGAGTCCCTAACACCTGCTGGCCAAGCACATTCAAGTAACATCGTGACAACTACAAGTACCAGAAAACATCAGGCAAAATTATCATTTCTCAACGCTCACATGCAATGAAATACAGCAAATGCTAGATGCTTCTGACATGGACACAGTGAAAAACTGGAATGGATGTTAATAGATACTTAATAAGTCAAACCAATTTGGTCTATATCATTGATTGAAATCCAAAAAGAAACAAAGCCTAGAAAACGGGGGGAAAGGATGTACAGGACTTTGAAATGACAACTGAAAAACAAATCTTAAGATGCCAGCAAATAGTCTTAAAATAAGAGGATTCTAATAAAGCACTAAAAACACATTTCTTATCAAGAGCATGAAGTATATCTAAAATTCCAATATCTAGAATTGACTTCTTTAATCAGTGGTGAATGCTGTCTACCAACAGTCCAATGAAATCCCATAGAGAGGTCAACATGTAAGAGATATCACATGATCAACTACCAATCAAAGTATAATTGATGAATCAATCATAGAACACAAATAAAATAAAGGATGTGCAAACTGGGCCAACCTCATAAACAAAACACGGTCAGGGATTGGAATCCTATTTCAATTATTCTACACAAAACACATACTAAGTCCTTCTAGAGTAGCATTTTCTCAAAAAATGAGGATTAGACAAAAAGATAAGATCAAGGTCAAATATTGAAGCTGACCGTCACAATGGCAGATTGGAACAGATAGAACGATTGGTTGAGTGGATGATTTCACCTACATCCTGCATATACAATCAAAATCTTTCGAGGGAAAAATGCAAAAGAAATGTAAAAATAAAAATACGGGAAGACTACTATAAGCATTAAGTCTAGAAGTTCCATAACGTTGGATATAAAATTACACAGCAAACACTTGTGAACATATGCTTTAAAATGTATATCAATGAATTTCATTAAAAGTGACTGGTAGCTTATATTAAAAAAGTGATTATGCCAATTTCGTTTGATTACTCTCAACAGGTTCATGGATAAACATTGTAGAAAGGATTTTCATCTTAAAAAAAAAAAATGTATTCTATAAAGGTCATAGATTCAGAAAAAATAAATTCAAAAGGTCAGATAATTTCACAATACAACCAACAAATTGATAAAGCAACCAACCTGCTATAAATGGTAGAAAAGAAATGCCTCAGCCTAGAGTACATTGGGGATTCAATGTTGCCAAATTCCTTCAAATGACACATTTTTGGATCAGATAATATCTCTACCAAGAGATTCAAGTCCTCTCAAGATAAGGAATACAGGAAGATGAAATGTCAAACTTTATGCTGATGTTCAAACATTGCAGCAATTTTCCATTAAAAGCTAGTACATTAAGGTTAAATAGTAAATCTTACCAAAAATGTAGCAGACCTTCCGGATGGAGAAGCATACTTGCTCCATCCAAATTTGCAATAAGGAAAGCTAATGGCAAAATCAAAGGTAGTTCCCCTGCTGCACATAGTTAATATTTGTCGCAGTAACATGGATATTTTGATATGATTTTATGCTCTGAATCTCTCCCTGTCCTTGAGAACCCATGACCTCTGGTAGGGAAATCTCTTTCTGGTTTTAAAGAATAAGGTTCACACTCTAGAAATATGGAATTGATTGTTCAGCAATCGTAGAACCAACTATTTATTAACATATCTATACCATTAGAATAGGGTTCACTCTCTAGAAATAGTCCCTAATTACATATGTCAACCATTCCATTTTCAGTTAAACTAAACAAAAACATCCAAGAACACAAAATCAAACAAAAGAACTGAAACTAATGGTGTCCATCATTGGCGGAAAACCGAATGTGCCCTTATAAAATCAAAGCAAGACAATGAAACAATCAGCAGAAAACATTATTGTCAGTGACCTTTAGCACCAATTTTTCATCAGAATGTCTATATTTCATCACGTAGCGAGTTTGATTCAAGATTACAAAATAATGACTACTTAGTTACATTAAAACATAAAACTTAATCGGGGAGGAACCGAACCAATAATTCAATGAATTACCTTTTCGGGATTTGCACGGAACAATTGTATGGATTTCTCCATGAAGTCGTCCCACGAAGCTATGTAAACCATCTTTCTTCTCTCTGAAATGTCCAAAACAGATGAAAAGAGATCTCAGACTTTTGCTTAGACAGAGACGTCGACGGCGTCCTCTGGGTTTAGGAGCATGAGGTTTTCTGGCCGTTCTTCTGAGGTTTTATGGGCATATTATGTCAGGCAGATCGAAAGGGCATAATCGTCTGCGACTTCCATCGGAGGCGGTGCTGGAGGGACCACCGGTGCCGTCGGAGGTGGTGGTGCTGTGAGATCTGAGACAGCAAAGAAACCCTTGAACCGTCAGATGGAATGAAGATGAGGAAAGAGAAGGGGAAGAAAAGACTGGAATAGCAAAAGGCCAGATGAACGGAAGCGACAACGACAGTGGCTAGGAGTGCATAAGCATTGCACGGTGGTATAATGTCAAGGAAAAATGCCATGTGTAAATCATGTATGATGCTAGGTGTTGTAACAGTAGTTATCTGCAGTTATATATATATATATATATATATATATATATATATATATATAGATTTCAAATATTTGATTTTTAGAATTTAAAAAAAATTATTATTTTTACTTATATCCTGTCATAGTTATTATATTAATCCACTAAATGTTCATTAATTCATTTTTAAATTTTCAAAAAGAGATAATATAATCTTCTTGTTTTCTAGTTAAAGTTGTTTTATAATTTTCTTAATTTTTATACAAAAATTTTAAATAAATTATTATAAAATAGAAAAAATAGTATACTCAAAAACTATTTATATAAGTGTCTTATTCATGAATTACTATAACATCGATACTCAGAAGTAAGGATGAAAATATGTTAGACTTTTATCATAAATATATACTCTAATATAGTTTAGACTTGATTAATTATATTTTTATATACGGTTAATAAAGTAAAAATTTTTATATATTAACAAACTTTTAAACATATTTTAAAACGGATTAAACTTTTAAACAAACTAAACTCGAATTTAAAAAAAAAAACTTATTTAAATTAACAAATTAGACTCGAACTATTAGCCTAGGATGCATATTAAGGTCAGTTTAGTCGAAGTTTGGTCTATTTCCGTCCCTATCAGAAGAAACTTAATTCACAAGTTAGCAAAATGTATTTAAACTTGTGACTTAATACTGTGAAACCGATAATCTTTTCCGGAATTAGCTGCCTTTATTTTGTTATTCCACGTGGTCAGTCAAAGTTCAAAACTTTATATTCCAACTTCTATCGTCCGTCCAACCACTCCATCCTCCACCCGTGCATTTCATGCATATCCACCATTTGTCTGTGTACTATTTTCCAATTTTTCCACCAGAGTCAAAAAGCTCAACTCTTCGTCTTCTTCTTCTTTCTTCTTCTCTTTCTGCCTCTCTTCGGTCGTCTCTGTCCGCTTCTAAAGCAGACGTTGGATCGTTTTTCTCCCTCGGCCACCGCCATAGATTCACAAGAGATGATGGAAGTGCCCAACAACAACTGGAAAGACCAGCAGCAGAAACAACAACAGTTGGTGCTGCGGCAAGGTCTGTCGAAGCAAAGATCATTGCCGGCGCCTAACAGGAATGATCATCACAAGTCTCTATCACGTGAAGAACTCAAGCTGGCAGCCATAGCTGTCAACCTTAACGTTCGCTTGAGATCGGCGGACATGCCTATATCCATGCTAGAACATGCATTTCGCTACGCGCGATCAATTCTTGCTAACTCTGCCACCTCCTCCACCTCCTCCTCTCACCGCCCTAGCCCCACCCTCCTTGCTCGTTCCCTCAAAAAGGTAACAAACTACAACTCTGGTTTTTCCTAATCCCATTTTTTTTTTTTTGGCTAAAAATTGAATCTTTTTAGTTGGTCGTGTGTGTTAAAAGACTACTATTATTGCTGCTTTGAATGAATAGGAATTTGACTCGTTGTACGGGCCGGCATGGCACTGTGTGGTGGGGAAGAGTTTCGGGTCCTTCGTGACGCATTCATCAGGTGGGTTCGTGTATTTCTCTTTGGACTCCTTGTCATTTCTTCTCTTCAAGACAGAGGTACATTTGGTCAAAGATTGATCACTGGCAGCGATATGATGAACTTGCTTTCAGATTTCTTAGGCGTAGCGTTGTTTCTCGCAGATTGTCACATAGAGAAGGCGAAACTAGGTTCTCTCCTGGTTGCTTTCAGGCTTATATGCCTTGATTGTGATTGCAGTTCAGCCAAAAATTTTTTTTTTTGAAAGAACAGGTTCCGTTCTACAGCTAGCTTTATCACTAATCTGTACTCCTTTGATTGTATGGGAAATTTTTGTTCAAAATTTGCAGAGAATCGTACTTTATGGACAGAAATAGTTTTCATATTAATTTGCAGAAAAAGGAAAAGGGAAAGAAATCTGCCCTGGCAAGGGAAAGTTCATTAAAGCTATTTGTCTCATCCCCTACGCGATTCCTGAGCCCCATATTCTGACTCCGGACTGGCAAAAACATATGATTCAGGCAGCTTGACTGCTCTCTGTTTCAGTACTCTGCTCTGTTACGGGTTATTGTTCAAGAGAACACGCAATGGCATTTGATCAAATTTAAACGACCAATCATTTTATTACAACGGAGGAATGGTGCTTGTCATGGAATCCCAAGATTCCTCTCTCCCAGACAAGAAATGCATTTCTTGATGCCATAACCGAAGCATTTGGCTGTAGTCTGCTGTCTTCTCCCCATCTCTTGGTTTCCTGTAGACAAATGAAATGATACAAAATGCAAATTGGCACACACGAACTGGGAATTCCGTTCTATCCTAAAAACCAGAACCTCCTAATATATTTCTTTTGCCAAGAAACTGCTTTAACATTGCAACCAATTTGATGGGGATTGCACATGTAGATGTCAATTTGACCAACTTTGATCTTTAAATACAGATTATGGAATGAATAAAGTAATAAATTTACAGAGTTAAATGCTAAACTGACCTTTCCTGCAAAACATCAAAGCTGCATGCGAGGAATGAATGGGAAAGTACTCCAAAAACACGTTGCATCAAAGCACTAATACATACAAAGTACACTGTAGACCTCTCCTCTCGAGTCTCTCACTCGTATCACCAATAAAAAAAACCAAAACCAAAATCAATTATTGACACGGTGCAAATCAAAATTCCCCCTATGAAACTAATTTACAGTATATCTCATTTCCCCTACAAGTTATTTTCTGTTTACTGATAGTGATCTGCTGAAGGAGGTAAACAGAAACAAATGCAAAGGTGATAGTATACTAGAAAACCAAAAGTTTATAGTAGTGTACTGATAAAACTTTTGAGTAATTTCTATGGATCCCCAAACTAAGTTAAGTTCCTCTCACGCATAAAACGTTCTATCTTCTCTACATCTTCAGGGGCATCTACACCATGAGCCTCATGATCAACTTTTATCACCTGTATAGAAAACATGAAAATATACATCGAATGAGGAATAATGGGTCCAACACAAAAAGGAAAGCTTTTTTACTTGTCAGAGCTACCAAAATTACCCAAAGCATCATAAATTTAACTGATTTCCTTTCTTTGGTTCTAGATCCTAATTACAAGCCTTTACAGAGTTTATATCCAAAGGTGTTTGTCTTCCTTTTGAAGAATAATCAGAGAAAGTTGAACATGATAAACCAGTAACCTGATCTTATTAAAGACAAATGTTGGCATTCAATTTACAAATCAGATGAAAAATAGTTCAACAGAACAGTTCTACAAACTCGTGTAATCCCTTTATATTATTTTTCCATTCTTGTACTGTACTAAAGCATGTCAAGGAGGAACTAGCATTAGATTATGCGCAGATCCTTTTCTGCATTATCAATCTTGACAAACTCAAAAGGGCAATGCATCATGAAATAAAGTTAAAAGAAGACCATCACGAAAGTATCAAGATAGCATAGATGAAGCTCACAAATTATATCAAAAGAATGAGAAAATAATGGAGGAAAGCAGGGCCTTTCAGCACTTCAAAGGCCACTAGATATTATCTCACATTCAACACAAAGGTGGAGGGGGTGTGCCAGTTCATGGTAAGGAGAGAGCATTAAATTTAGGCATAGATGACATTAAAGTCCATTTGACAGGCAAAGGAATTTTAGTCCCATTTGATGCCTCTTAGCAAAAAGGAAATTGTGAAAGAAGAAAAGGAGAAAGGAAATCCACAGGAAAGAAAAATACATTTTCCTATTCCCACTTCAAATATGTCAAAAGCTAAGAGGGAAAATATAAATAGAATATTGAAAATATTCACAACAACAGGATGGGAGAATCTCATCATAATGAGAGTACCTTCATCTTGTATCCATTCTCAAGGACTTTCAGTTGTTCAAGATCTTCTTCGAGTTGCAGTGGAGTCGGCAGAAGGTCTGGATATATCTTCAGGAACTTTGTGTCATAGCTCTGGGCAGACAGTAGAAACAGAGAATTATACACTTAATGTGATGGTTAATGTAGCACATCACAAGACACAAGGAATAAAAATGATATCATATCAATACCTGAATCCCAAGATGAAGCAAGTATGGGAATTTGGAATTCACTTTTCCTGACCTGTGCCAGAAGTCCGAAAAAAAAAATTTACACTTAAAATCTAACAGGTGAGGAATGAAACTGCAGCCAAGGTGTAATATAGAGAGTACAAACTTGTTAAACGGGATAAGCCCTCGGGAGAAATAGATAGCATAACCATGGTTATCCACTACACATTTTACACGATTTGGATCAAATGTATCTTCAGGCTTCAAGGAAGTCACTGCAGTGCTAAAAACTGCATCTGGTGCAGCCTAAATCAACCAGAAAATGGTTTAAGATCAGGCCAAAAGACTATGGTTCAGAAAAAGTTGGGGGTGGGTGTGGAATAAAGAAGGATAGACATTATATAGTATATGAAAATCTTCATTTAGCTTATGTCATGTGCCAAGATGCTTTTCTTAGAGTTTACAAATAATGCTGCAGCTGTGATTACAGATAATAGATGCTATGGATATGAAAGATAATAATTTTCACTTTCGACTAGGAACTCAGTGAAAAAGCAGATGAGACTAAATCTGCCCAATTCTCATCCATTTCCTCCACCATTACTAAAGATCCATCCAAAAGGAAGATCTTAAAAGAAGCTTTATTTCAGGAACAAAGATTAAAACTATATCCTTCAATCCCTGAAGTACTCAAAAGCAGCAAAGCACCAAGTTTCCAATTTAAAACACACAGAGCACCTTCCAAGGCATTTGAAGCATCCAAACATAGGGAAGCCTCTATGCTCTCTTGAAAAAGGAAACTGCTTGACATCCAATAAAGCAAGAACAACATGAAATCTTCATTGTTTTCATTGACACTTTTATCATGAACTATTAACATTAGAAGGTTTGTTTTTAGCTTTCTGAAACTCCTGTGCAAAGTTCAGACTTTGCAAGAAGCATAGATATTAATAAAATTACCTGCAGTGCCTTGACGATTCCATCAATTATTTCAGGTTCAATAAGAGGTTCATCTCCCTGAATGTTAACAACAATATCATACTTTTTCCCGAGCATTTCAAGGGCTTCATTACATCGCTCAGTGCCTGCAATAATAAAATGATCAATTAGCTACACAATCTAAAAATTCAAACTTTTACAAGTAACAGCACGGGCCAACCAAAAAAAAAAAAAAAACAAAGAAACAAATAAGCAAACAGATCACGTTTACCATTTCGGCACGATTCTGATGTCATAACCACTTCAGCACCAAATCCTCGACAGCATTCAGCAATTTTCTCATCATCCGTTGCCACCACTAAACCATGAAAGACCCGACATCAACTAACCATAACACATAACAAGCATACACAGAGAAGACGAAGCCATACCAACTTTATCCAAGGATGAAGCCAGTTTTGCCCTTTCCCAAGTTCTCTGTAATTCAGCATCTAGAAATGTCAGTGGGAAAATTATACAACTTTCAACATCCAAAAATTAAAGAAAAATCCCTTTTTTATTACACTGGCTTCCTTTGCCTTCTTAATAAGAGAATTTCTTCCTCATACTTGACACATTTCTTACGGCCCAAATGCCCAATTGATTAGTCAGATTCAAGAATTGAGGGGAAAAAAAATGGACCCTCTGAAGGTTCTAACAAAGTCTACAAATTGCACCTGAATCATGGGTTTACCGAGGATCCGAACAAGAGGCTTGCCCGGGAAGCGAGAGGAAGCAAAGCGGGCAGGTATAATTCCGATAACCCTCGTCCGAAACTTGCTCGGCCTGCGGAGATAAAGGTAAGCATGTGCCCCAATTGCCACAGCTACAGCTGCCCCAACAGCAAGGCCGTGAAAAATCCATGCTTTGCCAGAGCTCGAAGATGAGGAAGACGAAGAGGAAGATGATGGCGTACAGATCGTCATAGGATTCATACGAACAAAATATGCAGTAATTATTCAGCTTCTTTGTGGTCCGAATGCAAACCCAGGCGCAGGCGCGGCCCCGCAGGATTGAGAACTGAGACTGAGAAGTTGATGATTTTGTTGACTATCCAAGTTGGGTTTCTTCTGCAAGAAGATTATGACGATGGGATCCAATCAAAATGAAGTATGGGTCTACTTAAAAATTTATTTGAAATGTAATTTTTTTTAAAAAATAATTTATGAAGTCAAAGAATAATTGATAACTATTATGAATTATTGGAATATTTATTAATTAGTGGAGGCTCCACTAATTATGGATTTATGTGAATTATTAGAAGATTTTTATGGATGTCCACCATTTAGTGGAGACACCACTAATTAAGATTAGTGGAAGATGATGTATGCCATGATGTAATCCACTAATTAGAGCTCTATAAATAGAGCTATTCTCTAAGCTTGTAATACACCATTATTTTGTGAAAGAAAGATTAGTGAAAGAAAGATTAGATAAAATTGTGAGAGAAAAGAAAGAGAGAAATTCTTGTGCAAAATAGTTAGAGTTTTATTAGTGTGTAGTGTGAAGATTTTATTCTAACACTACCCTAATTTTATAACAATAACAAGAATGTTAGTAATATTCAATAATTGATAATAAAAATGATAATATTTAATAAATAAAATTTATTTATATTAAACTAATTTAAAATATAAAAATAAGTCAAAAACAGATTTTTTTTAAAAAAAAATTAAAATGCAATCCAAGGTACCTCCGTACCTGGCTATGACTATTCAATCTAAATCCTACTCTTTCACTTATAATAATATGTATTATTAAAAAATATGTATTATCTTTAAAAAAATTTAAAAATTTAAAATTATTTAACTTAAAGATTAAAAATTAATTACTAATAGTTTAATTTATTAAAATAATAAAACATAAAACTAAAATTAAAAATGATAAATATATTTTTAATTTTATTAAATATAAATAACTATAAAAATTTATAATGTGACGAATAAAAAATAAAAATATATCTATTTTAAAATACTACTTATAATTTAAAATTTTCACATCAAGTGTGAATTACCAATTTAATTCAAATCAAAATTTCATCTTAATTTAAAATATAATAATTTAAATAATTTTTATTTTTAAAAAATTATCATATATTTATAATATATTATATTCTCTCTTTTTAATTTTAATTAAACCCTATATTTATTCCTCAAATTTAATAATACTTTATTATATTTTTATAAACTTATCTCAATATAATTATTATAAATATACCAAATTACAAATTACAGATTTCAGCCTCCGAATGAAGCAGGGCAAACGGCAACCGGCATTTTGACGTTACTATTCGAATTCATAGGTAACTGAGGAAAGACGAGGATATAGTTGAAGAATTCAAAATTTCGTCTCTATATTCTACAAAATTGGTTAAACAGTAAACTCTTTATTACTGTTTCAAACATCTTTTTTCCCCATCCCAAGAATTGCTGAGTTTACAAACACTATCATTGGTTCTTTCTCTTTTGCTAGAGACGCATTAAAGTCTAAAAGCTAATCTACATACAAGGGAAAGCAGGCAAATGCCACTCACTCACCCCATTCGAAGTTGTCAGGGCTTGGACTATGGACAATTTCACTGCATCCAGTCCAAATAAAGAATACATTACCATAGCTGTTGTACCCATTGATTGTACCAGCATATATTCTGTTCGTCACAATGACACTCGACAAATCAGTAACGGCTACCCCCAGGCCATGGTGACGAAGCCCTATCATAGTTGTTGTATCCATTGCCAGTACCAGCATCCCATGGTGATGATAGCCGACTGTAGCTGTTGTATCCACCGCTATTACCACCGTTTTGATGAAATCTGCCACGGTGTTGTTGTACAGGCTTCTCATTTCTTGAGCTACTTTTTTCATGTTTGACACTAGTATTGTCCCCATTTTCTTTTGACCTCTTGCCAACCTTCCTCTCCTTGGACTTCTTTCTCTTCTTTCCTGAGGACTGTGCACCAGCATCCTCGAAAATTGTGTTACTGCGGGGAAGAGGCTCGTCATTCTCATCACCTAGTTGCCAATTACAGTATAGCTCTT
The DNA here is from genome assembly GCA_026120185.1 of Voacanga thouarsii. Lineage (NCBI taxonomy): Eukaryota > Viridiplantae > Streptophyta > Magnoliopsida > Gentianales > Apocynaceae > Voacanga > Voacanga thouarsii. The sequence goes on along the minus strand of JANUWF010001042.1, from coordinate 1,015,521 downwards.
GGTGATCTTCCCCTTGTTGCAGAATTGGGTCTCCAGCACCAGGAAGCAAGTTCTTAAATGTCACTTCCCCATTAGAACCTTTCCGTTCCAATAGTGCTGGGTCTGGACGAATTATGGTACCAAGAATACTCCTATTGGGGCCAAGGCCAAATATAGCCTTTGGATTTGTCAGGGTTTTGAAAGCCCTGGCAAAAGCAGATCTAACCTGTAAAAGCAAGCTCACTTTCTTACTGAAGTTGGATTGCTTAAAGAGGAAACCATGCATTTGAAACTAACAACTTATAAATCACCGACTTCCATGTCAATCAGTGTGTCAGATATCTGGCACTAAACTAAAGACCTACATGAGAGAATGGGCAGGAGTTGACGAAAATCAAAAGAAAGGCCATAGTTCTGCTGGCAAGCCTTCATTTGCTATGATGAAATACCATGTTTGCACAAGTTAGGTGAAAGAGCATAGGACAGAGACAGCTTTGTTGCAATCACCAATATGCTATGAGACAAGAACCAGAAAGGCAAAAAGGGAAGAAAAAGGATTTTCATCAAAAATACATGAATAATTCAAATTATCTATGCTCTTGGTTTCCAGAAAATCTGTTGCCAAAAAAAAATATACAAGATTGCATTCCGGCCAAAGAACGTACTGGGGGCCCACCTCACCCAATAGTAAACACAGAGAATGACAAATAAAACCTGATATGCTACAGGCGAGAGTATCAAGCGTTAATTTTTCTTTTCCCGCAGACAATGGGGATGGAGGAAGTTGATACCAAGTTCTGAGCATACAGCAAACGCTTGCTGCTTTCCAGGCTTCTACTAAGTGATGGGACTAGAGATCTTAAATTGGAGGGGCAAAATATGGGAAAATAAATATTACTGTGTAGACATCTTTGAAAATTTCAAAAATGTTTTGGGGGCAAAGGTGATTTTCATAACATTTTTTTGAATTTTTTACTTTCGAAAGGTACATAAAACAATTAAAAACCTTTCTTGGGGAAAAAGGGAGGGGGTGGGGGGTTGGAACAGCAGGCCATGGTGGTCACCCCATCAAGATAGGACGAACAATATGAGGGATGAAGCATGAGCGGACAATACCAAGAAATTGCTACAGAGAAAATGCTACTTTTTTATGCTATATAAATGCAAGGCACGCGAGATGAATAGTTCCCCCAGAAAGGAAAATGCAGCAACAGCATCACGAAACTAAACAACCTGAATGTTTAGTAACATTAACCCTTGACTTCCCGAACTACACTTTTTTTTTTTTTTTTTTTTTTTGATAAGGAGAACCATGCATGGAACAAATTAAAGGAGTATTTACTATCAGAGATTCCTTAGAGAGTTACCCACTTTAATAATTGGTTGCCAAAAAACGGAAAAGAAGGACAAACTTTTAAAAAATAAGGGAAAAACACAAACCTGAAAATAATTGAAGGAACTCTTGCCAATATCATTCTCGGGTGCCTATTACCAAAGAAGAAAAAGAGTAGGGATGTGAGTAACATATGTGCACTACAGTCACAAAGGAAAAAAGAATCTCACGTCGAGTCAGAACAACCAATCTCTGCCAACAGTAACAAAGGAAAATGGGCAACGTGAACTTTTTATTTCACCACCAAAAGCGGAGATCAACATACAGGATCAGTCCCCAATTTCAAGAATGAGTTATAGATATGTCAAGTAGCTGGATGAATAAGATTAACATCCATTACTATAAGCCTCGTAGGATACATTTTTCCGGGCATACTTCAGCTATTGCTACATTAACAAATGTAAGAAATACACCATGCCCATTCAAACTCACCCACCCCCATCAACAAAAAAATTAAAAAAAAGGGGGGGGGGGGGTGGGGGGGAGGAGAAAAAATGCACCCCACCAACTGATATGTTATACTACAAAATCCCCTTGAAGAGTTGCTGCGGCAAAACAACAAAAAACAAAACATATAATTAGGAAATACCTGTGGGTCCTCAATGGAGATTAGATATTGCTTTCCCGGAATAGAAAACCTGAAAATATTGAAACACAAAAAAGCAAATAAAATAAAAATCAAAGTAGAACTCCATATAACATCATACAAATAAGCAGCAGCATAAAAGACATTGCATACCCTTTCGTCCTCTTTAAGAAAAAGGTTCCCCCCACATTGCAGGATACACCAACATCAGCCGTATTCAGTTTACGTCCATATATATCAAAAAAGTGTACCTATCATCCAAACCCAGCTGGCTGTCAACAATGTAATCTATCCCACCGTGGAATGAGAACAATAAACTTGGAAATCACAAAAACCAAATTTTGAGGTCACATAATGATATTGCAATTAAGAGAAGTCATATATGCTACTTTTGACCTTCTCTCCTGCCACCCCAAGAGAAATTAATAAGAAAAAGTCACCATAATTACTGGAATTATAACATGCCCTAAAACTACTATTTATGTGTAAACACGTCATTTTCATAAATCTTCATCTATAAGCAATTGATATGTTTGTTTATCATTCCTGCTATTAGTCATTGACAAAAAGAAATTGCATCTTACACATATACACACACAAAATAGGGGGCATAATGACAAATTGATCAAGGAATGTTTCTCCTAGTAGGTATCTGAATTGTTATCCATTTTCCTTTTCTACTTTGTCTTCCCCACCATTAGGCATGGAACTCCACCAGAGAAAGAGAAAACTGTCTATAGTACCTACATGGCAATAACTTCATGTCATAATTTAAGAATTTATCTCATCCGACATTTGGTAAATTCAAGCACCCAGATAAAAAAGAAACGCAAACCAGCAAAACACACAACATACATATGATACTGGGCCGTAATGTCAATCTGTATATCCAAGTATTTCTCAACCATCCCAGGAAAAGTCAGTATGTTAGAAATCCATCAAACAGAAAGCTTATGCTTTCAGGGCAGAATCATCACAATCCGCAAAATTATACAAGGTTCAGCTGCTAAACATACCAAGAGAACTCCCAAATTATGCTCTGGAGAAGATTGGCTCTTCCTATAATTCTGCACGAGATAATGGGTAATAATGAAAACAATGAATCATGGAATAGAATGGGAAGGTTTGAATATTTTAGCATAAAGAAATAATTTCCAAAGGTTACTAAAAAGGAAAGTCATCCCAAACACTAGCAAATTCTAAAAAAAAATGGGGCACCAAAATGTCCATTTATAAGTCACAACTAATAGAAATTCAACTGCCAGAGTGAACAACAAACCAGTTGCTAGTGTTCTTTCATATAGGAATTCATCTCCATGATTCTGGCCATGCAGAGGATACAGGAGGGGCATAGGGAAGGAAACAAGGTTATTACAAACCATCCATTGCAAAACACAAGATCTTAAACAGCTCAAATGTCCATCCCTGAGGTGGCATTTCCATGATAAAATGGTAGATAGAATCAAAATTCAGATAGAGATGCAATTGGTTTGTCCATCCCTGAAGGTGGCACTTTCTCTGACAGGATAAAGATGTTAGGCAGCAAAACACTCAGATATAATACAGGACAGATTTCAGAGAGAAATTGTGACATCCAAAAATTTTGTGAGATCCAAGAACCACTTGTTTGAAAGAACATTTAACACCAGAAAGTGTGCATATGATACCAAACCAATAAACACAAAAACTAGATTAACTTTAATTACCTGCAACATTGCGATAAGCAAAGCAAGTAGTGCATAAGAACCAATCCCTCCAGTATACACCTATAGTGGAAAAGAAAACAAAACTTGAATATACTTAACAGTAGAGACTAGAAAGTAAAGGAACAATGAATGAGATACATAATCTGGCACTGATGAATGGGAAATATAGCTCCACCTCATTCAACTCTCGCTGTTGTAGGAAAATTTTCAGAATCAAACACAGTGGTCGGAGGGGGGGCCATTTAGACACAGCATCCTAATGACGAGGGAAACACATTGGTCAGTAAAGGTAACAAGGTGTTACTGCTTAAAGTAATCACTGGGTCCACAAACCTTTATAAACTCAGCAGCTTTTGGTCCATTTTGCACATCAAAACTGCAAATAAGGAATTGAAAAAGAAATTCAAAAAATAATCAAACTAAGTAATGAAGACAGGAGAAGACAAAATTTTGTAATGCCTGAATTAGAAGTGACCAAGTAGTTAAGGAAAACATAACGAATAACATGAAATGAACTTGTTTGACGAGCACCAAAGCCCTCTCCTGGAAAAAAATGAATGATATTCGTTGCAATAATATAGAACTAAGCCATCTATAAATTTGTATATGTGTGCATGTACAAAAACCTATATACCTGATCAACTTGTAGGAGAAAATATAAAAGAAGTGGGAAGACTAATTTAGAAAAGCAGACAACATAAGTAAAAGATGTCATTAAAGCACAATAAAAACAAAGCTGTGCAAAGTTATAAGAATGATATCTTAACATAAAAGAATATGCCCAGAGAAAGGACAGAAATGCAATTATTTTCACAAAAATAGCAAGAAAAAGAAAAAAGTTTGCTCATTTAAATTGAAAGAGAAATTAAGCACACAGGCAGTAGCAACATACACAAGTTTGCCTTTTCTCCAAACCCTTGAAAAAATAATAAAAGCAGTTAATCAAACATCAAATAAAGAATGAACTCAAATCCAGTATTCTCGGAAGAAATTGCTTTCTTCACTTTCCCACCTACAAGCCCATAACTCTATTAAGCAAAAATACTTAGTGGACTAATAATTTTGCAGAAAAGACATAAAAGCAGTGGATTCTACCAATTCAGTATAGACAAAGCAAAACCATAACTAATCAAACATTTTGCAACAGCCATAACAATCAAAAGACACATTTTGGCAGCATCGAGCAAAGACAAAAACAAGTTAGGCATAAAATGTGAAAGTCAAACCTTATATCAAAGGCAAAACCACTCCTTTTCTCAACAAATTTGACAATTGGCACACGAGCCTTTGCAATCACCTGATATGTATCAAAATATACGTATATATATATTAGAAAAGTCATAATTGATGAAGTCAGACCATAATGTTAGACCTGAAAGGAGCTTCAAAAGTCATATTAAGAACACCTGTATATTTTTTCCAACTCGTTTTTGCAACAAGAGTCTGGAAAGTGCCTGTAAACCTATTTGTGGATTCTGGATATCTGACCCCAATATCACAATCTGAAATTCACAAAATGAGTCAATTACATAAGTTTGAATTTCAACTCATGCAGTCAAAAGAACAATATCTATTAGAGCGGGTATCCACCATCTGAAGATAAGAAATTACGATTATCATGTTATTATCATCCCTTTGCATGAAATTGTCGAGGAAACGATAGTGCGCAATGAAAAGCATTTAAGTTTCAATTCATTTGCATCTTAGCTGTCTAAACTTGACAACATAGTTTGTTAGTCAGATCTGATGTGCGACCAGAACCAGCAAGAAAGTTTACAGGATCATAAAGAAATATACAAACTACCAAAGTCAGCATTTAAATGCTTTTTAGAATCTGACAAGATCCCCCCCCCCCCCCGCCCTCCCCCCCCCAAAAAAAAAAAACACACACACACACACAAGAAAACCACAAGAGAGAAAGAGGGAGAGGGAGAGGGAGAGAAAAATTATTAGAAGTTTGAAAATAAAGCTCTAAAATGTCCCCTTTTAGGGTACAATGATAGCCCTGCAAAGCCCAACACAAAGGACATGAAATATAAAAATTCATAACTTCATGCAAGCTCATTGCTTAATAGCGAGAAGAAAGAAAATATAAAATACACTGGAAACAGAAAGATTACATCAATATCACTTGTTGGAAGATAAAGGCCTGTCTTGAATGAACCAAAAACTTCTGCCTGCAAGATCAAATAAAGGTGTATAATTTTGTAGTTGCAGAAAACGTATTTCAGTTCTTATCACTATTTGTTATCAGAGAAACAGAGCGGACTGTTTTTAGAAGACTCGGAGACAGACCTGACAGTTTGGCCAAATATATTTGATAACATTAACAACAGATTCTATAGCTTCATTGCGAGATGCCTGCTCCTCTGGAGTTGGAGATAGAAATTCACAGAAATCTAGTATCTCTGCAACGTCAAAAAGTTAGGTAACAATGGCCAAATCCAATTCTTCACAAAATCCATAATTTATATCCTTCACAATAATAATAGAAAACCATATCTCTAGTTAATGCAAATTAATAACTTAGGCATCATAGATCAAGATGTCAGTTTGACTCCTATCTGAAAAGATAAAACTCAACGGTATCTCAAATCCCAAAACTATTAACCAAAAAATGCTATACCACATGCCAACTGATGAAAATCAACTGGGCACAATATCTTGGAAAGCTGTCTCAACAGTAATAGTTCAACATATTTCCTTTATCAGAATCCCTTCGGACACTAGCGTGCAACATACACTTCCCGGATTATATCATAGCAGCGTTTCAGATAATCTTATCATGTCGCAACTGACAATTGATTTCATCTCTTTCGGATCATATGGCAACCAATTAAGCATGCAATCAAAGTTGAATCTAGATGTTAACATGCACATGTTGAGTAATTGCTGAATTGATATCGTGAAAGTAAAAGATTAAAAAAAAATTATTACTAGTGCTTGAACTATTTAAGAATAAAATTATTTAAACCTTTGTGAAGCTTAAGCATTGGACTCTTGGACCGAGAATTGGATCGAAACCAATTGCCTTCAAATGTTCGCACGGGCTCTTCCGCAGGCGTCGCAACTGCAGAAGGCGCAGACGGAACTGGAGTAGATATAACATCCTCTGCATTGACGTCAAGGGAGAAATAATCAGCGGCAGCAGTTCCATCTAAAGAGGATTGAACGGCTGACAGAGGAATTTCGTTGCGCAATACGACATAAGGTTCCAAATCGTTTGAATCCGGCGACGGTGGCGGCGGTGGCGTCGACGATTCGTTGGGGCCGGATAGAGGACTTAAGGTTTCGTACAAAATAGGCTCTGGCACTTCCATTGGCGGCGCCCGGCTGAATTCTATAACGTACGGAAAGATTCTCCGACGCTGATGTCTGCAATTCGAACGCGTTTTTATACCCGGGTCGGGCAAATCCCGATATTGTCCGTCTGTATTTTCGGGTTGGGTCGGTTTGGTCACGTAGCATGGTGAGAAGTTGAGAAAATAGAGCAAGGGGTAAATTTTTTCAATTAATTATTTTATTTGTTTTAAAACAAATTAATTAATAATTTTTTTGGTAACTTTTGTTCTCAATTATTATTTCAATAGTAGACTAGTATTTAAATTCACCATATTTCCCATAAGCACTTGTTTGTAGTAGTAAAAAAGGGCAAAATATATCAACCATCTTTAAATTTTCATCAATTTTGATTTTCGTCTTCGAATTTTAAAATATGTGATTTTAGCTTTCAAATTTTTAAAATATCTAAAAAATAATTTTTTCAACAATAAAAACTCAAATACAATACAAAATCATAAGATTTTAGCTCTCATTTCCCTATTTTTAATTTCTAAAATATTATTCTTCAATTCTAATCTCGTTCTCTTCTTTTCGAATTTCTTCATTTATCAACAACAATTTTAAGATCTAACTTCAAACCTTTTATGCGACTCAATAATCTTGAAATTACGCTTTCGCACTTTTTCGAATCTAACCATAAAACAAAAATAATATATTTTACCCTTTAATAAACAAAACTAAGATATAAAAATGAAGAAGAAAAAAAATCGATTCAATTCTTGACGAATAGTAATTTTCTTTGCATCTCTATAAGAAGGAAGAATGAATTTGAAAGTATAAGTGAATTATCAATAAAAAAAAAATTAAAAAGAGAAGTGAAAGACGTGCAAGTCGCAATAGTCTTTTCCTGTCATATATAAAAATTACTTTATAATAATTAGAATAATGACACTACATTGTGAGAGTTGAGTAAATGGAAATACCTATAAAATATGTCATGTGATGAACTTTCGTAAGCACTTGGTAGTTTTGATTAATGGAAGAGTTAATTCGAAGAGAAGAGAGAGAGATTAAAGTTGAAGAATAATATTTTTAAAATAAAAAAAATGGGAGAATGTGAGCTAAAATCTAGAGATTTTGTATTGTATTTGAGCCTTTATTGTTGAAAGGGTTATTTTTTATGTGTTTTAAAAGTTCGAGGGCTAAAATCAAGTATTTTAAAATTCGAGTGTGAAAATCAAAATTTGTGAAAGTTTAAGGGTGACTGACATATTTTATCCTAGCAAAAAAAGTATGAAAACAGTAAGTATGTGTTTTACCCTCTATTGATTGTTAATTAATTAAACATAACTTTTTTAAAAATTTAACTTTTACATTTTAATAAAAATCTGACTTTTACCTCAAACTATTAAACGCTTCATGAACTCTCATTTCTATTAAATTTTAAAAGCATTTAGGTAAATTTATATTGAATTTAAAAAATATATGATTATTGTTATAAAATTTGGGTAGTGTTAGAATAAAATCTACACACTACACACTAAGAAAACTTTAACTATTTTTTTGCACAAGAATTTCTTCAAACTCCTCTCTTTCTTTTTCTCACAATTTTCTCACAATTCTTTCACAAAATGATGATGTATTACAAGTTTAGAGAATAGCTCTATTTATAGAGCTCTTAATTAGTGGAATACATCATCTTCCACTAATCTTAATTAGTGGTGTCTCAACTAAACGATAGACATCTATAAAAATCCATAATTAGTAGAGTTTTCACTAATTAGTGAAGCTTCTACTAATTCACAATATATCATAACACTCCCCCTTGGATGTCCATCTATTACATAAAAAATATACCTCGTTAAAACCTTACTAGATAAAAACCCAGTGGAAAAAAAATCTAGTGAAGGAAAAAGAGTACACTATTCTATATGTCTGTTTATTACTCCCCCTGATGAGATGATTCCTTTAAATCTTTAAACCGACGCATACCGATTTTATATCTCAACTTCTCAAATGTTACAGTCGGTAAAGTCTTCGTGAAAATATTTGCGAGGTTGTCACATGACTGAATTTGTAGCACATCAATTTCACATTTCTTCTCGAGTTCATGAGTAAAGAATTGGAATTTTGGTGAAATATGTTTTGTCCAATCTTCTTTAATATATCCTCCTCGTATTTGAGTTATACAAGCTGCATTATCTTCATAAAGAGGAGTTGGAATATCTCTGATAGATGATAATTCACAACTTTCTCATATATCATGAATAATTGATCGTAACCATACACATTCTCTACTTGCTTCATGAATGGCTATACTTTCAGTATGATTTGAAGAAGTAGCTGCTTAGAGATATCGAAGGACTTATTTAATTTCATTCCAATGTCGTCGTGTTGGTAAAGAACTAAATCTTGCTAATAAATTGATAGCAAATATAATATCAGGTCATGTATTGTTAGCAAGATACATCAATGTACCAATTGCACTGAGATATGGTACTTCAAGACCAAGGAGTTCTTCATCATCTTCTTGAGGTCAAAATTTTTCTTCACATCTAATGACTGGACGATTATTGGAATACTCAATGGATGTGTTTTATCCATGTAAAAACTTTTTAGAACTTTTGCTGTATATGTTGATTGATGAAACTTGCCAAATGTTCAATTTGTAAACCAAGGCAAAATGTAATTTTACCAACATCCTTGATGTCGAATAATTAATTGTTTCATGGAGCTCTTCAGGAGTTCCAATAAGATTAATATCATCAACATATATAGCTAATATCACAAATTTAGAACCAGATTTCTTAATAAAAACACATGGACATACCTGATCATTTTTAAATCCCGCTTTCAATAAATATTCACTAAGACGAGTGAACCACATGCGCCGAAATTGCTTCAGGCCATATAATGATTTCTGCAACTTGATGGAGTAATTTCACGAGGATAATGTTTATATGCTTCAGGCATATGAAATCCTTCGAGAATTTTCATATAAACATCATTTTCTAAAGTTCCATACAAGTAAGTAGTGACAACATCTAATAGGTGCATATCTATCTTTTCATGTATTGCCAAACTGATAAGATATCGGAGTGTAATAGTATCAACAATAGAAGAATAAGTTTCATCATAATCAATACCTTGTCTTTGTGAAGAACCTTGAGCTACTAACCGTGCTTTATCTCGTATGATTTCATTATTTTTATTGCGTTTTCTCATAAATATCCATTCGTAGCCAACAGGTTTTACACCTTCTGGTATTCAGACTGCAGGTCTGAAGACTTTACGTTGTGTCAATGCATTTAACCCCGATTGAATCACATCTTTCTATTATAGCCAATCTTTTCTATGCCGACATTCATCAATTGATATTGGTTTAGGATCATAATTATCCTGTATAACATTAAGAGATATATTGTATACAAACATATTATCAATAATTGTTTCTATCCAATTCTAACTTCTACCGGAAGTGGCATCATTGATAGAAATTCACTATGAACATCTGGATCATTTAATCCTCTTTTCTTTCGAGAATTTTTATCTTTAGAACTAAGAGGTCGGCCATACTTCTGGCATGTTTTTGGCTCAACAGCTATAGGTATAATCTTTTATTCTGCTGGAACTTCAATTCGAATAGGAGCATTTATAGCTGGAATATGCGATTTTGTAACTCTTCTGGAGTCAACAAAAGTGTCTGGCATTTGATTTGGATTTGCAATACTTTGCAAATGAATTATCTTTTGAACTTCAAGTTCACACGCGCTTATACGCAGATCAAGATAATTTAATGATGTTGTCCAATCAAGATCTTTCTTATACTGTTTATGTTCTCCCCCTAATTTAGGGAATAATGATTTCACAAGAGAATAAGGGAAAAGAAAAAGAAATGCAAGAACATGATGATAAGTAGGAAATGCAAAAAAAAAATCTTTTTTTTTTTATTCTTCCCGATACCATCTTTTCCCCTTCCTTCTTGTCTTTTCTTCTCCTCCGTCCCTCCACCTATCATCTACCTCTTTTTCTTCCTCGTACAAATATATATATATATATATATATATATATATATATATGTGTGTGTGTGTGTGTGTGTGTGTGTGTGTGTGTGTGTGTGTGTGTGTGTGTGTCGATATATATCTCAATCATCAGCCATTAGTAAACATAAAAAAAATAAAAAAACCTCAAAGCAGATATGGAGACTCGTAATTCATTTGAGACATGGTCAAATTTTGACTTGGTTTCTGATGTAGAAGATTTTGATGTGTTTTCTTTTCTAAGCCAACCGCTTTCGCCTAATGTCAGGTCTAATGCAGAAGATTTTGATCTATTTTCCTTTTCAAGCCAACCGCTTTCGCCTAATTTTCCAAGTCAACCACTTCCGTCTAATTTCAGGTGAGATAACTTTGAGAGCTTCCTTTTTTTTAGTGTGCTTACTAATGAAATAATAAAATTAAACTATCTTTTGGTTTGTTGTGATGTAAATCAGTAGTAGTTCTGGACATGCTGCTTTGGATTTTCAATTTAATCTACCCATTCAAGAGACTGCTTTTGATGCTGTTGATCTACCCATTCAAGAGACTACTTTTGATGATGTTCATCTGAATGAGGATATGCTTGTGCATGATCCTTTCTACTCCCTAATGGATTTTGAACAAAGTTAGAATTTGGTTCCAGGTTATCATACATTCAAACATAGATTTTGCATGGTATTACCTTTACTGATATTGTTTTTCCTTTTCTAAGAAAAATAATAAGTGGTCTTGGCAACGAATTCAGAGTGAGGACCCATTAAATGTGTAATATCGAAGTTCAAGATATTATTGCAGACGAAATTCCTATGAAGAATGAGAGGATTAGGAGGCAGAGAGAGGAGAATGGCAATAGCTCCAAGACACTATCAAAAGAAACCATTTCGCAATATTTTTACATGCCAATCAAGAGCGCAGTCAAAGAACTAAATATTGGCTTAACCCCTCTCAAGAACAGATGTAGGGAGTTGAGAATTCGCCAATAGCCTCACAGGAAGTTGATGAGTTTGGAGACCCTAATCAAGAATATTCAGATTCTCTCTCACACATATTTGTAATTTGCAAGTATGAAACTATGAAAGATTTATACATAAATAATGACTGGAATAAATGTATCTCCACCGATAATATCACTTCGATTTACAGGAGCGAGATAAAGACGAAGGAGGACATATGGCTGAGAAGAAGTTTAGAGAAGCCATTAAGGTATTGGAACGCGAGAAGAAGTTGGTGAAAGAAAGTCATGATACGCGGTTGAAGGACCAAACGCAAAAATTGAGACAAGCATGCTTCAAGGCCAAATATAATAAAAAACTTAAGGGGATGAGAAAATTCCAAGACTCATTGCGCAGTAACTTTACGGCTAATGCTATTGCTAGTCTAGATGCTGGCCCAAGGGAGAAGGAAGAGAAAGAGGATGCTGAAGAAGAGGAACTGAAATCCATAATTGCTACCTGTTTGTCTTCCTATAATGCAAACATGGAAAAAGAACAATTACAAACATTCATCCTCAATTTGTCAGCTCAATTGAAAAAGAGCAACTACAAGTATGCATCCTCAAGTTCAAGTGAACACCAGTGAGATGAATAAAAGAAATGCAAGTGAACACAAGACTTATGATCAAGAGGAGATAGATTTTTTTTTCTGAACTGTTAGCAGTAATATAATATATATTGACATTCAAATGTAACATCTCAAAAGTGTTATACTTATTATTAATGGAAATATCATATTCCCTTATTATCTTTTCAGTTCCACTTCATGTGGCCAGTATTGCTCTGTGCTAAAGGAAATATTGAGTATGTCCATGACCATAACCACGGCTACTGCCACAACTACGACTATAACGATGGCTTCTGCTGGAGCCAACAGCATTCACTTTTGGGAGTGCTGTTGAGCCAATTGGTCTGACTTCATGATTTTTCAATAATAACTCATTATTTTTCTTTGCAATGATGAGGGCAGCAATTAAATCTGTGTATATCTTTTTTCTCGATATTGTTGCTGCAGGACAATATTCGAGACATGAAAGATGGAGAATGTCTTCTCCAATATATCTTTATCAATAACTTTTTCTCCACATAATTTTAATTGAGATGTAAGTTGATACATCGCGGAGCCATATTCATTCACGGTTTTAAAATTTTGCAACTTCAGGTGCAATCATTTATACCGCGCAGTTGGTAATACGACCATCTTCAGGTGGTCAAATTTAAATTGCCCATAGGACATATGAATAATTTTTTTTTTTAGCATTTAGATGCATTTCTGTATGACATATAATTTTTTTCAGCAATATCAAGGGTTACAAATTCGAGGTTAGCAAGGTTAGCCATAGAGATTAATTAATGCGTACCTATTTTTTGGCTTTAATAATGATAGAGACTCGTGCTTAGTCTCCTGGCTTTTGTAACGGTAGAGACTTGTGCTGATAACGTGTTATAAAATTTGGGTAGTGTTAGAATAAAATCTACACACTACACACTAATAAAACTCTAACTATTTTTTTGCACAAGAATTTATTCAAACTTCTCTCTTTCTTTTTCTCACAATTTTCTCACAATTCTTTCACAAAATGATGGTGTATTTTACAAACTTAGAGAATAGCTCTATTTATAGAGTTCTTAATTAGTAGAATACATCATTTTCCACTAATCTTAATTAGTGGTGTCTCCACTAAATGATGGACATCCATAAAAATCCATAATTAGTGGAGTTTCCACTAATTCTCTAATAATTCACATAAATCCATAATTAGTGAAGCTTCCACTAATTCACAATATATCATAACAATTATCTAATTTTTAAAAAGTTTTGTCTCTCCTCCCTCATCAATATCTAAACCACAAAAGCGTTGAAACTCCAAATCTATATATATATATATATATATATATATATATATATATATATATATATATATATATATATACATACACGCAGAAACTCCCTGTTATGACACCTGGCAACTCATGGCAACAGTTGAAGCTATTAAACTAAAATTCTAAAACTATAAAAGTGACATCCGATCACAAATTATCTGTATCTCAAAAGTTATAACTTTTGATTTGCCCAAATTATTAAATAGTCATATATATACATTGCACAAGATACATTCCATGCATTTGCAGATAAACTCTTTGATTTGCTCTCTAATTATTATATACATTGCACAATATACATTTTATTTATTTTAATTCTCAACTTTTGAATTTCCTATCATTGTTAAATAGTTCGATATACATTTCGTTTTGTTGAATCAGTTGTCTCAAGCTGTCCAGATCAACAACGCCACCACTACTAAGCCGAAGAAGTCCTCAATTCCAGTTCCCAAAAGCCTCTTTATGGATGAACCAACTTTTGGTCATGAGATCTGTCAAAAACACAGTGGACAGAGGAAGAACTGTAATCTGCACCATCCATCAGCCTAGCATTGACATATTTGAAGCTTTTGACGAGGTAGAAAATCCACAAAAACTTAATTTTCTCCTTCATTTTCATATCCGCATCCAATCCCTTTTGCCACACAAGGGTGCTCTCTTTCTTTTTCTCTCTCATTCACAGACATTATATGCACACATATGTACATATCTGATTTGTACTGTTATTTTTTGCAATAGCTGTTTTGATGAAAAGGGGAGGCCAAGTGATCTATGCAGGACCATTAGGTCGGCACTTACAGAAGATAATCAAGACCTTCGTCTTCCTCGACTCAGCATCACAAGCTTAGCTCTGCGAAAGATCGGAAGGACCGAATTGTCCCACATACTTCATCTCTCCCCTCCAATGTCCAACCTCAAGCCAGCACTTACACTAGAGAAGCCCTCTTTGAGCTCCAAAAGAACACAAGGACCCTTGACCCTTCACGACCCGTTAGGTCGGAGCTCAAGGCCAAGCTTGCAGCACCACCGCTACCAAGCCGAAGAAGTCCTCAATTCCAGTTCCCAAAAGCCTCCTTAGCTTTGCAGACGATGACGAATCGTCTATTCCTACTCCCGCGCCTCCGTCTACCTCTCGCCTCTCAAGACCTTCGTCTTCCTCAACTCAGAGAGCAAGGTTCTGATGACGAAGAAATAGGCAATTTGTTGAAGAGTGAAAGAGATGAGGCCACGACCAGGTTGGGTTCAATGGGCAATTAAACACTCCAGGATACCACATCTTTGACAAGCATCTCATCAAACGCTTTACTTGCAAAATCCAAGGCGGCTAGGGTTTTCCCGAATGAGGAGATGAGAAAAGAGAGATTGTTTGTATTAGGATAGGGTAGGCTATCATATAAAAGTGGACCGAGTCAAATATGGACTCAAATTTCAGTCCTAGAAGCAAAAAGACTTGACCTCAATTCTGTATGTTTTTAAAAGTCAAAGCAAAGTGAATAAATAGGCCTCTAGCCCTAGAATAAATAAGTGGGTTTATTTTCTTCTTAATGATACGGTATTATAAAATGAGTTTTATTTTTGGTATTTTTCCCCCTCTTATAAGGAGAATTTGTAAATTTTTATAAGATATAAAAATACCAACAAGGCTATTTTAAAATTAAAATTATTTTTATCTAAAATCAAATAAGGAACACGAATTGAACTCGTTTGCACTAGCAAAGTGTACAGTAATGCTGCACGAAACACAAAGCAAATCCTCATTTAAGGTGTATGTGTATTGTAAATTTTTTTATTAACAAAATTATTTAAATTGAAAAACTTTAAAAATGATATTTTATATAAATAATAATTTTAAAAAATACAAATTATTTATTTACTTAAAATTGAGTGTAAGTATATAAGAATTAATTTGATATGAGTTTTATAAAAAAATTATTCTTGGACTCCAATTTGTATCGTAGGAGAAAGAAGGGATGGACAGACTAAAGTAGAGGAATTTCGCTGAGGGATTCTAGGCTGATACAAAAGACGAAAAGGAAATAGAAGCTGAAGTGCATCAATCCAAGCAGTCAATCCAAGCAGTTCTTTATTTTATTATTTATTATTTATTTTATTTTATTTTCTCCAGCTAAATTCATTGAATTAAGAAATCTCTTGAAAATGGTTCATATTCAGATAAGATATATCTAAATTAATTGAATTTTGAGAATCTTGATATTAAAAATAAAAATATAGATAATGTTGATATTTAAAATTAAAAACTCTTGACATTTCCTTTAAAAAAAACTTCATTTAAATTTAATGCACTCCATGTCACATGTCACAGATGGACGTTGAAATTTTTACAAAGATAACTTTTCTATATTATATCGAGAACTAGAAATTATTTTCCTAATTTAAAAGGAACAGGTAACATAGCTCTTTATCAACAAAGAGGCACGATTCAAAAATTTTTTAAAAGAAAATTGAAGATTATATTTAAATTTATTTAAAATCTTAATTAATTAAGTAATTAATTAAATTAAATAATAAAAAATATATGCATTTAATATTAATACGTTGAAATGTGTTATTCTTTAAATATTATCTAAATTCATTTTAAGATATATATGCATTAAATATTAATATATTGAATCTTATTAACATAACAAACCGTGCAACGCACGGGTATCAACCTAGTGATAACAACATTTAAATTTTCAAGATTCTCAACAGGAAGAAAAATGCAACTCAAATTTATCGAGAGAATCAATAAAATAAAATTCCTTAAATACAATCAAATTAAAAAGATTTCTAATGTTTTAGCAAATTAGACAATAGAAGGAGAACAGACGATGAAGCCCATTGGAACCTCTTCTTTCTTCTCTTTGCATGAAGCCTAACCTCCATTGTTCATCCCCTGGCCTTAAACCTCAAATTATTCCCTATTCCCTCTTCATGGGATCTTAGGAACCATCTTTCTCTTATCTTATTTCTATTGATGGAAATCTTGGAAATATTTGGGCTCAAAGCTATCTTCTTCCTCTTTATAGGAATTTTGGGAATTAAATTTATCTTTGAGAGATTACAAAAAAAAAAAAAAGGGTAATAAGCTAGTTACACGAGATAATTTGTACTGTTTCTTTTCTAATCTAATGTGTATTCTAATTGTGAGGAGGGAATAAATTGTCTTTTCATATTATTTTAATAATATTTATTTATTTTTTCATCGTAACTTTATTAGTTTGATGATCAAGATTTAATAGTATTACTAAATACTCATAATAGATAGATCAGATTTCATCAAGAAAATATTCTACAACTGAGATTCATTTAGTCGTCATGGATATTTTTGTCATTTTCATACTTTTTTTATTATTTTTCCCCAATTTCCTCAAGCCCTTATGCGTTAGGAATCCGGATAGTTGCAGACCCTCTTCCTTTGTTGCCTTCTCTTCTCTTCCTCCCTAATTTCTACTAAGAAATCAATTGAAACAAGCCAAGATATTTTTTTACAGTTAATTTTCTGCGCATTTCAATGATGCCGCATCTCCGATGAGCTATGCAGATTATTCGTTGTTCTTAATCGCAGTCCAAAAGTTGATCCTCCCATTGTTTGAATCTCAGGCATCAATCTTTCTCTCTCTCTCTCTCTCTCCTATATTTTGATGCGTGTAGTGCAAAATTATGTTTGCATGTTTTTGCTTTCTATTTTGGTTTGTACAATTGCTTCTCTAATTATGAATTTTCTAGAGTATGATTTGAGATTTTAATTTGACATTTTTAATATGCAAATGAGTACAGACTGAACTGTTTGGAGTTTAGAAGTTTAAAAATATAATGTAAAAGAAGAACAATGACCAGATTTATGTATAAAATTGGTTAATGTTAAAAGAAGTTGCGATGCTAATTTTTGTTTCGTGATGAACAGATTCTGATACTAGCTCTGGAAGCAACCTGGACGAATTTCAAATTTTGAGATATTCGACAAATCCTATTTTGGCAAGTAAATAGGGTCAGCATCAAGAATCGCATTCCTCCCATTTTATTCTCTATTTCTGTTTTATTTTTATTACTCTATTCCAGAATAATAGATGCTTTGCAACGATCAGCTTGTTCTGTAGTTTCTTGCTTTTCAATTCCAAATATGTCTTAAAACATTCTCCAATGCTTTTATCCTATTCATTGCCTTAACCAAATCCACATTTGCCATTGCAGATGGGGTAATTTCCATTTCAACTACCTGTAAGTTCCATATGTGGCTGTTTGTCTTTGCTTTATCGAACCATTTTCATTTATGTTAGTAATCATGTGACTGGGTCTCTAATATAGAACTTATAAACATATCATTGACTCTGCAGCATCATTTATATAACCTATAAACATATCTGGTGATTTTTTCTACTTTAGGAATGAGTACTCTGACTTCTGATGCAAATATCTAGAGTTGTACATCATTTTGATTTAGAAGACTTTGCAAAATTACTTCTCAACTATCCTAACGATTTTAATAATTTTGCTTACTTGAAACTTAAGCCAATCATATGAAAGAGTTCTTTCAGCTTCTATATTTCTAAACTTATGGAAATTAGAATTACCAATAGAACGTATTTAGTTAGTCCACCACCAGTTCTGCAAGTCCACCATCCTATAGGAAACAGAGCTTATATGAGGCTAGGAATATCCCATTTTTCAGGCTAGCACATCATGCTGATTACTTGATGGATGGATTTCAACTTTTAAAAAGTCCTATCTTTCATGGATGATATCTTAGAAAGAGACAACACACAAGAGCTTTTGTAGGCATCTGATTTTAGTGTATCTTCTGGTCAAACATTTGTTTTGAGTATGATTGGGACGTTGGAGGCACCCTTACTTCCGAAGTGGGCTATTTTGCTGAGTTCCTTGGAGAGAGTGTGAGGTTGAGTATGCTCTTCCATGGGAGACTTAATATAAGTACAAGTCAAGGAAAATTGCAGACATCTTATAGAATAATGTAATGAATTTCAAGACAGAAGTTTTAGGATAAGTGTTGTATTCGTAGCTATTCTGTGTCAAATGATGAGCCTTTTTTTTTTTCCTTTTGGGGGCTGGGGAGAGGGGAGGGAGGGATAAGAATGAGATTACATGGTACAGTTTTTGAGCACTAAATGTGAAGGAATCATGGAAGTAATTCAGGTTTTC
The DNA here is from genome assembly GCA_026120185.1 of Voacanga thouarsii. NCBI lineage: Eukaryota > Viridiplantae > Streptophyta > Magnoliopsida > Gentianales > Apocynaceae > Voacanga > Voacanga thouarsii. The sequence continues at coordinate 996,502 of JANUWF010001042.1, read as the reverse complement.
ATTTTTTTACCATTTTTTGTCCGTCTTGCATTGAATCTATTACGCCTTCTCCCTAGAAAATTCAGGTCTTCATGTATGGCTATTTCATGTACTAATTTCACATTTTTACTTGAAATTGCTAGGTAATTGCAGATTTTGATGCCATGTTAACTAAGTACTGGATTGATGGGTGTCGAGGACAAAGTAAGTTATTTGATGATTCCACCTGTAAAATTTATTTGATTTTGTATGATTCATATCAATTCTAAGAGATAGGAAAGATGTTGATAGTAGTTGGTGCTAAAAAGTTTTTCCCTTTCTGGGGTAAAAGAAATTGAACCTTTGTTAGTGTACCTTTTGCAATGAATGAATGACTTGAGTCAACAAATATCAAAATGTAGACAATCATTGGCTTTTGTAGCAAGGAAATCCTAAATATGATGAGAAGAGGCAGAAATTGTATGAATATTATAATCCATTAGAATTTGACCACAAAATTCCACATGATGAGAAAGTAAAACTCATGGAAGAGTGGTAAGTGGCTTCACTACTAGCAGGGTTCAACTGTTCCATTTCTTAGTCAAATTAAAATGGTCAAATGCATATGCTACACTCTTCTTAAGGGAGGAAATGATTGTTATCTAATAATTTAATTCCTTCCCTTCAGTAGGTTCTAATTGAATTTCAGTATCTTAAGTTGAAGCCACCAACTATATAGGTGGGGAAAAACTCACGCACTTCTTATTGAGGGAGGTCTTACCTATGATGCTATTAAGACATCTGTGGCTAATTCAGCAATTGCTTTCAAAGAGGGTGTAGTTGAACTTCTTGAGTTTCTGGCGATACTTGTTAATTGCAGTTTGCCATTTTTATATGTTTTTCAAGATTTCTTATGTCAGTCAAGTGATAAAAAATTGGTCATGTGGCTGTTTAGTTCTTCATTTGAAAATTTGTTTCTAGAACACCAAGTGTTATTGTGCAACAAATGCCGAGTTCTAAGATAAAGATGAAGGGGCAAAATAATCAAAGAATCATGTACATGTATATCATCATGAACTTCTACAGTTGTATTGAAAAGATTTGACTCTCTTACTTAGTTGTTATGGTACCTCTAATTATTGTTCTAATTTATCTGTGATTGCTTACTAAATGCTTTCTATGTGACTCTTAGTAGAGCTGATACTAAAAAATTAATGGACTCAAACTTAGTCAATTGAGGCAAGAATTTACTGTGCTGAACAATCTATTATGATGAGTATTGCCTAAGTTCCTTTTTTCTCATTTAAAATATGCAAGAAAGAGAAGTTCCTGTTCTTATTTTTTCTGCTGGCCTTGCTGATATAATAGAAGAGGTCGGTCTTTTGGACGTAAGATGGCTAGGCAAACATTAATTTCTTAATAGTCAATTCTTTGCAGCTTAAATGTGATGTCTCTTCTTCTCATGTTACCAAGTGTTTAGGCAAAAACTTCATATATCTTTTAAAAATGTTAGGATTGTATCCAATCGCATGATATTTGATCAGAATGGCCAGCTATTAGCATTTAAAGGTATTGCTATTTTTACTTCTATTGCTTCTGGTTAGAGCTGTGTTCCACTAGCTATACTAGATGATGATTGATTTTTTACTGTTTTAAGGATCTTATTCGTTTTCTTTTTACTTGAGAGCGCATTGAGGTTTTTGAAAGTAGAAATGTATTCTACTATCTATGTAAGATGGCAAAAAGTCTTTTGTTGTTTCAACTAACTTTTTCTCTTTCTTTTTACTTGAAACTGCATTGAAGTTTCTAAAAGTAGAATTTGGCATATGAATAGAAACTTCTATCTTCAATTTACCACTTGAAAGTTACAACTGTACTTACCGTACATTATCTCAATGGGCATATAAAATTATGAATAGCAATGTTTCTTTTTAAAACAACGGGCAGAACCTCCACGCGTATCGTGGAGATGCCAACTAGTCTAGATCTAAATGTGTATTCTAACTGTGAAGAAGGGAGTAAATTGTCTCTTCACATTATTTTGATAATTTTTATTTATTTTTTATCTTAATTTTTTTAATTTAATGATCAAGATTTAATAGTATTACTAAATAATAACAATAAATGGATCAAATTTCATTAAGAAAACATTCTATGACTGAGATTCATTTGGTTGTTGGGGGATAATTTAGTCATTTTATATTATTTTTTTAAAAATTTCCTCAAATCCTTCTATGCGTTGGGAATACTGATGGTTGAAGATGCTCCACATCCATTGCCTTTTCCTCTTCTTCCTCCCTAATTTCTCCCTAATTTCGTCCGCCCTCTCTTTCTTGCTTACAGGAGAAACAAATTTTGTAAGGAATTTCCTCCTTCACACCCGGCAATTACAGGTACTTCCTTGCTATTTCCTTCTCTATTGTTGGAGGAGCTTCTTGCACTTCCACTGCAACCTCACTACAACCTTTCCACCTTCAACAAGACAACACAACTAATTCTCCCCGAGACCACCACCACCCTCTTGAGCATTACCACTGCCGTCACTACCACTCAAACCACCGTTTCCACCATAGCTTCAATGACGAAATAAAGCATTCCTCTGGTCCCGGGGAAGATAGTAATTACACTCATTCAATGCGACCCTCCAAATGCAAGAGACAATTTTCTCACTTCACTCAAGGAACATCTCCTGGTACTGTAACATCATCTAGAAAATTTGTTGCTGTTTCCCTTCGCTCAAATTCTGTAGCACTTGTCTATTAGCTCTGATTGGAGAGTCTTTAGATTTTCAGTTGATTACATTTTCCATATTTGATTTTCAATCCATATGGAATGCTCAAAACGTTTTCATTGTAGATTTTGCGGATGGGGTCGATGTAGTGAAACTTTATGTAGGATTAGTTTCGAGAACAGTCACAAAAGAAGATGTAAGGTGAAACACTTCTTTTCATCCTCAAACAGGTATGCCTTTCTTGATTGATTTGTGGTTATTTGGCTAAATTACTTGCTGGAGTTATTGTTTATTGGCTTGTGTTGAAATGTGTTTATGCAAATGACTACTTCTTTGGGTACTTATTAAGTAGTGTTTATATACAAACATAAATAATAGGATAGTATGGTTTTGGTTTTTGGAAGTCACAAATTCACAGAAAAGCTGCTGCCCCTTTTCTAGTTTCTGTCAAACAATGTCCATTCATTAACAATGTGAACCTATTGCTTTGTTTTAGATTAGATCTGTTTTTGGTGAACATGGAAATGTTGTTGAGGTTTTTATTTACTTTGTTTCATTAACAATGTTGTTTTTCCCCTCTTCATTGCTCTTAGAATTTATTTATTTATTTTTTTACCTTTTCTTTTTATGGCTCTTCATTGTTATCCTTAGCTGTTTTATTTTTATTTTTTTACTTATTCAATTTTTATGTATTCATTTTACCTTTTATTCCGTGAAAAATCAATTGCCACCTACATTACATTGTTTCAATAAAATGTTAGTCCTTTTGCTCCATATGGACAAATGGTTTATATTTGAATGACAACTTATGTTAATTGCATATACCTGAAAATTTCAAACAGGATGAACTATTATCCCCATCCAATCAAGCTATTTGCAAATTATTTGAAACATTGAGCTCCAAAATTTCACCAAATTACAAACATAAAAGGTCAACAATACATAAGCACACTTTAATTCTCTTACTCTAAGGTTGCATTATGTACTGGCATGGCATGATCAGGAAGTGAACCTCAATAGTTATATGATCAGGGATTATTGTCCCCTTTTTTGGTTCTTTGACAACTATTTAAATGCTTGTCTATTCTTGGTTGGTTGATGCCTTGATACATGCCTATGGAGCTATTAGATCATTCTATTGTGCACTTTTACATTCAGTCACATGGCCCATTATGGCTGAGCATGAAATTGGTGTTTTAAACCCAACCCATTAGATTGCTCACATTTTGAATGAAGTTTATATTGCTGTTATTTACTTTAAGTATGGTTGAAGGTTGCATATTTGCATTAGGGTTTTTAACCTCTGAAAATGAAAAAGAAAGTGGATATTTACCAAATGTACTGGTGAGGTATATTTTTGCAGAATTTTGATTTGTGAAGTATGTAACATTGGAGGAAGCCCATGAAGCAATTGGAACATTACATGGTCAATATACATTTTCAAGGGTTAGTTTGAATTTCCTAGCTATTCAATGATATTGTTTGGCCTTCTCTTACTCCAAAGAGGGCAAAGACACTTGGTACAACTACTGGTTTAGGAAATGTGTCTCATTAAAGTCAAATATGTTGATTTAATTAACCACAACTTATTTCCAACGTTGATGAATAGAATGATTTTGATTGCATTTTTGAAAGCAGAGAACCTAAAAGCTTTAGCCTTTCATGTTGTTATGAAACAACTAGATGAAAGGATGCTACTCTTCCAACATTCATGAGAAAGAATAATGCTATTTGTCTCTCAAAATGTGAATTTATGAAAAAGGCCTCATGCATAAAAGTGCATGATTTAGTCATTGCAAGTTGTTAGCCTAGAGGCATACTTTTCCTTTCGCCCAAGTAAAGATACCTCTACCTTGAGCATCCCTTTCTAAAAGCTAGTATGAACTTTATAGTTATTTAATTTCCCTTTCGCACCATTTTGTTCAAGTTCACTTCTACAAGCATGCTTTTTCTTCTATATAAACTTAACAAGTGAGAAATGATGGAAAATGTCTTAAATTTTTTAAAAGAGAAATAGTTGATCGCATTACGATTATTTAGATTGTTGTAATGGTCTCTGATGTTCCTTGTTGATTGCACATTAATATGGGTTTATGTTGAACCATTTAGAAATCCTATAATTGAATGTTGGGAAGAACTTTGCTGACTTGTGAGCATTGCCAAACTCAATTGATAGCCTTGAGATGCTTTATGTGCTAGATATTAGTGACAATCATATAACAATAATACCTGCTTAAAGTTCATTGTAGAATTAGAAAGTTGATTAAATAATATCTAATATTAAAAGCTTAGATTTTTTGCATGTCAGACATATTTGAGTACTTTTTTTGTTATAAATATATAATTTTATCTTTTAATTTTCTGGTCAATCCTCTATTTACTATTGAAAATGGTTGTAGTTGTAAATATGGGACTTTCTTCTACTTTTCAAATATAGATTACATCATGAAAGGTAAGTATTATAGCTGTTAAGTGTTGGTGTGATAATATTTTGGTCAATGGTAACTAAGGGGAAGAGAAAATTGAAGCATTTGGTATTACTAATGTCTTGCAAAAATTTCATGCTCCAAACTACATTAGTATTTTGGTTTTTAGTTTTTTCTTCCATTAGGTTCTAAGCTTTAGAAATGTGGATGAATTAGTACCTCTCACAGTCACTTTAGGATGATTTATGTAGTTTTTTTCTCTTATGTACTTTGTTTTGAATAATAGATGTTACAATTTTGATTTTTTTTTTTTTTTTGTAATGAGCTTGCCACTTGATAGTAAACAATGAAAGGAAGGATGAAGTCTTGTTAGTTTCATGAAATTGAAACTCCTTCTCATGGTCTCCCATTAACTGTTGCTTTTTGGTACTCTTACTTTCTCTTCTTTTCACTTTTTTCTCCAAGTAATTTGCTTATTTTTACCAGTTAAGTTCACAATTTTATTGTCTTTGATACTGATTGGAAATGTCTAGCAATTAACTATATTAAAGTTTAATTCTTAGAATGTTGTTGTTGAATTGAATAGCTTCCTTTGATGAGCTTTTTTGAGTTCAAAAAGTACTAAAAATCAAGAATGTGTTATGAATTATTGGAATCTCCATTAATTAGTGGAGGCTCCACTAATTATGGATTTATGTGAATTATTAGAAGATTTTTATGGATGTCCACCATTTAGTGGAGACACCATTAATTGAGATTAGTTGAAGATGATGTATGCCATGATGTATTTCACTAATTAGAGCTCTATAAATAGAGCTATTCTCTAAGCTTGTAATACACCATTATTTTGTGAAAGAAAGATTAGTGAAAGAAAGATTAGAGAAAGAATTGTGAGAGAAAGAAAGAGAGAAGTTTGAAGAGAAATTCTTGTGCAAAGAATAGTTAGAATTTTCTTAGTGTGTAGTGTGTAGATTTTATTCTAACACTACCCTAATTTTATAACACGTTATCAGCACGAGTCTCTGCCGTTATTAAAGCCAGAAGACAGGTACGCATTTATTGATCTCGCTAAATTCGAATTTGTAACCCTTGATATTTCTAAAAAAAAATTATATGTCATACAGAAATGCATCTAAATGCTAAAAAAAAGGAGATCCATATGTCATGTGGATAAAAAGAAAGATTTGACCACCTGAAGATGGTCGTACTACCCACTGCACGGTATGAATGGTTGCACCTGAAGTTGCAAGATTGTAAAACCGTGAACTCCGTGATGTATAAAACTACATCTTAGTTAAAAATTTTACGGAGAAAAAGTTACTGATGAAGTTATATTGGAGAAGACATTCTCCACTTTTCATGTTCTACAGTAACAATATCGAGAAAAATGGTATCCCAAATTGACAAATTTAACATGAGTTATTATTGAGAAATCATGAAGCCGGATGAGTCGGCTCAACAGACACTCCCGAAGTGAATGCTTGTTGGCTCCAGCAAAGCCATCGTTATAGTCGTAGTTGTGGCGGTGGCCGTGGTTATGGTCATGGACACACTCGATATTTCCCTTATCACGAGAGAAATACTGGCCACCGAAGTGGAACAGAAAAGATAATAAGGGAAAAAGATATTTCCATTAATAATAAGCATCATATCTTTTATTCATATCACTAATGTTCATATGAACTTGAGGATACATGCTTATAGTTGCTCTTTTGTAATTGAGCTGACAAATGTAAGATGAAGGTTTGTAATTGTTCTTTTTCAATATTTACATTAGAGGAAACTAAACAATTAGTAATTATGGACTTCAACTCATCTTTTTCAACATCCTCCTCCTTTTCTTTCCCCTTTGAGCCAGCATCGAGACTAGCAGCAGAATTAGCCGTAAAATTACTGCGAAATGAGTCTTGAGATTTTATGATCTCCTTAAGTTTATTATATTTCTTATTATATTTGGCCTTGAAGCATGCTTGTCTCAATTTCTGTGTTTGGTCCTCTAACGACGTATTAGGACTTTCTTCCACCAACTGTTTTTCACATTCCGAGTATCGCAATGGCTTCTTTCAACTTCTTCTCAGCCATATGTCCTCCTTCTTCTTTATTTTGCATCTCCTGTAAATCGAAGTGATATCATCGGTTATTTATTTATAAATCTTTCATAGTTTCATACTTGCAAATTATAAGTATGTATGAGAGAGAACCTGAACATTCTTAATTATGGTCTCCAAGCTCACCAACTTCCTGTGAGGCCATCGACGAATTCCTAACTCCCTACATCTTTTCTTGAGACAGGTTATGCCAATATTCAATTCTTTGGCTGCGCTCTTGATTGGTAGGTAAAAGTATTGCGAAATTATTTCTCTTGATAGTGTCTGGGAGTTATTGCCCTTCTTCTCTCTCTGCCTCTTAATCATCTTCTTCTCCCCAGGAATTTTGTCTGCAATAATATCTTGAACTTCGATATTATGCATTTCATGAGTACTTACTCCGACTTCGTTGCCAAGACCACTCATTATTTCTCCTAAAAAAAAAAGAAAATAATATCAGTAAAGGTAATACCATTTAAAATTCATGTTTAAATGTATAATAACCTGGAAACATATTATGGCTTTGTTCAAAATCCATTAGAGAGTAGAAAGGATCGTGCACAAGCATATCCTCATTCAAAGAAATAGTATCAAGAGGAACAGTATCAAAAGCAGTCTCTTGTAGGGGCAGATCAACTTGGTCCAAAGCAGTATGTTCAAAACTTCCACTGATTTACATAAAAAACAAACCAAAAGAGAGTTTAATTTCATTATCAAGTATACTAAAAACAAATGAAAGCCCTCAAAGGTATCTCACCTGAACTTAGGAGGAAGCGGTTGGTTTGGAAAGGAAAACATATCAAAATCTTCACGTTCGAATTAGGCGTAAGCGGTTGGTTTGGAAAGAAAAATACATCAACATCTCGCTGCAGAAACCGAGTCAAAATTTGACCATGTCTCAAATGAATTATGAGTCTCCATATCTCGCTTTGTGATTTTTGTTTTTGATATTTACTAATGATCGATAACCGAGATATATATCGATACATATATATATATATATATATATATATCTTGTATGCGGAAGAAGAAGAGGTAGATGGTAGGTAGAGGGTCGGAGGAGAAGAAAAGACAAGAGAGGAAGAGGAAAAGTCGGTACCGGGAAGAGTGAAAAAAAAAAAAAGAGATATTTTTCTTGGCATTTTATGCTTGTCATCATTTTCTTATATTTCTTTTCTTATTCTCTTGTGAAATCATTATTCCCTAAATTAAGGGGAGAACAGAAACAGTACAAGAAAGATCGTGATTGGACAACATCATTAAATTATCTTGATCCGCATACAAGCGCGTATGAACTTGAAGTTCAAAAGATAATTCATTTGTAAAGCATTGCAAATCAAATGCCAGACGCTTTTGTTGACTCTAGAAGAGTAACAAAATCGCATATTCCAGCTATAAATGCTCCTATTCGAATTGAAGTTCCAGCAGAACAAAATATTATACCTATAGCTGCTGAGCCAAAAGCATGCCAGAAGCATGGCCGACCTCTTGGTTCTAAAGATAAAAATCCTCGAAAGAAGAGAGGATTAAATGATCCAGAAGATCATATTGAAGAAAAGAATGATAAAGACCTAGAGAGAACTGATGACAAAGAACCAGAAGTTGATGAAAGTAACACTGAAATTTCTATCAATTATACCACTTCTGGTAGAAGTTGGAATCGGATAGAAACTGTTATTGATGATATATTTGCATACAATATATCTCTTGATGTTACACAGGATAATGATGATCCTGAACCAATATCAGTTGATGAATGTCGGCATAGAAAATATTGGCTGCAATGGAAAGATGCGATTCAATCGGAGTTAAATGCATCGACAAAACGTGAAGTCTTCGGACTGCAGTCCGAATACCGGAAGGTGTAAAACCCGTTGGCTACAAATGGATATTTGTGCGAAAGCGCAATGAAAAGAGTGAAATCGTTCGATATAAAGCGCGATTAGTAGCCCAAGGTTTTTCACAAAGACCAGGTATTGATTATGATGAAACTTATTCTCCTGTTGTTGATGCAATTACACTCCGATATCTTATCGGTTTGGCGAGTACATGAAAAGATAGATATGCGCCTATTAGATGTTGTCACTTGCTTACTTGTATGGAAATTTAGAAAATGATGTTTACATGAAAATCCCCGAAGGATTTCATATGCACGAAGCATATAAATATTATCCTCGTGAAAATTACTCCATCAAGTTGCGAAATCATTATATGGCCTGAAGCAACTGCGGCGCATGTGGTTCACACGTCTTAGTGAATATTTATTGAAAGCGGGATTTAAAAATGACCAGGTATGTCCATGCGTTTTTATTAAGAAATCTGGTTCTAAATTTGTGATATTAGCTATATATGTTGATGATATTAATCTTATTGGAACTCTGAAGAGCTCCAAGAAACAATTGATTATTTAAAAAGAGAATTCGAAATCAAGGATTTTGGTAAAACTAAATTTTGCCTTGGTTTACAAATTGAACATTTGAAGAGTGGAACATTTATTCATCAATCAACATATACAACAAAAGTGCTAAAAAGATTTTACATGGACAAAGCACATCCATTGAGTATTCCAATGATCGTCCGATCATTAAATGTGGATAAAGATCCTTTCCGACCTCAAGAAAATGATGAAGAACTCCTTGGTCCTGAAGTACCATATCTCAGTGCAATTGGTGCATTGATGTATCTTGCTAATAACACACGGCCTGATATTGCTTTCGCTGTCAATTTATTAGCAAGATTTAGTTCTTCACCAACACGACGACATTGGAATGGAATTAAACAAGTCCTTCGATATCTCCAAGGTACAATTGATCTCGGATTATTTTATTCAAATAAAACCAGTCCAACATTGATAGGTTATGCGAGATCGTCGGTTATTTATCCGATCCACATAAAGCACGTTCTCAAACGGGCTATCTATTCACATGTGGAAATACTGCTATATCATGGCGTTCTACGAAACAATCTATAGCAGCTACTTCTTCAAATCATGTTGAAATTATAGCCATTCATGAAGCAAGTCGAGAATGTGTATGGCTAAGATTCATGATTCATTATATCCGAGAAAGTTGTGGATTATCATCAATCAAAGGTATTCCAACTCCTCTTTATGAAGACAATGCAGCTTGCATAACTCAATTACGAGGAGGATATATTAAAGGAGATCGGACAAAACATATTTCACCAAAATTCTTCTTTACTCATGAACTCCAGAAGAAATGTGAAATTGATGTGCTACAAATTCGGTCATGTGATAACCTCGCAGATATTTTCACGAAGACTTTACCGACTGCAACATTTGAAAAGTTGAGATATAAAATCGGTATGCGTCGGTTTAAAGATTTAAAAGAATCATCTTATCAGGGGGAGTAATAAACAGACATATAGAATAGTGTACTCTTTTTCCTTCACTAGATTTTTTTTCCCACTGGGTTTTTATCTAATAAGGTTTTAACGAGGCATATTCTTTATGTATGGATGGACATCCAAGGGGGAGTGTTATGAATTATTGGAATCTCCATTAATTAGTGGAGGCTCCACTAATTATGGATTTATGTGAATTATTAGAAGATTTTTATGGATGTCCACCATTTAGTGGAGACACCATTAATTGAGATTAGTTGAAGATGATGTATGCCATGATGTATTTCACTAATTAGAGCTCTATAAATAGAGCTATTCTCTAAGCTTGTAATACACCATTATTTTGTGAAAGAAAGATTAGTGAAAGAAAGATTAGAGAAAGAATTGTGAGAGAAAGAAAGAGAGAAGTTTGAAGAGAAATTCTTGTGCAAAGAATAGTTAGAATTTTCTTAGTGTGTAGTGTGTAGATTTTATTCTAACACTACCCTAATTTTATAACAGAATGATACTTTTTGAACCTTCATTACTAAAAGATAGCCTTCTTGCTAAGACAAGTTGATATAGAGGGTTGTTTAGACTACAAATCAAAAACCTGTTGAACCAAGTGAAGTGATTTACAGTTTAAAACAGAAGATGTTGGAAAAAGTAGTGAAGGTAGTATAAGCTAAGTAAGTTTTTGAATGATTGTTACATGTAACACAGAGCAACACATTCTATTGTTTCTACCATAAATACAAGAAAAATATTCCTTGGAAGAGGAAAGTGCATTTTTCACTGAAGTGTTTTCAATTAGATCACTGTAGCTTAAACTTTGTCAATATGCTAGTTAATTTTTCTAATTTTAGGTGTTTTTAGCAAAAGGGAAAAAGGCTATTGATATTGCTCTTAAATATAATGTGATAATTTTAAATATTGCAATTGCTTGCATATGCTATTAATGTATTCACGTTGGATTTTGAAAGAAAATGAGAAATGTGAATTCTAGATAAGCTTTTTGTACTTATGTTTCTATGGATGCCATAGTTAATAGAGTTCTTGAATATATTTGTTACTTCCACCTAATTAATAACATGTTAATTGGATGACTTTATCGGGGATTGAACCTCGAAGCTCATACTAATAAGGCGGTCACTTTAAAAGGCATTTCTCATTAGTTAAAAAGTTAAGTTATTCAATCATTATTCCTACAAATTTTAATACATTGTTTTGAGTTTTGAAGGAGTCTCCCATTCTAATGTCTTTATGAAAAAAATAGGAAATAAAGCAAGGATGCACCCTTTCCACCAAGAGGGATGAAAGAAGGAAGAAATTGCTTTTGTAGTTCTCTTATTATCTATTATTGTTGCACTTATTGTCTATGCTTCTTTATTTTCTTCTTCTTCAAAGTGGAGTTAGAATAAATAATGAAATAAGCAAGCTTGATTGAAAAAATGGAACTCCCCAAAGGCTTCAAAAGTTATTGTTATGTGCTTTGACTTTTCTCATATGTAACATGTGCATTGTTTTTCCCTAAGTTGCTTACACTGATTATGATGCATGTGTGGTTACCTAGGGAACCAAGAACTAAATGATCATCAATCCCATCAATGGTAAGAGCTGTAAGGAAGTGGCAGAAATTTGACCCTCAAAATTCTCTTGAAACATGGGCGAAGTAGTCTGATGCAAATTCTGCATTAGAATTACATCTCAAAAGTTTAAGAAGGTTGGCTAAAGAACATAGTAATGCTTATAGGATTGTTATCAACAACTGCAACATGCTTACCTTAGATAACACAAGTATTGAACTCATTTTAATTAAGCAATAATGCATATACAAATGTATTGCAAATTGAATGACCATTAGCAACACAACCAAACATTAGCTAAGAAAACACAATTCATTATCTTGTACGTGTAAGGCTTTTGCATTGCTTAACTTTTCCACTGCTTAAAAATGGGTGTTGAAGTTGCACAAAGTTTTCTTATTGCTGTTTGGTGGTGATTTTTTCCAAACTTCGATTAGAATTTTGCTTTTGCATACTGCAAAATCTTTTTCTTTCTCTCTCTCAAGATATTTGAAATAATCTCACGAATTTATTTTATGAACAGTGGGTAAGGGGAGACGACAAAACAAGTTAAGCAATTGTTAAAGCATTATTAGGAGCTAGAGATGCCATGCTTGAGAAAAAATATTACATATGTGCAAGATGTGTAAGGCAGAAGGAATTCCAATGTGTTGTGTGTGTGTGTGTGTGTGTGTGTGTGTGTGTGTGTGTGTGTGTGTGTGTGTGTGTGTGTGTGTGTGTGTGTGTGTGTGAACATGGATAGAGTTCCTGGTGCAGGTGGGTATGATGTTGTGTATGCTATTACTCTAGGATCTTCAAGTGACAATGCCATCAAAGCATGGACTTCAAGCAATGTTCTTGCCTTGCTTGGTAGAGAAGACCCTAATAGTGTTTCTATCAAGTAGAATGATCCAGCAGCAAAATAACTATTGGCATTTCCTCAAGGCAATACATCCCTACTTGTATTGAAGGTTAAAGTTATATTTTCAGTAGACAGTTTGCAATTTAGAAAGTTGATAGTAAAATTTTTCTTTTGCAAAGCTAAAAGAATATTCCAGGCAATAAACACAAAATGAATTATTTGGCTTAACAAATGTTGTGCTAAAAAAATTATTATTTTAATAAATTATTTTTAGTTTTGAAGGACCTAGGTTTAAGTGTTTTTTGTTATTAAAGTTAGGAAAAAATTCACTTTGCTATCTCAAATATAGTCAAAATCCCACATTGTCATCTAAACTTCATTTTGAATCTAATTGCCATCTAAACTATGATTTTTTTCCCACATTGCCATCCAAGCACCTCGAATCCTTAAATTAAGTTAATTAACATAGTAAATTAAATATAAAAAGTGTAAATTTCTCACATAACTGACTTAAAAAACAAAAAAGACTAAATTATCTATAAATTTAAATTTGAAAAAATAGAAAATATAATATGATTGAACTAATTTAACTTAATTTAATCAAACTAATTTAGTCTTTTTGTTATTTAAGTTAGTTAAATGGAAAATTTACATTGTTTTATTTTTAGTTTACTATATTAATTAACTTAATTTAAATGTTAGAGATGTTTGGATGGCAATGTGAGAAAAAATCATAGTTCAGATGGTAATTAGATTCAAAATGAAGTTTAGATGACAATGTGGTATTTTGACTATAATTAGAATGACAAAGTGAATTTTTCCCTTAAAGTTATCTGTTCTCAATATATACATAATATTAGATATAATGCACCTTATTTCTTTTTCCTATTTTTAACAGATAGAACTTGTATAATTTGTTGTTGAAGTGACAATCCTCTTGTACTTGATTCATAATTTGTTGTTAAAGTTTGATTTGTTGATTGTTAGATAAATCTCCTTAAATCATACTGCTTAGTCTACTTGATTAAGTTGTTATCCGAATGCAAATAGACACCAATTGATTTGTTTTTTTTTTTTATTATTGTTAAGGAAACTTTTGCTCATTGTTTTTTAATTCTTTTTTGAAACTTCTTTGGATTATATTATTAGGTTAGTTTCACTAACCAACAAAATTCATAAAAAACAAAGATGGTCAGTTGCTATTTATTTTATTTAAATGTATATATTCTATAAATAGTAAAATATTTTTTTTATGGTATTTATAAAAAATATTTTTCAAATCCTTTTATTAAGAGCAATTTTTGTTAGAAAAATTTTAATTACAAATTTATTTAATTATAAATATTTAAAATTTTTATTTAATCACGGGCAAGATTTCGACACATAGTGTGGAATTGTAAACTAGTGTTTCACTAATTAAGAGACTGATCAACTCAAAATTGAAAATAATATTGAAGTGATGTAAGATTGAAATTTAAAATAAAATTAAAATTCAACCATCTATTACAATAAGTTAAGAAAAAAACTTTGAAAATATTTTCTTTATTTAAATTTCAATGCTTTATTTCATAATGAAATTCAATCTAAATAAGAGAATATCACATAATTTTTACAAGATAAGTCTTAAAAATTAACTCCTTTAAACAACATACAAATATTTATTCCTACGTTATTTTTAAATATTAAAGTTTAGAAATACACTCCTACAAATCAAGATACTTCCACAAAAGCTACGAGCAATTTTACATAAAATTAGATAATTTTTTCCTAAGAATAATTTGTCCAAGTGAAGAGTAATTTTATATATAATTTGAGATATATTTATTATAAAAAATAACTTGCCTAAGTGACGAGGATTTTAACTATTTTCCCATTGCATTCCCATTATATCTGGAAAATTGAGAAGTGCTTTTTGCATAAATGGTCCTAATAACTTTGCAAAGTTTATCTTTGAGAAGAAGGGCTCTAATTTTGCACACACATGATATTGAATCGGTATACACATTGTTACTAAACAAATTATATAAATTAAGAAAATTTTAATATTTATAAAATTTAAAAATACTGAATTACTTTAAACTAAAATTATGAAATTGTAAATCATATAAATTAACAAAGTTATAATATTTATAATTTTTAAAAAATTAAATTACTTTCATAAACTAAAATTATAAAATTATTTTAAATTTTAAAAATGAATTAATTTAATAATTTAATAAAATTGAAAATAATACATATTTTTTATTTAAACAATCTAATAATAATTTAAAATAAACAGAATAAATATAAAATAATTTGTGAAAATAATTATTTTAGCCAATAATAAATAATTTATTTTCACTAATAAATGAATATTTTATTTTAATTAATAGCCCACAAAGATCAGATCATAAACGCCTCGAGAGGAAGGAGATTAGAGATTTCAAACGGACGTACTTGAACTTGCAACAGAAAAAAAAAAAGTTTAATTGTTCATTTAGTTCATAAATTTTTTTTTACTACTATAATTAGTCTTCATATTTTATTTTTAACTTTTTAGATCTTCAATCACTTTTTAATTAACATATTTAATCAAATCTTGATTAGTCAATACCATAGACGGAACCATGGGGCAATAGATTACGCCCTCCGCCTCCCCCCTTATTGGAATATATGTCATTTAGACTAATTTATCTGATATAATTATCGAATTTATTAATAAAAGAATTTATTTTCAAAATTTGTTTGTGAATTTACATTTTATTTGTGCATGATTTTTGTTTGGAAATGACCTATTGTGTTTAAGTAAGTGATCCATGTGAATGGTGGTCTTTCACAGTAAGATATAGATCACGGGTTACTTAACATATAAATATTTATTATTAACCGATTGATAAGAATTGGAATCTCATCATGTATAGGTTATTGTGTTATGAATTCCAAATGGAGAATGGCTTACCTTTAGCCAGTGAATGATCCACTCACTTCATAACACGAGTGTATTTCGAATACGTAGAACATAATCTATAATAGTAATTTCTAAAAGTACTATTTAAAAGAAACTCAAACTATTATTGCTACAGTGTGGACTAATACTCTACCGCTTGAGTATGAGTTGGTGGTCTGACAAAATTAGAAGCACATACTTTAATATATTGTAGTTGAGGTTCTTTTGTAGAACCAATATACTTGTATGTTGGGTATATGTGATTAGTTAGTTAAGACAGACTTGTACAAGATAACTTCTACACTATATCGCCCATTATGACTGTTTGAATGATCTAATTATCCAGGGCCTTGGGGAATATGACTTGAATGTTTACTTTACGGTAACTCCCTTGAAAAATGAAAACATTTCATGAGTCGTGGATCATTGGATTAGAGGTCTAAGGATGATAGATGCCTATTAGAGAGGTGTTAGTACACTTTTCCTCTCTAATTGCACGGCAATGCGTAAATGGGTATTTTAGTCATTACACTTATAGGTCGAAGACTTTGCTAATTTAGCATTGTTTTTGGGGTCAATATTTCCTTATGGTGATATTAGGAAATATTTAAAATACAAAATATAGCTATTTATATAGTAGGGGTATTTTGGTCATTTTAGTAGCTAAGGCGATGTGTCTTTTGGTCCTCGGAATGGCCCTTAAGTCATGAAGGATTTGGGTTAAGAAATTGATCTTGATAATTATGAGTTATTATTTTATTAGTCTAATTTATTATTGGACTAAAATAAAATAAAATGTTCGAAAAAGAATATTTATTTTATCTAATTTAATTGGTTAATTAATTATTTAGAACCCAATGCCCAGATTGAATAATTAAAAATTAATTTGGAACTATATAAAAGGTATGAAATTTTATTTGGTTTATTTGGGTTTGTTAATTATTTATTGGAAGGTTTAATAAAGTTTAGAAAACAAATAATTGAGATTTATTATTTATGGGTGTTCAAACACAAGAATAAATAATTTTATATGGCCTAATGAATAAGACTAAGGTAAAATAAAATTTATAAAACAATATTTTTAATTAATTAATTAAAATAAAAAATTTAAAAAAACAATACGAGATGGAACCCGTGTTGTTTCGCGTGCAGGATAACAGAAAATATGGATGCTTTTTGTTTTGCACGCAATTGGATTCTCTCTCGGAGATGGATTGAAATGGATGAAAAATGAATTGAAGGAGGTGAGTGTTTTTTGTTGGGCTATTCTGTGTGTGGGTGAATCACGGAGAAGCAAAAACAAAGAAAACAGAATCCTTTTTAGAGTTCAACTTCCTTCACAGAAAACCAAACCCATTTCAAGGCTTATCAAAACCAAACTTTAAGCCTTCACCGATTGTGTTACGGGTACCATTTCGGAAGATTAAAAGCTTCGGATGGATGATAGACGTTTGCAAGGACGTGAGCCACTAGCCTCAAATATCCTTATACAGACATCTACACTAATACGAAAAGGGCTATTTAATTACAGAGGTAAAATTTTCGTTTTTCTAACATGCTTTCATTTTTATGATTTTTTCCATTTTAAGCATTCACATCTCACTTAATAAAATTAAAAAAATTTGAAACAAGTCTCTTAAAATTTACTTTTCACCCCCTGAAAAATTATAACTTCATCCTCCAATCTTATATTTCTGGTTCGTCTCTGATCAATACCAAGTCAACTATTGGGATATATGCCCTCTTAGACTAGGTTTCTGATGTAAATATCGAATATTTTAATAAAAGAATTTATTCTTAGAAATTGTTTGTGAATTTTCATTTTATTTGTGCACAATTACGTTTGGAGAAGACCCATTGTGTTTAAGTAGATAGTCCATGTGAATGGTTGTTTTTCACAGTAAGATATGGATCACGGGTTACTTAACACATAAACGTTTGTTCTTAACCGATTGATGAGAATGAGAATCTCATCATGTCTAGGTTATTGTGTTATGAATTCCAAATGGGGAATGACTTACCTTTAGCCAGTGAATAGTCCATTCACTTCATGACATAAGCGTATTTCGAATATGTAGAACATGACATGTAGTAGTGGTTTCTTAAAGTACTATATAGTAGAAACTTAGATTACGACTGCTACAGCATGGACTAGTACTCTACGACTTGAATATGAGTTGGTGGTCTGACGAAGCTAAAAACATATACTTTGATATGCTTTAGTTGAGGTTCTATCGTAGGACCAATATACTTGCATATTAGGTATATGTGACTAGTTAGTTAAGACAGGCTTATACAAGATAGTTTCTATACTATATCGCCCATTGTGGTTATCTAAATAATCTAAATATCCAGGGCCCTGGGAAACATGACTTGAATGTTTGTTTTAGGGTAACTCCCTTAGAAAGCGAAAACAATCTAGGAAGTCGTGGATCATTGGACTAGAAGCTTAAGGATGGAAGATGTCATTAGAGAGGTGTTAGTATATTTCTTCCTCTCAAATGCACGGCGATGTGTAGAAGGGTATTTTAGTCATTTCACCTATAGGTCAGAGACTTTACTAACGCGACATTGTCCTTGAGGTCAATATTTCCTTATGGTAATATTAGGAAATATTTAAAATGTAAAATACAGTTATTTATATGGTAAGGATATTTTGATCATTTTAGTAGCCAATGTGGTGTGTCTTTTGATCCTCAATATGGACCGTAAGTTCTAATTATATTCAGGCTAATGAATTGGTCTTAAATTAAATTAAATTTATTTTATTTAAGTAGCCTGATTTAATTATTGGGTTAGAATAAAATAAAGGTCCACAGAGAGAGAGAATCAATTAAATTAGTTTTGTGGGTTAATTAATTATTCGGGGCTTTAGCCCAGTTTGAATAATTAAAGATTGAGCTGGAACTAAACTAATATAGTCTTGTTAATTGGATTGGTTTATTTAGGCTGAAAATTTAATTATTTATTGGGCCATTTATTTGGTTCTGATTAAAATAATTAACCTGGTTCAAAAAGCTAAACTAAGAGTCCAATTGGCCAAATTAAAGTCCAATTTTACCTGAGATTTTTTTCCCCCGATTAATAGGAAAAGAGGAGTCACATTTGTTCAATATTCAGAAATTCCTGGATATTAGCCTGGGATAAGAGTCATGGATATACTATGATGCTTTGAGGTTATCATGTTTTTATGGGATTGGCAGATAAATAAAAAAAAAAAGAAGAAACGTGTGATATGGAAACATATCAAGACCCACGGTTTCTTCTTCAAGGGGCTCCTTTCTCTCTGAAAAAAAAAAAACTTTTCTCTGTGCAATGTTCTTTGAGAAACAGGGAGTTGGTTTTTTTCTTGACACTGCTCTATAGCATATTGTCAAGGAAAGGTCTAAACCATTCCTTAGTCATGTGAGCCTTTACCAAACGTGGATTAGGCAGGCCATATATTGGAAGATCAAGAAGAGTTTGGCATTTATGTACATGCACAGACATAGTATGAGGCTTGTAGGAATCGGACCAGAGATTTCTACCAGTGCCTTTAATCCCAGTGCAGCCAGCTTTGAGAAAAGGAAGAGGTAAATATTCATGTTTCCGCTTCTGTTTCTTTGGTTTTCTATATGTTTGCTATGATTTTGTTTGCCATTTAATCTTAAGTTAACATCATGAGTAATTTAACTGCACCCCTTTTTTTTTTTTTTTGTCGCCTTACGAAAAGGGAGCCGATGGAAGTGTCGATCGGCTGCTCTTCCGATGAACATAAACAGTCCGGGGGAAAAATGAATGAATGAGTTAGATCTTTTAAAAGAGGTGGGTTCCTTGAACTTACTATAGAAATGGTCTAAGCAAGTAGAAATATTGCACGTAAAAGCAAAACGAAACTGAATATGATGTATTTCGATTAAAATAATGAATGAATATAGTAACTGATAATCAAAGTAACATCAAATGAAAACTCTATGATTAAAGGAGTAAAGAAAACTATAAACAAAGTTGTAAAAAAAGGTGTAAATAAAAGCTGTAAACGAAAGTAGCGAAAGAAGATGTAAAAATGCGGATAAAAGGAATGAAAAAAACTGAAAAAAAATTGGTAATTTGTTCTTAAATGAGTATTGGTTTCTTCAATCTGGGATTCCTGCTTGCTTTATACTTGCTGTGGCATAGCTGTCGACTTCTGAACGTGGAGGAAATTCGGCTTCGTGGCCCATTTTTTACGGTTGAGAACGGCAACGTCCTGCCGATCGTGCCGAGGTATGCGGGTGATGGTTCATCGGCTCTTGGTTTTGATATTGACCGGGTACAACTGCTGAGGACTTTCCTGGACGTCATCATCTGTTTGGTAGCATTTGTAACGCTTCGATTGAAAGTTACCGTTGCAACGGATCGGCTAAAAATGATGTCAACGCATGCCCCCTCGAGTCCTGTTGCTTTGATGGCGCAAATAGGTGAAGCGACGAGAATCGTACCCTTTTTAATTTGTAATTGTTCTTTTTCTGACAGAAACGGAACGTCCCGATCATTGTAGAAAGGTGCCGACTCTTCGATTTCGAAGCCCTCGCACGGCTAGTCTTTTGAAACTCCTCTTTAAATAGCTGTGGTTCCCATCGTTCCTTCTTCACTGATACAAACTCCTTCTTCTACAATAACTCTATTCTGCTTAGAATTCTATCTTCTGTGTGAAATTCTCCCTTATTTACTGCATACTTCTTAAATTAGTAAACCTCTAACTCTCCATGGCTACTCCCGTCGATTATTCCCCTCTGGCTCTGCTTCAAGCCGAGGCCGATCTTTACGCCTTGGGTCCCCAGCTTCTGCCAACGGAAGTCACAGTAGAACATCTGCAGTTCGTCTATCCAGAGGGCTTCACCTTACCCTTGCTCCGGGATAATTTCTCCACGGCCAACCTGCTATTCTCTTTCCACTACTGGCCGTGTCCTCTAAAAGGCTACAGGGAATGGCGCGATCAATGTCAGGCTACCTATAGTGCCCTTTGGGACTAATGGGGCATCAAGACGCCATCATGATGTCCGAGATGTCCTTCGACCGCAACCTGTTCTCATTTGTTTTGCCGTTTTGGTCCCGTGCGATCAACGACTTCATTTTTCCTCACAGCATGTTTTCCCCTACAATACTGGATATCTACACCATCTTGGGCTTCCGTTGCGATGGTGATAAAATCCCGCCCTACATGACGAAGAAAATTTACCTGCCGTTGAGGCCATTTGGACAAGTCCACCACCTCTTATGGTAATTTTATAGTCGCGCAAATGGGTGTTGGCCCAATTCCATCAAAGTAGGAACAATCGGCCTTTCTCTGGCTATGGCTCTGCAAGTACATTCTCTACTCCCATTCGGCGGGAATAAGTAATGAGTACCGATACAATGTATAGGCTCTACTAAGAAAGAAGAGACGCTGTGACCTTGCTTCCCTAGTTTTGGCCCTAGTGTATCGGCTAATAAACTAGATGACTTTAACCTTGTCGGCTAGGGGTGATCTGACAAATCTTAGAGGCCCCCTCTAGGTGATGCAGCTCCGGCTCTATCAATACCTTCCCCAATTCAGCATCAATACGATTTTCGAAAGTTCCGCGGGTCCCGTCAACCGGGCTACCGACTATCGGCTGTTGAAGGTTTCTGCAAACAAGTCTTCTGCTGGTGCTATCATGGCTTACCTTCATCAGAATCGGCTACAGAATGCGTCCCACTTCTATCTTTACTTCGTCCGGGAGACAGGCCCCCTTTGGCTGACAAAACTTGCTGAAGCACTGGAAACTTCTCAAGAAGTTATCTGGGTTCGAATGCTGTGCTCCCGAGAACTCCTTGGGACAAAACCAGGTGCTAGGAGCGCTAAGTCTTCTTGCGAATAGTACAATCCACATTGCTTTTCATGATAATTTGGGTTAATTCAAGACATTCCTGTTGATCTTGGTCACATCTCCTCATACTTTGTTATGCCTGTCTTATCGGTTGAAGATGTGCGGACTTTAGCCGATAGGTCTCTAACCATTCTCCATTCTTCTGAGTATTCTCATTTTCAGGTCATCAGGGAAGCCACGCCCAACGTCAACCTATGGTAGCGGCTGCTAAGTGAAATGCTCTTTTCTGGCCCAGTCGAGACATGGTTGCCCAAACTGATGGGGTCAGCATCAGCAGAGATAGAAGTGTCTGCACCAAAGAGAAGCAAATAGAGCAAAGTCTCTACTAGTCCGATCACAACGCCGTTGTTCCGCACGCCACCAGTAAAAAGAACCTCCATACTGCTGCCTGCCGACGAGAAAGAGGAAGAAGAAGAAACTGTTCCCCCTTTGCTGAGACGGTCAAAGAGATGACAGGCCCTCCATACTCCAGCATCTGCTAAGGTTTGGCTTGCAATATACTTTCCTTTTTCCCACACTTTCCATCCATTGGCTCAGAATTAGCCACATACTACCTTTCTTTGTAGAAATAGATGACCAGTCAGCTAGTGATCTCTGATTCTTCTTCAGGCAGCCATACCCCGTATCTCCTGTAGGAATGACAATGGCAGAGGAAAGGACTGTGACCGTTCTGCCTTCACCAGTGCTCGAAGTGTTAGGGATATACCCTAGAGCCAATTTGTATTTGTCGCTATGTATTATGTAATAATACGAGGCATTTCTTTTCATGAATATTGCATTTAGTTTTGTGGTCATCAAGTATGTGATTTAATAGTAAAACCCTACAATCAATACAATAACTATTCTTAAATTGTTCCTGATCGATTATTATTAGTGGAACAATAATAAATTAAGATTAGTATATTTGTGATTTGATAGGTATGTTTTACTGGTCATGAATATATGTGATATCAAATCAAAACATAAATAAATGTTAGAGAATATTGTATTGGACATGACCCACTATGAGAGTACTTTATGGAATATGTTATAAATATTTTATAGTCATAATGATATTAAAAGTCCTTCGACATAAATTCATCATAGTTTCCTACTTGATAAATTCTATATTTTAACATTGTCTAAAATTGTCTTTAACCAAATAATAAATTAGACTACTGTTGGATATAGAATAAATCAAAGAGAGGAATATGATTGATAGTGAAGGAATTTGTCCCTCTCAATTATGGGAGAGATATCCATGGGTCCTTTGATAAGTTAGATTGTTAAAATGCATGGTCATACTCAAATATATCAATCTAAGATTTCGATATCATTTGTTTGAACGGTCTACTATGAGATCAAGAAATAATTGATTAAGCTTAACAAGGATGACATGCTCCGTGCCTTTTGCTTAATCTAGATATCGTGTGACAAAAGGACTAAATATAAAATTATGGTTTGGTTCAAAGAGATCACTGATCTTCATTTAACCTGGATAGTTATAATGTTTTGTTAGAAACCACTTATAACTTGTGGGCTATTTAAATGTGATTTAGGCACACTGTCAGTGTTAAATGAACCTATAGAGTCACACAATAAGCGAATTTGTTAGGTTATTTTTCTGGTAACTAGGTTTAATGAATCTGGAAATATGTTTAAGTTAATCGAACTTAGAAAATTTACCAGATACAATGAATCTGGAAAAATATGTCCACATTTGATGTATTTGGATGATGTTCAAATTGTAAGAATCTGACTCGATAAATTAATTAGTTAAATTATCGAGATCATGGCAGAATCTTATCATATCAATTTTATTTTAAATTTAAATTGAAAATAAAATATGATAAGATATTATCAGACTTGGACTCTAAGAGGTTTGGATGGGTTTTAAGAAAACCCTAATCGTCTTCTCAAGGGAGCCATTCTGTTAAAATGTTCGTACCTCTATTCACCAGAAAAACAAGCCTCTCTAACCCTAGGTGCTAGCACTCTCGAGGTAACGAGTTAGTTCGTCGTGTGTATCCGATAGAGGGCGTTCGCACACTGTAGCGTCTGGTGATCATTCGGGTTGCATGTACGACAGCACAATCAGAATCGAAGGATCTTGATTACGCCAAACAAAAGTAATTCTGTAATACTTAGATTTTCTTAATCGTTTACTTGGGTCCTTGGAAGGGATTTATGAATATTTTTCGCGTTTAGGAGTCTACGAATCTTAATACGAAACGCCTTCGCCAGAGAGAATAACGGTTGAGAAACCCGTCACGTCCCCTGCGGCCACGCCCCTTGAGCCTCCAACGGAACCTGCCCCTTCTCAACCAGTGACAATGGAAGCCGCAGTGCTAGAGCTTCTGCGAAGTCTGTTGGGAACGAACCTGCTGACCAGCCCCTCTTCTCAAAATGCTATTAACTGAGCCCTACTGTTGTTGGCACAATCGACTTCTTCCGATTCACTTAACGCTTCCTTTCCAGTACTTAGGTTAGGCAGGACGAAGCTTCACATCAACTTGAGGCCTTGGAAGCTCTCTACGACCAGGAAGCATTTCTGCAAACGCACTATCAGGAAGCTTCTGCTCGCTTGGGCATCCTTCAAGCTGGTATTTCTGCCAGAGTTGAGAGAATTAAGGGCCTTGAAATGCACCTACGAGCTCTCTAGGAGGAGTTAGCTCTGAGAAAAGGGCCCTGGGCGAGAAACTTGAGGCCAAAGACGCCTGTCAGTAGATAGTCTCTTCTGCCAAGAAGACGGTGGCCAAATATTAGGACGATCGACTTATGCTGGAAGCCGAAGAAAATTTGTTCCAGATGGAATTGCAACACTTTGACAAGTTGCTGAGCGGTATGCAATCGTCGTGGGATGATTTCCAAGCTTACTTGGCCACCTTCTTCCGAAATCCCAATGAGGCTGGACCCTCGGTACACAAGTTAGGGATGTTGAATCACATCCACTTTTAACGAAGGAAACAGCTACGTACTGTCCCTAAATCGGCTCTGGCGGAACCTACCGCCCCTGTAGAAGAAAAAAAAGAAACCCCAATGGCGGCTGATCCGCTCGAGGAAGATCCAAATCAGCTCGCCATTGTCCCTTTTGCCCAGCCGATCGAGACGCCTCACACTTCGTCTGAGGAGGCTTGACTTCTATTTTTTTTCCTTTTACAATGTAGCAGCCATCTGATTGGCTCTTTTGTGACCAACCATTTCATATAAAATGCCAACATATATATTTTTTTTGTCTCTCTGTTGTTTTTCCTTTTCTCTCTTTTTCCTCTTTTCTTTTTCTCTATTTTTCTTTTATTCTTTGTAGTCTTCTCCTACCAATGTTCCTTCCAAGAATGTAGGGTAAAACTTTTTTAAATACTTACCATTTATGGCATTGTTTACTTCCTTCCCGTCAGGTGTCATCAACCGATAGGCGCCTCTATCGAATACCTGAGTAACTAGAAAAGGTCCCTTCCATGAAGCGAACCACTTATCGTAGCGCGGATCTTTAGGTGCCACGGGTAATATAGTCTTCCAAACCACGTCTCCTACTTAAAAGCTTCTTCCATGCACTTTCTGATTGTAGGTCCTTGCTACTTTCTCCTTATGCCTTATGATATTTTCCAATGCTATCCAATGATCCTCCTTGACTTGGTCCAAACTCATTGCCAAAGCCAATCTGTAATTCTCAACCGACAAGCAATGTTGGTAAGTTACATGGGCTTATCGTAGTGAAAATTCAGCGGGTATCATTGCGTCTTATCCATATGTCAGCTGAAATAGGGTGAACCCAGTAACGGTCTTGAAAGTGTTCCGATGTGCCCACAACACTGCTTGAAGGGTTTTGTGTCATCTTTTGGGTTTATCTTCTACTAATTTTCGGATCATACTGATCAAAGTCTTGTTTGTTGCCTCAGTTTGGCCGTTGACCTGTGCATAATAAGGGGATGAGTGAAGTAACTTAACTTTGAATTGGGTTAGAAAGTTGCGTACCTTATCTCCTATAAACATAGTCCCTTGATCAGCTGTTATGGTTTCAAGTATGCCGAATCAGAAAAGGATATTCTGCTGAAGGAAGGTGATCACGGCAGTCTGGGTCACTCTGGTCAGGGCCTGTGCCTCTTCCCACTTGGTAAAATAATCGGTTGCCACAAGAATGAAAATGTGTCTTTTGGTTGACGGCGGGTGAATCTTGCCAATGACGTCTAGAGCCCATCCCTTGAATGGCCACAGCTTGATGATAGGATGTAAGTCCGTGATGGGGGTATGAGTCAATAGGTCGTGCTTCTGACATGACTCACACCCGGTTGCGTAGGCTACGCAGTCCATAGTCATCGAAGGCTAGTAAAATTCATGTCGTTGCAATGTCCATTTCAACTTAAGACCTGCTTGCTGAGCACCATATAGGCCTTTATGTACTTCGGCTAAGGCCTGCATTGCTTCCCGTTTGGATAAGCATTTCAGCAAAACTCCTGTATGACTTCTTTTGAATAAGTCGTTCCTGATCAGTACAAAGTTCAATGCCTTGTGCTTAAGCTCCCATGAAGCCTGGCCTATAGGCTTTCGCAAGTATGAGATGATATCGGATCGCCAATCTTCCTCATATCTCTCGTCCGATATTTGTTGACACATTATTATCCCTACTCTTTTCTTGAAGCTGGAAGCTGTCTGAGCTAAATCGTTTGCCCCTCGGTTCTCACCTCGAGGGACATGAGTTAAGATGACTTCCGAAAAGTCTTGCAGCAGCTCCCGCACCTCTTGTAACTTATCTGACAAAATAAGGTTAGCACATTTGTATTCACCTGAAATCTGCCGGAAGACAACCTGAGAATCCCCTGTTATATTGACCATTTGTGCATCCAAAGCCTTTAAAATCCGAAGCCCCAAAATGAAAGTAGCGTATTCTGCCTGATTATTAGAGGTCCCCTTTTTCAATTCAAACAAGATTTTTCCTTGTCGTCCGCCTGGGGCTTCTATAACCAAACCAACGCCAGCCTTACTCTGCATGCTCGATCCATCGAATTCCAACCTCCATGGCTTATATGAGATTTACCCCTATACATCTTCCTTTTCAATGTTGGACACTTCCACACATGGATGCTCGGCTAAAAAGTCGGCTATGGCTTGACCCTTCACTGCTTTCAGAAGTAAATGAGTTAAGAAAAAAATGTGTAACTTGATAGCCCATTTTATTAACCGTCCTTGCAACAATGCCCGATTCAACAAATACTTAACAAGATCGATATTACATAAGACTTGCACTTTCCTAGGTAGTAGGTAATGTTCTAGCTTTACCCATGCATAATATAAAGACAAACATAGTTTCTTGACAGGGGAATACCTGGTCTCAGTGTCCGTCAGGTTTCTACTTAGGTAGTAGACTACTCTTTCAACTCATTGAGCATCGTCCTGAGCCAGCAGACAACCGATAGATTCTGGAGCCGCAGAAATGTACAATTTCAAAGGTACTTTATCCCGTGGAGGCACCAAAACTGGCGGTCGTGATAAAGCCGCCTTGATATGATCAAACACTGTTTGATGTTTCAATTGCCAAACAAAGTCCAATTGACGACTTTAAATGGAGCAAAGAAGAGAAAACCTTCTGCTTACCTACGGCATTTGTTAGAAAGCATTGCAGAAAGTTGAGTTTTCCTAAGAAACTTTGGAACTTCTTTTTGGTTTGCGGTGGCCTTGCTTGCAAAATATCCCTTACTTTGTTTTGATCCACCTCGACTCCTCTTTGATGCACCAAGAATCTGAGGAAGTGTTCAGTTGAAACTCCGAAGGCGCATTTAGCTGGATTCATTTTTAAACGGTGTTGGCACATTTTAAGGAAAGCTTGCTCCAACCACTATTAATGTTGTGCAAAAGTGGACGACTTGACCACTAAGTCGTCAATGTAAACTTCTATGGTTTTGCCAATGAGGTCATGGAAGATGAGGTTCATAATTCTTTGGAATGTAGCTCCAGCGTTCTTCAATACGAAAGGCATTACTATCCATTCGAATAAACCAATAGATCCTAGGCAACATAAAGCCGTCTTCCTGGTATCTTCTTCAGCTATGAATCCTGGTTGTATCCGGAGTATCCGTCTATGAAGCTTAAGAATTGGTTTCCTGTAGCGGAATCTACCAGCATATCGGCCATTGGCATAGTGTACTCATCCTTTAGGGTGGCCAAATTCAGATTTCTAAAATCAATGCAGACTCGCAGTTGTTCGTTCTTTTTAATATCAGGCACAATGTTGGATACACAATTTGCATATCTACAAGTACGAATGAAGCTACAACGAAGCAACCTCTCAATTTCTTCCTTGATCCTGGGTAAGAGAGCAGGATTGAAACACCGGGCAGGCTGTTTGTGAGGCCTAAAACTTTTTTTGATTGGCAAGCAATGTTCTACAATGCCTCTATCCAGTCCTAGCATCTCATGATAATCCCGAGCAAAACAGTCTTTATACCTACGAATCAGTATCGTTAGCGCACTCCGCTAATCGAAAGTTAAACACGATCTTACCTTTGTGATTCTATTCTCTCCAGGTTCCTCGATGTCTACTTCCATTAACAAGTCTTGAGCAACGAAGCCATGAGCGTGCCGAATGTCAGGGTCCTCTATTTTTAGATATTAATCCTTCACCCCTTCCATTGTAATCTGGTTATGAGCCATGGTAAGCTTAGAGTAATGGCTCGGGTCAAAAGTAGACCAGTAGACTACTGCTTCATTCATGTGCACTTTTGCGAAAAATTGATTGGGATCGGTTGGTATCCTTTCTACTTATTCTCCATCCCAGTTCAACATCATTTGGTGAAATGTTGATGGAACGCAATGATTCGCACGAATCCAATCCCTACCAAGTAAGACAGAGTATGCCGGCTTTGCCATGATTATAAAGAAAATAGTCTTACTAATTTTGGAACCTATGGCCACCTCAAAAGTGATAACCATTTCTGCCTTGGCAGCCTCCTCGGTGAAATTAAACATTTGTACATCAGTAGAAGTTAGATCGTGGTGATCATTACCCAACTGCCTTAGAGTTGCCAACGGCATTACGTTCAACACATCTTCTCCATCAATAAAAACTCAAGAGAAAAATGTCTTCCGTTGATGTGTGTCTTAATATATAGCGGTTTGAGGTGATTTGAATGTTCTGTCGTGGGAATCGAAAAGAGCATCCCTTCCATTGGCACTTTAAACTCGATGAGCTCGACAGCCACTTCTTCCGTTTCGTAGAAATCCTCTTCTACTACTTTTTGCTCGGTTTTAGCTCGAAATTGTGACGAAAGAATGCTAAGCATATTCTGACTCGTGGAAGCACATACCTATTTCTTTATCCATTCTTCCAACGCTTACTTCTGCTTAGCCTGTCTCCTTTGTTCCCGTCGTTGCTGAATTTTTGTAAGTTGGGAACGATGGTCTGGGAAGAACGGCGCTTTGTGAGGCACATGCATTGTAAATTTCTTATCCTTCCCCTGGAAATGGATCGAGAAGGTTGGAACTATAAGCCAGGAAAAAACTAACGACTGACCATTTAGCCTTTGGAACGTTGGTTTGTTTCCTTCCAACTGCTCTTGACGAGAGAGTTTCCTAACTCCACGTCCTCTTCGCATGTCTGTACCATGCTTGCATCTGCTGTTGGGAATGGGTCTGTATCAACTAAGATTTCCTCCCGCTTATTAGCAAATCTCACCCTTCCTTCTTGCAAAGCCTTCTGGATTATGTTCCTGAAAACTACACAGCTATTAGTATTGTGGGAAAATGAATTGTGACGCTTATAGTATTTATTGCCCTTCAATTCCTCTGGCCCCAGAAGTTTGTGACCGAATGGTAGACGAATTTGCTTGTCTTTAACCATTTGATTAAATATCTGTTCAGCCCTGGATGCATCGAAAGTATATGTAGATGGCCCTGTAGGAGAAGCTTTCTCCTTCCCTTTGCTAGGCTTCAGAAAATGGCAAGTTAGATGCACCTTTTACTAATTCGGTTGCTATCATATCTAACACTTGTTCTTCCTCTTTATCATTAACATCATTGTTGGAATATATGCTCTCTAGATTAGATTATCTGATCTAATTATCAAATTTATTAATAAAAAAACTTATTCTCAAAATTTATTTGTGAATTTACATTTTATTTGTGCACGATTTTTTGTTTGGAAAGGACCTATTGTGTTTAAATAAGTGATCCATGTGAATGATGGTCTTTCACAGTAAGGTATGGATCACGAGTTACTTAACACATAAATGTTTGTTCTTAACCGATTGATGAGAATGAGAATCTCATCATGTATAGGTTATTATGTTATAAATTCCAAATGGAGAAGCCAGTAAGTAGTCCACTCACTTTATAGTATGAACGTATTTCGAATACGTTGAATATGACCCGTAATAATAGTTTCTAAAAGTACTATTTAAAAGAAACCCAAATTGTTACTGCTACAACGTGGATTAATACTCTACCGCTTGAGTATGAATTGATAATCTAACGAAGTTAGAAGTATATACTTTGATATACTGTAGTTGAGGTTCTTTCGTAGAACTAACATACTTGTATGTTGGATATATGTGACTAGTTAATTAAAATAGACTTGTACAAGATAGTTTCTACGCTATATCGCTCTTTGTGACTGTTCAAATTATTTAATTTTCCAGAGCCCTGGGGAACATGACTTGGATGTTTACTTTAGGGTAGCTCCCTTGAAAAGTGAAAATATTCCAGGAGTCGTGGATCATTAGATTAGAGGTTTAAGGATGGTAGATGTCTATTAGAGAGGTGTTAGTACACCATTCCTCTCTAATTGTACGACAATATGCAGATGGGTATTTTAGTCATTACACCTGTAGGTCGAAGAATTTGCTAACGCAGCATTGTCCTTAGGGCCAATATTTCTTTATGATGATATTAGGAAATATTTAAAATGTAAAATATAACTATTTATATAGTAGGGGTATTTTGATCATTTTAGTATTCAAGGCGATATGTCTTTTGATCCCCGGAATAGTCCTTAAGTTATGAAGGATTTGGGTTAAGAAATTAGTTTTGATAATTATGGGTTTTCATTTTATTAGTCTAAGAATAAAATAAAAGGTTTGAGAGAAAGTGTTTATTTTATCTAGTTTAAATAGTTAATTAATTATTTAGGGCCCAAGGCCCAAATTGAATAATTAGAAAATTAATTTAGATCTAGATAAAAGATATAAAATTTTATTTGGTCAATTTGGGCTTGTTATTATTTATTGAGTTGTTTAATAAAGTCAAAAAATAAATAATTGGGATTTATTATTTATTGGTATTCTAGCTCAAAAATAAATAATTTATTTGGCCTAATGAATAATACCAAGATAAAATAAAATAAAATAAAATAAATTAAATTAATTAATAAAATAAAATAAAATAATAACACGGGATGGAATTCGTATTGTTTCGCATGCAGGATAACAGAAAGTATGGAAACTTTCTGTTTGCACGCAGGTGGAGTCTCTCTCGGAGAATCCAATTAAATGAATTGAAACTGGAGGCTGTTGTTTGGGTCTGTGTTTTTTTGTGAGTGATTACAGAGAAGGAAAACAAAGAAAACAGAAGCCTCTTCTGTATTTAATTTTTTCACAGAAACAAATCTAACTCTTCATTGAAAGCTTTGTAAAAGTTGACCAAAACTCAAACTTCAAGCCTTTATCGACTGTGCTACGGGCACCATTTCGGAAGATAAAAAACTTCGCGTAGATGAAACGCAGTAGACGTTTGTAAGGACATGAACTACTAGCCTCGAATATCCTTATACAGAAATCTACACCAGTCCGAAGAGGGCCACTTCATCACAGAGGTAAAATTTTCGTTTTCCTAACATGCTTTCGTTTTCATTATTTTTGCCATTTTAAGCCTTCAATCATCCACTACTGATATCATGGTTTGTCCTTGAGAAAACTTGACTGACCGCCTTTTCTTTTTCTCCTTGATAATTTTTTCTATCATGACAGCTTGAGACAGCAACCGGGATAGATTGGAGAAAATCCTGTAAGATAAGGTGTTCTTTGAGTTGCGGATGTATTCTACTGATGGCTATCCGGCACACTCCATTTTCGGTAATGGGGTGACACATTTGGCCTTAGTTTGCCGGAAGCGCTCGATGAAGTCTACAACACCTTCGGAAGATATCTATTTAATTGTCAAAAGATCAGCTATGGACACCTCAGGCACTGATTTAAAGAACTCATGAAAGATTCGTTACATATCGGCCCATGTATGCACCGAACCAGGCATTAGATTTGCATACCAAGTGAACGTCGTTCCTATCAAGGATAAAGAGAATAACTGTAATTTATGCCAATCACTATTTTCGAACTCTCCACATTGTGCTGTGAACCTCCCTATGTGCTCCATAATGGATTTATTATCTTCTCCAGAGAAAGTGGAGAAATTTGGCAACTTAAATCCCCGAGGTAATATCGCCATGGAGTTTACCCATTCTGGGTAAGGCTTCTGATACACTGGCCGATCTCTGGCTTGTCGATGCACAACCTCTGTTATTGAGCCGACATCAGCTGATGTCATTGGCTGTTGAGTCTACACAGGGGGAACCTACCATAGTAGGTCGAGACCTCTGTCCGAGAAATGAAGCCATCTCCGGATACCCTGCCCTATGCAGTGGGTAAACTGTCGTCGGAATGGGTAGGGCTGGCAATATTGAACACGACACGGTTATAGCAGATTAGTATTGGGGTTTCGCGGGTTCAGGTCAAAACAGGTCGGCCCATTTAACTTTAAACGTATTTGGGTCATAAACAGGTTCAACATGTTTCAACCCACAAATCCGTTTAACTTTTTTTTAATACTTTTTGTAATACCCTACAAATTTTGCTATAGAAAATTAGATAATTTAATTTTTTTACATGAATTAATTGAATTAAATTTTATTATATAAATTAATTGAATTATTTGTGTGTCCATTTTGTTTAATTATATGAGACCTCTTAAGGGAAATAAATGATGTTAATGTGGCTATTTACTTGATATATGGTAAATGAATCATTATTAGTTAATTATTATTTAGTATTTATAATAATATTATTATTACAATGACTTTTAGTTAGAGAAAATAATATTTTAAACAATCCAGTTTTATTACAAAACTATATTTATTTAGATTTTTAAGATTAAATCATATGAATTTATTGAGATCTTTAGATATTAGTTGGATAGTTTGTTATTTTATTGCTTATTTATGACTTTATGGGCTGTTTTATTAGTTTTTTAAAAATTTTATACAGTTTAATTTAATTTTTTAAAATTTTTTATGTAATGAGTGAATAGATTGACAGGTTTAGTAGGTATTCGGGTTGGCTGGTTTGGTAATTATCTATTTAATTTTTATGTATAATCGTGTCATATCATGTCAACCCGTTTTATAACACAAACACGATACAAAAATAAATTGGTTGACATGACACAACACACTTTTTAATCGAGTCGTATTCGGGTTGGCTTGTCGTATGTGATTATCCTAAGTTGACATGACCCACCAACCCTAACACGACACGATTGCCACCCCTAGGAACGAGATACACAGTTGGGACGGTTGCAATGTAGCTCTGGGATCCTCTATACTACGAACCAACATTCCTGTTTGGGGCAGTATTCTAGTCATAAAACTTTTGTGCTCCTATCACTTGGGTCGCTGCAATCGGATATGGTGGAATTCTTCCTACAAAAGGTTCCGTTGGAATCACGCCAGGTGCATTTACCCCTGAATTTTCTTGGTGCCCCCTAGGCATTGGCATAGACTGCTCTCGGCGCAATAACTGCATTGACCCATAAAAAGGTGCAACAAATGACGCGGGAGGAAGATACACACTTACCTGAGGTGCCCCCTGAGCATTTTGCCTTTGTTCAAAATTATGAAGCTTGTTCTGCAACAAAAGTCGGAATACTGTGGCGAACTGCAGAATAAGGCTTTGAATGAGTTCGTTTGTGCATTGCTCCATAGCCTATCATATGGCGGTCAGAGAAGTGAGTGTCAACTGGGACACTTGGGGAGGAGACGAAGTCTACACTTCTTGTTGCTTAGGGAGAGTAACCTGCATGCTCCTAGATGTTGTCATGGTTGAATCAAAAGCTCCTTGTAAGGTTCGAATAGTAGGTTGATCGAATGATTCCGATGAAGGCCCTGAGGATTGCTGCTGAGAATTAGCCATGATACGTCCTGAATGCAATTGCATGCAACAACCACCCTTCGGGTCCTACTAGACGTGCCAGTTTATGTTGTCTTAAGAAAAGAGAGCTGATGGAAGTGTCAATCAGCTACTCTTTCGATGAATATAAACAGTCCGATGAAAAATAAATGAATGAGTCGGACCTTTTAAAATAAATGGGTTCCTTGAACTTACTATAGAAACAGTCCAAGTAGACAGAAATATTGCACACAAAAATAAAACGAAACTAAATATGATGTATTTCGATTAAAATGATGAATGAATACAATAACTGATAATCAAAGCAACATCAAATGGAAACTCTGTGATCAAAAGAGTAAAGAAAACTGTAAAAAAAGTTGTAAACAAAGCTGTAAGAAAGCTATAAATAAAAGTTGTAAACAAAAGCAGCGAAGAAAGCTGTAAAAATGCAGATAAAAGGAATGAAAAAAACTGGAAAATTTTAGTAATTTGGTCTGAGATAAGTGTTGGTTTTTTCAATTTGGGATTTCTGCTTGCTTTATACTCGTCGTGGCACAACTGCCGACTTTCGAACGTGGAGGAAATCCAGCTTCATGGCCTGTTTTTTACGGTTGAGAACGGCAATGTCCTGCCGATCGTGCCGAGGTATGCGAGTGATGGTTCATCGGCTTTTAGTTCTAATGTTGACCGGGTACAGCCGCTGAGGACTTTTCTGGACGTCATCATCCATTTGGCAGCATTCGTATTGACTTCGGCTGAAAGTTATAGTTGCAACAGATCGGCTAAAAATGACGTCAACATTTTTAATCCATTGATGTAATAAAAAGAGCATAAGTAATTGATCACATTCTCGAATGCAGCATTGTTCTATTACTGGTCCTCTTCATCTTCCATCACCTTCCTAAGCCTTGCCATCGACAATTTCCCTTTCTCTATGTTACGTTTTCGAAAAGCCCCTCAAAGCAACACGCTATAAGCAAGCACATTAAGCTTAACTCCACACTCCTGTATTTCATCAAACAACTTATTGGAAACTTCCATAATTCCAACTTTACAATACCCATTGATCAAACTAGGGTACAAAACTTCATTAAGAATGTGCCCCCTACACTTCGCATCCAAAATCACTTGATAGGCTTCCGAGGGTCGCATTAATTCTCCAAGCTGACGAATCAAATGGTTGTAATTAATTAAGGAAGGAACAAAATTTGGGTTCACATGGATTAATCCCTCAATTACATGCAAAATGGAATGCAGCATACGTCCGTTGAGCAAGAGAGCAATAATAACGTTACAAGTGCGCTTATTTGAGATTAGGTCGGGAATTAATGTATAGAAGAAGTTGCTTATAGGCTTGGGAGAAACGTTTGGCGTCACAAAGGCCACGGACAATGCTATTGACATTAAGTGCATTAAGGCAAAAAACCATGAAGCAAAATGCGGCCAACCAGTGCCACAGTAGCATTGACGTCGCGGTCAATGGCTCTGAGCTTGTGGATATGCTTGGTCCAGTAAGGATTGTTGTTGATGTTAGCATCCATGTCTTTGCCATTATTTTCTTGAGCTCGTTGATTGAGGTAATCTTTTTGCAGGTGTGGTCGAAGTAGGTGGAGAAGAAACAAGTTGATAATGCAGTGATGATCTTGAACTTGTATGAAGATTTTTTCGATTGCAGAGAGGTTGTAAACTTCAAGACTTGTTAGCACTCTCTTCAAAGGAAATGTTGCATTCTCTTCAATGTAAATGTAGATAAAGATTGAATTGAAATCCGTTTGTAAAAATTTAATAAGATATTATTAAATATAAAATAAATACAAACTGTTGAATAAATATTAGATTGAAATGAATTTATAAAAATTTAATAAAATATTATTAAATGTGAAATAAATATAAAACTCAATAACAACTCTTTAAAAATAAAATACAAAATTGCATAAATACTCTTACATCTATTTTACTGGATGCAAGTTAGTTCCAAATCTTTTTTTTTTTTTAAATCCTCAATCTATATATTTTCTTTTTATAAAGTTCAATCCACCCAGTGTGTGGCGGAATCCGGCGAAATCCTTCAAACGGATTGCACGTGGACATTTTAATGAAGGGCAAATTTGACAAAACACTTAGGATCCGAATTAAACCGCAACCTAATGAAATTTAAATTCATTAACTCCCACAGTCTCCACCAAAACATTCATTCATAGTTCATCCATAAGAAGAACAAATGGCAATGCAAATTGTCAAAACAATTCAACAAATTGTAGAATCTTGAACTCCGATATTATAGAATCAAGAACACAAAAATAGTTTTCTATCTGAGTGGATAGAAGTATTCCAGACAAACAACAGTTGCATTAAGAACATTCTTAAGACCTCTAACATTTCTATTGGAACTAATATGAAGAGCCCTTCAGTTCCCCTTAATGGATCTCCAATTTTCAAAAGAAATGGGAATAACCTTTATTCTGGTGGATTAAAAATGACTATTTTATTTCCCCATCATTTGCGTTTTACGTCATTCCTTCCAAATTAGAAAAGCGGGTTCGCTTATTACTTATGCAACGTAGGCATCTATCCCTAGAGAGGATAAGAAAAATCAAGGACACGAAGAAACAATAGTCACTGAAGTTTTTTTCCCCATATTTGGGCTTCCTCCAACCTCCTTCAAAATCGACTGCTCAAAATTCGAAAACAATCCATCATCAGTAGTAGCACTCCCATCGCTACCAAATACTGGCTCGGCCTCTACCTCTGCATCCTTAGCAGTCTCTGATGCAACTATGGCTAGAGTAGATGCCAAGGCCAAAGACAACCCTTTGATTGCTTCCTCACTTCCTTTACCACCGCTGCCACTATCGAGATTATCATAGACGTCTCTACAAAAAAATCTTAGAAGCTTCCACTCCCTTCGCCAATCATTTCTCATAACCCAAATAACTCTATATCTTCCCTTATCTAAGACTCTCACTCTTTAATCTTCTTAAAATTACCTACCAAATTGTTAGTTATAGGATCGATATACTTATATATCAACCAGATTAAATTATATGAGTACGTGAAAATGAATCATATATTTGTATATATTGTCTTCAATAATATGATTCTTGAAGTTTTGGCCTTCTAGTAATGCTTTAGACCCCCAAGTCTTCCTCAGTGTAATCTCCCGGACTAGAAAATTACTAATCGTATTTTTCTTTCTCTCTTTGTTGAGGGTGGACTCACACAAAAATTGAGAGAATAAGAACGTTATTTCTCACATCTGTTGGAATAGAGTCATAAACCAATATGTATAGTTGGTTATTTTCAACTCTCTCTATATATTTAACTCTATCTCAAATACGAGTCTAATAGAATAAGATAAGTATAGCTGGATACAACTTTCTCCACTTATCCTACTCCACCTCAAATTCGATTTTTTATTTCCTACAATTTTTATTAATAAATTATAAATAAATTATAATTTATTATTGTCCCATAATTAGGATCCACTGAAGGGACCTACCGGATACAGTTGAATTATTTTCTCAACAAAAATAATTTATTAATTACATTCCACTCCACTAAAAGAACGTAGCTGCACTCCTAATCTAATCGCAATTACTGGAGTTAATAATTATATCCAATGATTGATCGATCTAATAAATTACCCCCGTCGATCAATATAATACTTTGAATGAGGCAGTATGACTACAGTGCCCCTCATTCAAATTGTCAATTCTCATCTTTAATTTGACAGTACAATGTGACCATGTCACACTTACAAATTGAATTCAATAGACATTATTGAATTATTGAGCTCATATTTAACTGTCTCTTAAAAGAACTCATGAGAAAATGATATTACCTATTAAAGGTGACCGATTTCATATTGCATAATAATTATTTCATATTTATTTCACTTTAATTCCCAAGATATCGAGATATTAATTATTGAGTTAATCTCACTCTTTGGTAATTCAAGGAACTTCAAGTTAGTAAATAGAAATAATTATTTGCTTAAGATTAAGGTATTATGTACGATAATCTTTTAATATTTTATTTGTATGGTCTATTTCACAAATAAACATTGATAGTCCATCCAATATATCAAAATATATTCTTAATTTTATTACCAAAGTCAAAAACATACTTCAATAAAATTAAGACGATCTCATCAAAATAAATTGTCCAAATTTATTTTAGATTGTGGTTGATTTATTTTGAATTAAATTATAAATCAAGTCCTTATGTATTTAACAAAATAAATACTTGATTTATAATATCTAAATATTTCATGGACAAAACAGGCTCATACATATATATAAATATATAAAAACATATTTTATTTAATTTCAAAATACATATTTTGTATTTACTTGATGGACATATCTAACAAAATTATCCCACTTGTCCTAGAGTAAATGGGACATATTAGAAATATCCATACTTTCTGTATGACTTCAAAAAACAGCTACAAGTAAATTTTTAGTAAAAGAATCAATAAGATTTTCAGCAGAAAGAATCTTTCATACTTCTACATCTCCTCGTTAAACAATCTCCCTAAATATGTGATATTTACGTTCAATGTGTTTACCACGCTAATTGCTGCATGGTTCTTTTGCATTTGCCACTGCACCACTGTTGTCACAGTATAAACTAATGGCTTGAGATGCAGAAGGCACCACCTTAAGTTCTATCAAGAACTTCTTTAGCCATACTGCCTCTTTAATTGCTTCACAAGCCGCCACATATTCAACTTCCATTATAGAGTCAGTAATACAAGATTATCTAATACTTCTCCACACGATTGCACCACCATCTAAGGTGAAAACCAAGCCTGAAGTGGACTTACGAAGATTTCTATCAGTTTGAAAATCAGAATCAGTGTAATTTATAGGTACCAATTTTGGAGTTGAGTAAACTAGCATATATCCTCGAGTTCTACAAAGATTCTTGAATATATGTTTCACTGTTGTCCAATGTTTCAGTCCTGGGTTTGACTGATATCTACTAATCATTCCAACAACATGACAAATGTTTGGACGAGTACAAAGCATAGCATACATGAGACTTCCTACAGCTGATGTATAAGGAACTCGTTTCATGTACTCAACTTCATTAGGAGTTTTAGGACTATGCTTTTGAGATAACTGGATTCCATGTCTGAAAGATAATTGACCTTTTTTGGAATTTTACATTGAAAATCTCTCTAATATTTTCTCAATATATGAAGCTTGGGATAAAGCTATCTGTTTATTCTTTCTATCCCGAAAGATCTGAATGCCTAGAACATATCTTACTTCTCCCAAGTCCTTCATATCAAACTGCTTACCCAACCAATTTTTTACCAATGGTAATATTCTTACATCATTTCCAATAAGAAGGATATCATCAACATACAATACGAGAAAAATCTTCTTACTTTCTATTATTCTCTTATAGACATAAGGTTCATTATGATGCTGATTAAAACCATAAAATTTAGTGGCTTGATCAAACCTAATATTCCAAAATCTAGACGCTTGTTTAAGCTCATAAATGGACCTATTCAGCTTGCAGACTTTATATCCTTGACCTTATTAGATAAAACCATCTAGTTATACCATGTAGATACATTCGTCAAGATTTCTATTAAGAAAAGCTGTCTTGACGTCCATTTGCCATACTTCATAGTCGAAGTGAGCTGTAATGGATAAGAGTATTCTTATAGACTTTCGCATGACCACAAGCGAAAAAGTTTCCCCATAGTCAATACCTTCTCGTTGGGTATAATCCTTAGCAACCAATATAGCTTTGAAAGTTTTCACTTTCCCAACTACTTCTCCCTTTCTTTGGTAGACCCATTTGCACCCAATAGGTTTTACCCTATTAGACAAGTCCACAAATTCCCATACGGAGTTAGTGTACATGGATTTCATTTCTGAATCAATTACATTCTTCCAATGGTCCGCGTCTATATCCTCTACAGCTTCTTTATACGTAGTAGGATCATCTTCTTCCTAAAAAAATATTGCTTGAAAAGCTTCTTCATAGAGTAAGTATCTAGAGGGACATTGAATGACTCTATCACTACGTCTAAGCTGTGGAGGTTCTTGAATGATTAGATTTTCCTCCTCCTCGTTAACTGTAACCAGATCTGCTAATTCCTCAATGACTAGATTTTGAATAGGGACAGAAGGTTCTTTCACTCTATGTTCCGAAGAGCTAGTAGGTATAGAAGGCGTAACATCTATTTCTCTCCCACTTGAATTTGGCATGTTAAGTGGCATAGATGCAAATTCACCATGTGAATCCTGAGTATGGGTTTCTGTAACCATTTACTTGGGATTATCTCCCTTGATTTCTTCCAAAACAACCCTACTCTTGGATCCACTTTCTTCTATGTACTTGTCCTCTAAGAAAATTGTATTTGTGCTTATAAATATTTTCTTATCTTGAGGACTATAGAAGTAATATCCCCTGATTCCTTTTAGATACCCAACCAACAAACATAAATTTGATCATGATTCCATTTTATCTATCTTTCCCTTTAGCACATATGCAGGACAACCCCAAATACGTATATGTGTTAAATTAGGCTTCCGCCTATTCCACAATTCTAATAGAGTCTTAGGGACAGACTTTGATGGAACTATATTCAATATAGATGTCGCAATTTGTATAGCATATCCCCAAAAGGATGTATTGAGTGTAGAGAAGTCTAATATTGTTCTGACCATGTTTAACAAGGTCCTATTTCTCCTTTCTGCCACTCTATTTTGTTGAGGAGTGCCAGGTGCACTTAGTTGGGATAAAATTTCATTTTCTAACAAATAAGATCTAAAGTTATGGGATAGATATTCTTCACTTCGATCGAAGTGTCTTAATGTTCTTTCCTAACTACTTCTCAATCTCAGCCTTAAATTCTTTAAATTTTTCTAAGGCATCAGAGTCATTAGGTAAACATATTTATAACTTAAGTAATCATCTGTAAAAGTAATAAAAAACTCATATCCACCTCTAACTTGGACACTAATTGGTCCACATACGTCAGAATGCACTAATTCTAAGACTTCCTTGGCTTTATTTTCTTTAGAAGGAAATGATCTTTTGGTCATTTTACCTTCTAAACAATATTTGCAAACTTGAATAGGTTCCACCTTTAAGTCACTTAAAGGACCTTCTTTTACAAGTCTTTAAATCCTATTTAGATTAATATGACCAAGTCTAAAATGCCATAAGAGAGTCTCATTAGTGGGAGATAACTCAATGTGTTTATTCGATTCAGTATGATATAATGAACTGTTGATAGGTTTCAAAACATACAGATCATTATTTAAATGTCCACGACATATCAAAGAGTTATTAAAAAATATCTCTACTAATAATTTATAAAATTTAACAGAATATTTTTGTTTGAATAATAAAGAAAATAAAATCAAATTTTGATAAATGTTGGGAACATAATAACAATATTTCAAAACCAAATGTTTATTTTCAAAATAAAGGTAAACATCTCCAATAACTCTTGCAGATATCACTGATTTTGTGCTAACCTTTAGAGTATGCTCTACTTCATTGAGATGTCTGGTTACTTGGAACCCTTGTAATAAATTGCAAACATGGTTAGTAGCTCCAGAATATACTATTCAAGTATTTGTAGAATCAACCACTAAACAAGTTTCAATGTAGGATAACTCACCAGTACCTTACTTGCGTTTAGCTAAATAATCTGGGCGTTTTTGCTTGCAGTGAAAATATTTACCTTTGGGCTTTTCATCCACTTTTACTTTCTTAACCTTCCTCTTATTTCCTCATTTGCCCTTAGGCTTGGAAGAGGAAGATCCAGCATGAGTTAGAATAAGAGCGTTGTCACTTTCTACTTTTAGGGTAGCCTCGGTATTCTCAAGCTTCTTCATCAACTCTGTAAGAGATATCTCCATTTTGTTCATATTATAATTAACTTTAAATTGCAAGAACATCTCTGGAGGAGTTTCTAGAGCCATATCAACCTGAGTCCCAGACTTAATTTCATCCCCTACGACCTCTGTCACATTGAACTGAGCAATCAATTCTAACATATGATCCCTTACAGGTATTCTAGGTTTCATGCGCATATTCATTATACGCCTCATTGTTGCTTGGCGAGTCTGACGTCTTTTGTGCTTAAACATTTGCTTGAGGTTTCTCATGATTTCTGTAGCGGTTGTCATGTTCTTATATTTCTGCTGCAACACATTTGAGATAGATTCCAAAATGTAGCAGCAAATCATCTCATCAGAACTCAACCACTTCTTATAAGCCTCTTTTTGTTCGCACATGGACTATTCAGTAGGCTCTGGAAGAGTTTCTAGAGCCATATCAACCTGAGTCCCAGACTTAATTTCATCCCCTACGACCTCTACTACGTTAAACTGAGCAATCAATTCTAACATATGATCCCTCACGGGTATTCTAGATTTCATGCGCATATTCATTATGCGCCTCATTGTTGCTTGGCGGGTTTAACATCCTTTGTGCTCAAACATTTGCTTGAGGCTTCTCATGATTTCTGTAGTAATTGTCATGTTCTTATGTTTCTGCTGCAACACATTTGAGATAGATCCCAAAATGTAGCTGTAAACTATCTCATCAGAACTCAACCACTTATTATAAGTCTCTTTTTGTTCGCACGTGGACTATGCAATAGGCTTAGCAAGACATGGTTTAGTTAGCACGTATTTGAGCTTCTCAATAGTGAGTACAATTCTAAAGTTTCGTTTCCAATCAATAAAATTTTCTTCAACCAGTTAGTTCTTTGTTAAAATTACGGATAAAGTGTTGGAAGTCATTTTTTGAAATCAAATAAAACAAAACATATATGAGCTATTCATCATATCTTGATGCACGATCAATATAAAATATTACAGCATGATGTATGATCAATATGATAATATTTTAAATAGTAATAAAAATTACTATCAAAATATGATAATATAAAAATCTACAGTAACATGCACCTCTATAGGAGATAACTATGTAACTTATAATTAGGTTAGGATCCACAACCTAAAACTCCAAAGTAATATTCACCTTTGTAAGAGATAGCAATATAACTTATAGTTAGGCCTGGATCATCCCACTAAAATTAATACATCTTGTATCTAAATGCAATATTAGTTTTAATGTCGTTAATATTTTGGCCATCATAGACATTATTTGGATATTCTATAGGAAGTCCTAATAATGTTTTTGATTTAAGTGTAACCCCTGTATCCAATTTTTTATATTTAATAAAGTTTCCAACCCAATCACATCACTTATAGGGTAATTATGAATGAATTAAATGTTTAAAAAATAATTAAAAATAAAATTTGAAGCCCAAACTAGTAATCAATAAAATCTGGCCTTTCTATAGGGAGACCATTTAAAATAACAGAAAGCAAACGTTAATTTTACTAATGGGCTAATATGGGAGGCCTAAGGTTAATTAAAATTAACCATTTTACACTTTTTTTTTAACATAAAAATAAAGTAAAATAAATCAAAATAAAACTCAAAAGGGAAACTTGGAGACATAATCCACCATTTTTGTTACAAGATTCAATAATACTTATATATATTTACCAAATAAAAAACTATGGCTATAAAATTATTTTGAACAGAATTAATCAAATCATTCATCAAATAGAATCTACATATCATACTTGATAGAGATGCATTTTTAATATATTAGTACAGGGTTTCAAAATCTAGTGGCATAAGTTATATCCCATAATTAATCTCACATTCCACTAATGTTATACCTTGATCTTACATTAGGGACAACAGAAGACCAATGAACTAGATGGGTTTAAAGTTAAAATAGTAACTTGCTACGTATCAACATTCAACTGTTTACATTAGATTGGTAGCATTCAATGGTTTCCTTTATGTTTTCCTATTCCTGCTTGGTAGCATTCAATTGTTTACATCAGATTCATTTCTTGTTGGGGGACTGACATGTAGGTTGGTAGCATTTAATTGTATCTTCTGAAACGTATCTACTTTTCCAATGAATGGAAGATTTTGACTTGTAAAAAACATAAGGCAAATGGTTTTTGTAACATAGAATTATTATTATTTAGGCTAGCTTCTACAGTGTCTTTGAGTTAGTCTATGAGTTTTAGTGGGTTAGAACATCTATTCAAAACCTCCTCCTTTCTCTAGATTTTGAAGAATATTATTTCTACCAAAAGACTTTGAGCTTTCATTCAATTGTTGAATACCCTTTACATTGTGGCTTCATGTTTTTCTTTCTTTTGTTCTTGGTATGAAATTATTGCAGAAAAGTCTAAGTGATGAAAGCAGAATATAGACTTCTACTATAGAAGTATTGATTTCGTGAAATTTAAGTAACGCAAAATGTTGAGTTCTTTTCTGCAGATGTGCATTGACATTTTCTGTTGGCAAATATGTACTTCTGTCTTCTTGTATGGCTTCACTGAATCGGGAAGCTATATAGCTTTGGCTACCTATATGATGTTTTCCTTTGTCTGCTTTTTCCAGAAGCTTGTCTTCAAATTAAAAAGCTAAAGAGCATGGACCTAGGCCCTGATGATTCTGGTGGTGCTAAAGAGAAGTTAACGAACATCATGAATGAGTTGCCGACCATGAAAGCTGAGAATGTCCAAAACAATGTACAGAGAGGCATTTCTATGTTGCACTTGCATCTATTGTACCAAAAGATATCTAGTTATGCTATTTGTTGAAAAACTTTATAATATTCTTGAGGACATAGAGGTTTGTATTTTCCATTGGCATGATAAAGTCATCTCAAGAAGACTATTTGTATGACTAATTATAGTGTTGTATGATACAGATGAATATCTTACCGAATGATTTTTTGTGTGATCAAGAGAAGAATTTTCCTCTGCCTCTGCTTTGCTTTTTA
Source organism: Voacanga thouarsii (assembly GCA_026120185.1). Taxonomy (NCBI): domain Eukaryota; kingdom Viridiplantae; phylum Streptophyta; class Magnoliopsida; order Gentianales; family Apocynaceae; genus Voacanga; species Voacanga thouarsii. The sequence goes on along the minus strand of JANUWF010001042.1, from coordinate 951,740 downwards.
GGAAATGTTTAATCTTGAACATCTTAAAAGCATACAGATTGTTGTCTTTAGAATGATGTTTAGATCAACAGTTCATGCCAAGTACAAGTATGTTTGGGGATGGTATATAACCAAAACAATGATAATAAATTTAAGCTTTATTGAATTGTAAGGGGATTCAATTCCCCCCAAAAGTAATTAAGAAACATCTACAAATGTTTCACTAAATGAGAATAAATTTCAGCACACATTAAATTTCAGAGAGAATAAATTTCATTTTCACATTAAGAAAACATCTACAAATGTTTCTACTAAGAGAATTTCAACACACATTAAACATCTACAAATATTTCTTCCAAGAATAAATCTCAGCACACATTAAGAAACATCTACAAAAGTTCATTTTCGAATCAACCATTTCAAAGGAGGTTGTGGAGGTAGTGGTGGATCAAACTTGGTCTGTGTTGATGAGGATGTAATTTTATCAATATCACCGTCGCTTGTTTTACTAGTTACTTTCGTGCATCCCATATTAAACGATGTCCACACTTTCTCTGTTTCTTGAAGAAAGGGAAATGACTTTAAGACATTCTCGGGATATCCATTTATTGATTTATGGCAATCCACCTAATCCTCAAATATTCCTATCCGTCTTCCTTTAAATACAACATAGTGCTTTCTCAGTGCCATTCACTACAGAGCCAAAAAATAATAATAACATTATCTCTGTTGTTTCACATGTCTCAATATCATCAATAATTCCTCCAAGTAACTTGAAATGATGTGAAAAGTTCACAAAATTCCAGAGATGTATTAGAGGTCTTACAAGATATACAAATCCTTCTATAGCCTCAACAATTGCTTTCATGCAAGAAGTTGGGGTCATTGGAGTTGCCAACAACACCTTAATAAAAAAAATATAGAAAATAAACTAGATAAGCAATTAAAACAATTGTCTTATCAACTAGTATCATGTTGACCACAGATGGCAGATTTAAGCAAAAATGTGCAGGGTTGGCCTAAGATAGTTTTGATTGTAGTGTACCTTATGCATAATATAATCATTTTCCATTTACTATTCTTTGGTATTGTTCTATTTTCATTCTATTTCGCTAATAATAATACACATTCTCTGGCAAATGTGACCTCAGTAGTAGCACCAACCATTCTTTGAACAAGGATGCATGAATAGAGTATCCAATTAGCTTAGAATAAATACATATCATTTTTGTGTCAAGAACATTTTGCAACTTAAATACAACTGAAATAAACATCCCTCCTCCTGAAAGATAAAGAAATGAGAGAACAAAGACTCAAAATAGTTCTTACTTCATCTTTTCAGGTCTAGCCTTAGCTTTACCACCAACATTATAGGGAAGGGAAAAAATAACTTTGGTGCATGTTTTAAGACATAACTTCCATATTATCATTCTATTTAAAGCCAAAATAAGATAATTCCTTGCTGACGATTTAATTGAAGTCTTACACTTCTTTCCAATGCTACCTCATGCTTGAAAACAGGTATTCTTGTTTATCGTTTAGCCTATGATGAAACACTTACATATTTCAGTTCCATAATTCGTAAACATGAGAAATTTTAGATGAGTCATAAGATTTTAAAAATGGTATTATCAATATTATGTATATCCATAAAACATCAGGAAGGTTCCATAAAGGTGTAAGACAATATACTTGCTGCAAAAGCTTAAGTCCCTAAACTAAGAACAACAGATAAATAAAACTACCGTAGCTTGAGTCAAATATATTAAATGGATTTTTAGGCTGATAAAACATTTATCTATGAGAGATAAGTCATATATAGACCCAAAAAAGAAGAAATCATGAAAGTGGTTGAGATGTTTCAAGTAAAATCCAAAAAGGACCATTAGGAATCTCTGATATTGCATATGAACTAAAAATTACAGGAAGACAAAATTATTTGATGCCAATAGATAGTATGTGATAATTCATGACTTGATGAATATAGTGCTTACTCCATCTCTTCTAGCACTGAATAGGACCTCAACTAACCTATATTTCTTTTCTAGCACTGAATAGGACCTCAACTAACCTATGTTTCTCTTCTATCACTAAAACTAACCTATGTTTGCAATAAGAAGAAACAGAGGCCTATTTAGACTCTATTTGAGCGAAGCCGTCTATAAAAATATATTTTGTTACAGATTGTGGAGGTTAGTGAATCTAAATTTTATTGGGAATTTGGTTTGGATCCTCTAAGTGTTTTGTCAAATTTGTCCTTCATTAAAATATCCACGTGCAATCCATGCGAAGGATTACGCCAGATTCCGATACACATTGAATGAATTGAACTTTATAAAAAATATATATATAAATTAAGGATCTTAGAAATTAAAAAAAAAAAAATGGAACTAACATGCGTAAAATAGATGTAAGACTATTTATATAAATTTGCTAAAATAAAATATAACTTAAAAAATAATAAATTTTAAAATATTTATAAATTAACCACTATAAATCTGCTTTATAACAATTCTTTAAAAATAAAAATTATTTAAATTAAAATTTTAATTTGTATTAAAAAAAATTCTTTTTAAGTGGAGTCGTAGTAAAAGACCCCATGACAATACTCTCTAACTAATTTGAAATTTTTAAACAAAAAAATTTAAGTATGTCTATAAAAAATGAATGAAAAAAAATTAAAAAGTTAAAAAATAATAATAAAAAAACTGAAAGATTTAAAAGTAAAAAATAAAAATTATATTAAAACTTTTTTAATCTAAATAAAACTCTAATTTAAAATAATTTTAATTTTAATAATTTTTAATATCTTATTATATTTTTTATTAATTATTAAATTTTACATTTAATAATATTTTATAATAATTAAATACTATAATTAATAATATTTTATTAAATTTTATATTTTATATTTTATTAAACTTTAACCAAATTATCTTAATCTAATCGTTAATCAAATTATAAAAACTAATATTGATATTAAAAAATTTAAACACTAAATGTAAAATTAAGCCCCTAAAAAATGCTAAGCCTATTTTAACCATCAAATAAAATTTCATTAGGGTAAAGCATTAGGGTAAAGATTGAACAAGAACGGCCTAAGTTTCATGATCATTCAATCAAGCAAACGAAATGTAAAATCATAAACCCTAACAACTTTTATTCCCTTATTTTTTCATCCTGGTCGAAATCATCGCCATCAAAATCCCCATCGTCCGAGTCGTCGTCGAATGCATCGTCTACGTCGTAATCATCTTCAAAAACCCCAATGTCAGGATTCTTAGAATAACCATCTGAATAATCTGAATAATCACTATTATCAGAAGCATCAGGTCGGAGAGTGTGAATCTTTACAATCTCAGATTGATCAAAACCGGAAAGACCAGACCCACCCTGGGGAAATCGCCCATCAGTTGCATCAGTGGAGTACCTCTTCATGATTTCACCCGCATTGCACCGAGGCTTCTGAACGGGGAGTGTACTGAAGTATTGCTTCGGTTTCTCAGCGGCGTTGAATTGACTTGTCATTCGAGGCTCTGGTACTGTTTTGACCAGCTGCGCAAAGGAGACATCAGACACTGCCGCGGCAGAGGGGTGGCGGAGGTGGCGTTGGATGACATTTTGGAGGCATGCTTTGCTTCTGAAGCTTATAAGTCTAGAAGCAGCCCTATTCATTGTTGATCTCTGTAAAAATGCAACCATGGAAGCTACAGATAGGACGAAGGAGAGAAAAAAATTGTCAAATACATGGGGAGGATAGTGGCGTGGCTAGGGTTTTAGATAGAAGGCTTTGGGAAATTAGGGTCCTAGAGGAATCATAGGACACGTGTCAGCAGAATGTATGCAAAGGTCTTTCTGGATTTCGAGTTATTTTTCCCGCATGGGCCGAAGTGGGCCACATCTAAAGGCCTTGAAGTTCCAGTTGTCTGTTTTGGACCGAGGGTGCAACAACAGAAAGTTGAAAGTTGAGAATATGGATTGGGCTTAGTTTCTTGGTCTTTCTCTGAAATGGAAAATTGAAGAAAATAGTATTTGTTTCATAAAAATTAAATAAATTGATATTTATTTACAAAGGGAAGGAAGCGCATTAAATGTTTGCAATAATTTTTTTGTCAAGAAGAAGGAAAAGAAGGAGGAACAGATAAATTAAATTTAATTAAAAATATTCTATTTTTTCACTTTCTAAGATTTTTATTTCGTATTAAATTCTCGAAAGTATTAGTGTGATATTCATAATTACTCAAAGTCTTTCTTTCTTAGTTTGATCCCGTCTCTCAGTGCTGTGCCAAATAGAGATTGAAAGAGACCTACTTATAACCCAGGCGTTTGGAATAGAGTTTGATAACCCAGGCATTCGAAATAGAGTTTGAAAGAGACTTTTATTTATAATTGTTAGAGACCCTTAACTATTATTATTTTTAAATTTTTTTTATAATCTAAGTGTTTAAACTTCGTTCAATTATTCTTGAATATTATGAGCCACCATCTAAGACTCACAGCTATATAAATTCCAGAGTTTGATCTCAATTTTAAAAAGTAATAATCTTAATATTTAAGATTGAAATTCGAATATTCGATTTAGTGTTTAAAAGTCATTTTATTTTACTAGGCGTTCGTAATATGTTCCTTATTATTATTATTATTATTATTATTATTATTATTATTATTATTATTATTATTATTATTATTATTATTATTATTAAGAATAATAAGAATTATTATTTGTTAGGAGAAGAGAAGGATCTATCAACCAAGACAATTAAAAAGATATATTGAATAATTATTGATTAAACAACTCACGACAGAGAACATAAATTTAAAAAAACGAAATCAACTTTAATAAATTACATGTATTCCATTGCCATTGGACAAGAAATAGAGTAATAATCTCCCCTACTAACATTCATGGCTAAGGATACAAAGTTGTTGCTCAAACCCGAACGACTAAATTAGATCGCACTTCAAATGAGGTTTTAGGATTCATAATACCACACAACCAAAATGTAAACCAACATTTCTACAAGAAAACTACTCATTGTTAACCACTGGCACCCTTTCATACAACTCCAGTTCTCTGAGTTTCCGTGGCAGGATACATCGACCCCCAAAGCGCTGCTGCAGCCATATGATCCCAGCAAAGAGAATACAGCCACATGGAATAATGACATCCCACGCGATAGAGTAAAAATCTGCATTAGGATTTGCATAGATGTATGATTCACTGAAATCTTGATGAAAGAAGTTGTGAATCCTATAGAGATCATATGCATGGGGCAACAACCGGACTAATGTTGTTCCAATGTAAAATGGCCGAGAAAGAGCACTTTCTCTTGAACTTTGGAACATGTTCAGGAGGATTTGAGGGAACAGAAAGCCATCAACAATGAAACCAGCATAGGATCTCAGATACTGCAAAGTAGAAGATTCTTGCTCAACCTCAAAGATTTCTTGATTAGTAGCTAAGCTAGAGGAATCCGCAAGATGTGTATTGCCATTCTTCTTCCAGCTCACAAGTAAGGCTATCAATCCTCCTGCAATGTATAGCGGTATAGAGACTAATAGAACTCGCTTCTCTGCTGTCCATGACTGCTTATCATTTCTGTCATCCGATCTCGCAGTCCATGTCAATTGGAGGAGGTAAGATAGTAGGAGAAAGGCTACCATTGTGACTAGCCTTACACTCATCTCATTCACTTCAAGCCATCCACTGCCTCTGAGAATCACATTACGCTGATACCGATTCTTTAAGATCAAGGCTTCAAAATTTAGCACTAGAGGGATGAAGTGGCCCAAGGTGAGGATGGCAACCATAGCCAGTGAAACGAATGGAAGCTTTTCGGGATGCTTCTTAACATAGAAGATTTGCAATAGCACGCATATACAGGCGAGTGAATTTGAGATCAGAACCATGATGATTTCCAAATCCATTCTCCATATTGATTCCTTGGCTTGGGCAACAGAGTAAAAATGTGAAGAAAAGTTCAACTGCTCAAAGTAAAGAGGGTCGGTTTTCTTCCGCCTGCTTTGGATGGTTCCCTCAATGTAACTTCTGCTAGTTGAATTTAGTGAAGGAAACTCAAAATTTACCAGGATCTCGCAGTCCAGAGATTGGCCGATGGAGTTCTGATTGTATAAATGTAGCTCTCTGCAACCCACCATGCAAAGATGCCCTCTTTCAGCATCATAAAGCCCTTCAGCAGAAATATCTATTGAACCACTGGGATTCAGTGAATAATTCAGCGAAGAAAATTGGCTCTTCAATTCAATAGAGAAGCTTATTTTGTAACTGATATTCATCGGGCTTTCAAAATTGGAATTTTCCTCGTCTTCACTGAGTACAGCAGCGTGACCTTCTTCCCATTCTGAAACGATCACAGGGTTTCCTTCATAAAGGTCATCACCAATTGAGATGGGGACTGCATCACCCCAACCAATACTCTGTTCTGAATGTTTGATTGACCCTTGAAACCTCATTTCATAAGAGTTTCCCTTTGGGTATCTGCTCCCACCCTTCATTGCAGGCTTTTTTGCCAAGCAGAAATCTCTTGCCTGAGCAATTTCAGTATACTCGTACTTCAGGCCTGGCAATCTCAATCCGTTGTCATCGGAACTTCTGAGCATAATTCTCTTGAAATATCCTGGAGTACTTTCAGTGTTGTTAGTCCAAATTTCTCCTAGCATTCTGCTAGTGTTTTTAATACTCCAGACAGAAGGGAACCTAAAACTCAACCTTATTGAACAGTCTCCAACATGAACATCTCCTGGATTAGTCGGGTTTAGGATTCTGCAGGCAACGATGCACATCTGATTTTTCTTCCTTTGCCATGATCCTTCTCCAATCAATGTCGTCTTGAGATCAAGAGATTGGTCATACCAACTACGGCTGTTGTTTGAAAATTCTATTTTATACAGCAGCTTTTCTTCCTCCTCAGAGCAGTGAAACGCAGACAAGGACATAGTCATAGCATGAGGTAAGTATCCAACATTCCTCTGAAAAGCACTACAATTCTCCGGATCTTTACACTTCGAAGCATAGTCCAGAACAAAATTATAAGTTCGGTAATGTAAATATGAGCATATCCTTCTTAGCTTCAAGCCAAGGGATTGGCTTGCTGGAACATTGATTCCTCCAAGACACCCTCCACCAAGCTCCTTCGAGGCCAATGCATAATTATAGTCTCTGTTTACAGGGAACGAAACCAACTTAACTGGCTGAAAGTACCTAGGATCCTTGGAAGGGTTCAAGCTTTCTAGTGTTCCCTTAACTATACTCGTAAGGATAGTTGAGTTCTTGGGAGCATACGTGAGCTTGAGAACAGCTTCGAGTTTGAGTGACTCACCTTTTTCTGATTTCCAAGAGGCAGATCCAACCATGCAAAGCTTCCGAGTAGTCTCTGACAAGAATCCATCCAAAAGAAATACCAGTCTTCTCTGGCGCCGATGATACCGCGAACTTCCAATCACATCAAAGGTTGAGTAATTACCAAGACCAATACCACTACCAGATAATCGGAATTTCAGGCGAGCCTGAAGAACCTTGTAGACACCGGTAGTGTCGGTATGGTATACATCCCTGGTGGCAGAGAATGATAGAAAGTAACTAGAACTAGAAAGTGGCTGAGTGGAATCAGATGATGTTTTCCCAAGAATGTTCTCACCACCTGTATAGTAACTTGTCCTTGAGTCAAGAAATGGGAAATCAATCAAATCATCCACTTGAGCCCGAACGGTTGATCTTGATGCAGGGACAACGGAAGCACAGTGATCACCATAAGAAATCTTTGCAGAAGAGCCATATGTTTTGCAGAAGAAGCTGAATAGAACGAATAACAAGAGAGTATACAAGTTTGTCACCAGAAATAAACTTGGTGAATGAGAATCACTGAAAGAAGACTCCATAGTTACAGTTCAGTAGCCCACTCAGATGAAGAGGAAGACAAACATCGTGGTTTTCATCACGGATTATGAGAAGAAAGTTGACTTTCGAAGTCTTGGTCTTCCGTTGAAGAGTCGTCGGTCAACGACCAGAACTGCAGCAGCGCGCCTAAAGTCGTCGCACAATGCTGCCTAGTAGCGGCATCAAAGGAAGGGAGCAAGCACCTTCGTCATAATGTCATATTCATAATACACGTAGAACAATTTCGTCAATATCAACGGAGACCTGGAAATTTTCTACCCCAAACCAAACGACAAGGCGGCAAAGAATATGGCTCATCTTGCAGCATTTAGATGGAAATTGCCATGAAACACATGAATAAGAAGTCCAACTAAGTATTACTCAGGACTAGAAATGAGTAAAGCCAGATACACCAAATTTGAATTGTCAATCCTGCAACAAAATACAAGATGATTATGGTACAACAGCCCAGCTATCAGATGTATCCCCTGGCTGTAAAAATACCAAGCATTCATTTCACCCTAAAAACACTTTAAAAAAAAATAGCAGTTGAGATTAGTGCTTCACCCATCTAAATGCTCATCAATACGAAAATAGAAAACCTGTTTATACAGTTGAAATTAGCACAGGTAAATTACACTGTCGAGCTCAAATTAACTAACTACACAAAATATTTATGCCCACAAGTCACAACTATATACATTTATTATCAAAAGCTACAACTTAGGGCAACTGAATGTCATATTCCTAAGATGGCTCTATAATTTGAAGTCCATTCCAAGCTGCGAACATCTTGTGAACTAACAGATTCACATTCCCAAAATCGCCTTCTCAATCAACTCAATAATAATTATAATCTGGGTAACTATAATCAGGGTAAGCTGGGAGAGCAGAAACTGGCTGACTTGTCTTTTGTGCCAAAGAAAGAAATTCCTCACAATCCTTCACTCCAACTAGAGTAAACGCATCCACAACAGTTTTTATGTAGCCTGCCAAACTGTCCTTGAAAGATTGCGAGCAGCTCTTGTCACCCTCATCAACATCCTGAACACCCCCTTTGACAAGACAACCTACTTGAGCTCCATCACTATATGCTTTGCATGCCACCAATATATCATGAGCACGCTTCAAAAAGTGCCCAGCCACAAAATCTTCAAAATACTGCAGCAAGGAACAAAGAAAATTCATAATTAATGATGGTTTAAATAATACAAGAGCTAGCACCATAAAACAACTGAACTTGATTACACCACAGCATAATCATATCCCAACCCTAACACTTCCCCCGTCCTGCCAGCCCCTGAAAGAAAGAGATCAAGGGACAAAAGAAGTACAGGTTCGACAAGTTAGGCATATAAGCCCATTTGGAATACACACATAAAAGGTCATTAATAACTTCTATCGATTATTTTATGGGGAAAATAATATGGACTGTATATACCACTTGGTCCATACCAAGGGCTCAGGTAAAATCAAATTACCTTTGGCGGTCTCCGAATGGTATATACCATTGTTTTGAGGGACAAGATGAAAGTGTTCTCATTATACTGAAGTGAACTTTTTTCTCCCTTTGGTGTTCCACTCATGTTTGCATATCCAGGCTCGTTGAAATAGGGCTTTGCATTCAAAATTAGCCCCTGTATGGAGACCAACACTTGTAGTGTGGTTGATACACCAGGAAGCCACTTCTCTTTCTGACTGCCACTCCAGGTGTTAAGAAGGCTGAGGCATACTTTTCCACAGTGGTATAAATTTGGATTGATACGAAGGCCACCAGAATGGTAGTGGACTAGCTGTCAAAAGTAAATTGCTAAAGTGATGATGCTGAAATGTAGAAGTGCAAATGTAGTTAACAAAGCAAACATAAAGCTTAGTACTATACCGGTGGAACGTTAGGGTAATTGTTTGGAAAGAACACATCAAAGAAAAAGAGACCATCATGGTATGGAGTCCCTTCTGCACCAATTATTACAGCCCTCAAAAGGTCCATCCTTGATTCATAGACTCTTACAAATATTGTCTCTGTTACAGGAAGAATAGCACACACTCATATATCAGAATCGGGAAAAACAAGAAGATAATAACATAATGCTTAAAATTCAGAATTGCCCAATTGTAATGAACTTTAATTTGAGAACTTGCATTAACATTTGAATCATAATGATGAAGTACAATAACATAAGACATCAATAAATTTCAGGGAATTACCGGGTAAATCTTTCTCAAGAATCCTCCATTCCTCCTGTATTTTCTTTGCCCAACCTTTTGGTGGCTGTGTCATATAATAGTTACCCTCCATTAGAAAACTAGAAGCACAAGCAGAACCAAAGTGTTTTTGAAAGCAAATCTTACCTGCTTCGACGAAGAGACGTTCCGAGAATAAAAGTGGTCTGAATAATCTTGGACAGTATCAAATTTTTTGAAAAGATCAAATTTCTTCAAAACTTCATCAGTACTTCCATACTCTATATTAGATGGCCCAGAAGAATCTGAAGATCTTCCAGCAAAACTTGAGGGTTTTTGAATCTCAATAGAGCTCCAGGAGCCAAAGGGCATTTCCTCAGAGATGGCTGGTATGGGCCCTGATGTGCCAAAAATTCCTGATGGAAAAGAAGCACTAATTGAAGAACTTCCATATGTATTTTGGGCCATGTCTGGCCAAAACAAAGTATTCTTTGCCACAGCTCCAGTTGTCCCAGGATCCATGCCTATATCATGTAAGGCACCATTACCAGCAATCTTCGCAAATTTAGGAAAATTATCTGCAACATTAGGAAATTGTTTCTGTAAGGTACTTTCAACCATATTGTGCCATCCCCGAGGTTTTCTTTTACTATGTGAAGATTCACGAAAGCGGCAAGACTTAAGTGATTCCATTTTTTGTGGGAAGCTTGGGAAATTTAAAGAATCCTTGATGAGCTTTGATCGCAAATTTGTTGAACTCCTATGGGCAATTGACTTCTTTTTGGCTTCAGAATGATCTTCAAGTGACCATTTTGGAGATGACTTCAACTTCTCGGGGTGTTCATCTCCTTGCAATTGGCCTCTAATAGTTAAACTACCCCCTGAAGCTGATTTCTGATTTGTTTGTCCAGACTCCAATGGCCAAGATGGAGGTGGATCTATCCAAGGAGAATAACCAGAAGGATCCAACTGAACATCTGAGGTAGAATGACTTGACGTACTTGCCATAGCAGACTTCATTTTATTTCCCTCCTCACCTGTCAACCAAGGAATGGGAACCTCAACACCAGGAGGTATATCTAGATGGTCAAAACGTGATTGCAACATAGCGTACTGGTCATCATACAACTGATCATCATAAAACATGTCCATATACTCATTTTCTCCATAAAGCATATCAGAACCAAAATCATCTACATCAACTAAATTATGTGATCCTGGAGAACAACTTTTTTCAGGTAATTTCAGTCCATCATCCGGCATGTGATTAGATTCATTGCTAGAGCCGGCAGAAACACTGGAAAAAGTTTCCTGTAATTAGAAATGAGATATAAGTTGAATGGATGTATATCAGTCTCATCATGGAAGAAACTAGAAATCATATCTGAAAAGGGATGTGAAGACGGAAGGGCAACAAAAAGCTTATGGGTCTGATTGGGCAAGGATTTTCAAAAATCCATTCCAATCCAAAATTTCACTTTAATTTAAAATAATAATATTTGAAATTATTTTCATTTCCTGAAAACTGTTATATACTTAAAACACATCATATTTTCTTCCCTTAACCCCACACTTGACCCACTTGACCCCACATACTTAATAATTTTTTATTATATTCAAACAAACTCATCTCAACCCAATGACACCCTATGTAATGCAAATTAAACATTACCAAATGAATAGGAACTACAATTTGACTCCCCCACAAGATTTATAATATGAACTCATAAAAAAATAAAAATCATTAGTAAATACAGCAACCAAAATGGAAAAAATTCTACCAATCCATATTCAGGCATATATATAATTATATCCAATGTCATATGCATTCTCTCCCCACACTTTTTCATTTGAGTTCTACTTTCGTCTTCTTTTTCTTTTCTCCCCTTTTAGTTTTAATCCAGGAAGGAGGTGTCGTCACCTTCTTGTCTGGCCTGGATTATATATCAATAGATGCACAGGGGGACACCTTCATGGTGTGTTGCAATTTTTTAATAGTGTTTGATAAGCAGATTTCAGAGGGTGGAAAGTTCTGAATCAATCAATATCAACTCAGCCTTTATAGATAACATGACCATTTAAGCCAGCCCAAGCAAAATCAATCTATTTGTTTAGTGACTTTAGTCACTTGAAACTATGAAGCAAATACACTTCCAATTACCTTGCCTTTGCCACTTCTATCAGCCTCCATAGAAATCAGCATGACATCATCAGAATCATCATCCATGTCAACATCAATTATTTCAGGGCAATATACCTACAAAGGATTAATTCAACAGCAGTTACATAATAGAACATTAAAGAACAAAACCATGCAGAAAACTACTATAAGCAGCAAGAACTGTAAATATACAAATGAAAATTTGCATGAGAAAAAAGCCCAGCACATTACTTGTCGCCGTTAACTAACTACAGGAAATACCCTGCATACTTCTCTACCAAATGACATTGTACAATAAGAATCCAACAAAATCACCCCGTCCTTGTTCACAGATATCCATGCTTGCAATTGAAAGGTCAATTTTTTTCCCACACTCCATGAATTAGACCCAAAAAAAAAATCTGAATTATTCTATGCCACACAAAGTGCAAGAAGCTTTCACTAATACAAGGTCACTTAGAGAGAAATGACAAAGATTGTGCCATAATGCAAAAAATAAAAGACTTCCAGAGGAGAATCCAAAGATTAGAAGTTGAAAATCATCAGGACAGTTTGTTTACCAGAATTGATGATGAGATGTCATTCAACAGAATGTAAGTGGGGAATGTAAGTAACAGATGAACAGCAGATCGGATACAAGGACAATTATCTCTTGCACTAGCTGAGAAAAAGTAGTTAAACTCCTATATGTACACACTATTGCTTCTGCATCTAGAATGCCTCGCCTCACAACAAAATCCTAGATAGCTTGGCGCACCCAGTTGATGCCCCAACTAAAGTAATTCACAGATTATTAACCAATGACTATTGAAGATTGCACCCAGTTGATCTCCAGCTGCGATAACCACATTCTTTGCACCCTCCTAAATTACCGCATGAACTTTTAAGAATCACACCTTCCAGACACAACAAAGAAATAGCACATGGGAGGAAAATTTTATCACTTATCCCGACACCAATTTTTTTTGTCCTCCTTTAGGAATCAGGTTCCCATTTCCATTCTGAAACAATAACTATGGCGTACAGGTATACATAGGGACAGAAACGCACAAGCAAAAATAGAGGCAAACAAACATTTTTACATAAAACCCCGCTAATTTTTCTCACCTCCTTTTGCTTAAGCGACTTGGACTTCGAACTCCGATTCACTGGCGGCGAAATTTCTACCACTTCCGCTTCCATACACGACGAACTACTCCCCGGAAACACTCGTTTCCTGCACCATTCCCGTCCATCACTTCACCCAAAAGAAAAAAAAAGAACAAAAACAAAAACAAAATTTCCCCAAACACACGGACACACACATAGACTAAACGATAAACACAGAAACTTACTTCGATTTCTGGGAGAGGTAACAGGCGAGCGGTGGCGGTGACTCCATTGATCAACTCCAAATAACCAGAAAACAAAAAATAAATAAAAAATTAGGGCTCGATTTCTTCAACCTCTTGATTGATTATGGCTTGCACGAGAAGGCTCATCCCAATTACATCAATCACCGCTAAATTAAATCAATAAAAAATCGATCTTTCAGGTTCATCTGCATCGACGATTCCTAAACAAATACACTTTTCAGCTCATACAGAGATACGTATAGAGAGAGAAAGCAAGACTTTCCTGAATGTGCAGGGATGCTTAGTGAGACTTCGCGCGCCTAGTTAAGAAAGTGGTAAAAATTATATAAATTGTCGTAGGTTGCAACGCCCCATTGGTCAAGTGAAACACCCCTTGAAATTGATAAAATTACGGTTCTGCCATTGAAAGCTTCTGAGCCGCTAGATGAATCCATTCTTAGGGGAATGACGATTGATTTAGGTGGCGGATGGTTCTGTAGTAGAATCGCAGCCGTTTATGAAGCCACGTGGAGGAAAATTTGGGGTGTGGGAACCGTAATACATGTAGGCCACGTTGGAAGAATTGGATAAACATTTTAATTGCCTTTTTGTGTAAAAGAAATAAAGTGCCGGTTTTATATGTTTGGGCAGCAAGGAGATGACGAGGATGAAATTCAACATATTCCGTCATATATTCCGTTAATTTTTTTTCGAAATGGATATTTGATTGAATTGTTTGTATTTTTTTTTAACAATTTTTTTTTAAAAAAAACTTTTCAGCTTTCCTAATAAATAGTATAGATTTTAAAATCCTTCCGCCTAAACTTTTTAATGATTAAAATTAGTTTAGTCGTTATAAGTAAAATAGTCATTGAACATGTATAATATTATTTTTAACAAAAAATTATGAAAATTATTTATGATTATTAATAAGTGTATTAATAACCATATACTTTTTATTCTATTATTAAATATTAATAACTATATTAATAATCCATGGACAATAATACCAAAAAATCAGTCATATTAATTAAATTTGTCAAAATGCATAGAGAATTTGAATTGCCTATAATATGAAAATTCTATTACAAATATAATTAGAATATTAATGGATTACTTTTGAGTAAGTGACGAAAAAAAGTCAGCATTTTGATATATATAAAATTTTAAAAAGAAAAATAAAATACCGCATAACAAGAACAAAAAAATAGACATACAGATCAAAAAGACAATAACAATTAGTTCAACAAAGTTTATAGAATACATATGCACATATACTAACGAGAAAAATTAATTATAAAAATTACTCAAAAATAAATATATCATCATAACCTTAAAAGCCAAATGAATTGTTCACAAAATAAAAACAGGGCGAGGAAGCAAAAGGACAACAAAATTTAAGAAAAGAAATCAAATATATAAAAAATACACAGACATATTTATAACATTAAAAGAGTAAAATACCATCAACAATTTTATAGGTCAACAATACCCAAAAAAGACGAATGCCCCAGTTTAATATAATTTTATGACAAAAACATAATTAAAACAAATAATTAGAATAATGCCATAAAAAAAGAGACATAAAGAGAAAAAATCGTGGACAGTAATAGGAGGAAATGTATTGTAAATGTTTATCAACCTATAATCGTGGTAGCAAATATTTATACTATTTTTGAGTTATTATGACTCTTTAATTTCTTAATTTATCTATGTGTATATCTTCTTGTGATTGATTGGTTAGCTCATCTGTTCTATCAATTCATGTTGGATGATTGTTATTATTTCTTTTGAAATTTTGGGTTTCTTTATATTTATTTTTGTCGCATTGTTTTTTATTTTTTTAAATATTTCGTTTAGTTCAATTTGATTCATCGTTCTTTATCTTAGTTTCTTTTCTACCTATTACGATTTTATTTATTTTTTTGTTTTTTATTATCATTTTTTTATGGTTAAGTGAGGAGGGGATTAAATTGTCCAATTAAATTTTCAAAGCATTTTTTTTTTTTTTTACTTTTTCATCTTCTCCAATTAATGGTATAAATCTATTAAAACCTTTTCGTATTCTATTATGGATGGCGTTAATCTCATCAATACTTCCATCTAACTCTTTTTATGGTTAAAATTGATTTGGTCATCATAGAAAAATTAGACATTTAATAGTATTGTATACAAAATATATATGAATATTATTATAACTATAATTATGGCATAAATGAGAAATATAATTTATGAAAAATAATTAAAGAGCCATATAAGAAAAACAAAAAGAAACATTATTATTTCGGAATAATATAGGCCTACAAGTTTCATTATTTAATTTATTACACATTATTACTTTTTTTAATAAAAAAATTAAAGTAAAGAGGGAATTAAATTATCCAAGTAAAGTTTCAAAACATTTTTTTTTTTTACTTCTCTGATTAATGGTATAAATCTATTAAAACATTTTTTTTATTCTTTTTATGGACGGTGTTAATCTCTTCAATACTTCTATCTAATTCTTTTTAAGGTTGAGATTGATTTGAACGTCATGGATAAATTAAACATTTAACATTATTGTATAAAAAATATATATGAATATTATTATAACTATTATTATGAAATAAATGAGAATGATAATTTAAGAGTCAATAAGAAAAATGAAGAGACACATTATTATTTCAAAATAATATAGGCTTACAAGTTTCATTTTTTAATTTATTACATGTTATTACTCTTTGAAAAAAATTCCATTCTTTGATTTATTCATGGAAGGAAATGCAATGCATTTGCTTACTATTTTCTTGTGTGTATTCTTCATTTAACTGAAATTAGGATTTTAAATTTTCATTATTAATGATAAAATGCATTTTTTTTGTCAGTGGGTGCAAATATGATATGTTGAAGACAAAAATTGATGACTTAAAAAACCAATTCCATGAAATGAAGGCTGAAAGATATGAAAATGAGAGAGATGCCAAGTTTTCTCAAGCAATTGAAACTCTCAAATGTCTCGTTTATGATATTCATGGTTACTTAACTCATCTTTGTAGAACAATATAAAAGAAGTATAACCTTGTTGTTACTATTACAATGGACAAATTTATGGATGCAATTGTAGTAGTTGAGGATTAACATACAGGGAATTAAGATATCATACATAAACATTTAATTTGTCTATTCATTTTAACTTATTGTCTTCTTATTTTGGATCATTAACTCTTTTCATTTTATCTAATATCATTTTTAAGAACATCTTCCATATATGTGATAACTATTTGTTCTTTTCATTTTGGATACAACAAGATTGATGATCATGATGTATCCCAAGGTAATCTCTTATTTCATTCTTTGTTTTTTTCCCCTTCTTTTTGCAGGGTTATATTTATATGGATTTTATATACTTATTTTTTAAATTTTTTAGGGAGTTTGGGTACTAAGTGATAATAATCATTTACTATATAGGTTTTGCTTATCATTGTCCTTAAATTTTGGTGGAAGTAAGAAAGAAAAAAGAACTAAAACTAGTTATCTGTATCATGTAATACTATTTTGTCTCTGATTTCAAGTAAATAAATCTTGAGAAGGAACGAAGACATGGAAGAGGTTCCCTAAGTCTTGAAAAAATTAATTTTATATTGAGAGCATTAGTTTTTGGTGATAAAGTTTAAATTTATGCTTTTTTAACGACGCATATAATGGAGGAGAAACATTGGTATTTTTGAAAGTTCTTTTTTCTAACTTTTATTTCAATGTGTCAATTGTTACTAAAAAAGAGTTAGAATTTTATTCATTTTATTCTTTTTGCATGGCAGAACTACATTTTATTGTTTGTGAAAGAGAATGATATTTTTATCACAAACAATAATAGAAATATGGTAAGAATGCAAGTTGGAAGAAGATATTAAATTATTATCCTTAAGAAGTACTACAAAATGTGATGCTAAACCTATCTTTTAGACATATTTTAAATTGTTACTCTTAGACATACCTTGAAGTTATAATCAAAGTTCTTATCTTAACTGTATGTTTGCAATTTTAAGTATCCGAGCAACTTCGATAATTATTTTATCTATCACTTTTCAGCACAATATTATACTAATCTCTCATTCCCCCCCCCCCCCAAATATTTATTGCTGCAGGAGATATTTGATTAAAAAAAAAAAAAAAAACAGCAACTCATACAAATGCAAAAATAATATATTGATTTCTCATGAATCGAGATAATACAACTTAAGAAGAGTTTGTCTCACAAGTTTGAATTTTGTATAATATATTTTCTCTACACTATATAAATACATAAATAGATATATTTAGAAGATAGTTGATTTATCATTTTTTAGATTGATTGTTAAATCGAAGAAACTTATGCTAATTTGTTTTTAGATTATACCTCTAAGTTAGTGACAACAAATATAGAAAAACTTATAAAAATATAAAGTCTGTTGTTGATTTTTTATTTATATATTTAAACGTATATACTCTATCAATAGCAGAAGTAAAATCTTATAATACTTATAATTTAAAAAAATATGCTTTAAATTATTTTATTAACATTAACCTTTGTTTGAAACTATCTAATTAATAATTTATTTATAAATTTTATATATTTATAGATATTTGATAAATTTTATTTACTTGTCGGGCAAGATCCACAAGGAGATATCAATTAGTTTTTAATAAGATATCTATCTAAATTTAAATATTTTATTTTAATTGATATAAAGATAGCAATATTTGATTATAAATAAACTGTGAAATTTATCTTTGTTAATTCAAAAAATTATTAAGGGGACTCATAGGTTAATTGTGGAAGTTTATAAGAACAAGTATATTTATATTTAATAAAGTAAATATTATTTATTTTAAAATATTTTAAAATAAAAATAAAAATATTTAATTACAAGTAGGATTTGAATCAACCCAAATTTATATATTATATTAAAGTAAAAGTGTAGCAATCAAATACTTCTGTAGCAATCCAATACGTGACTTGTGATTTCAGATAATAATCTGACAATCCAGTGCATCATTAGTAGTTTAGGAGTTTGGAATCAAATATTGGGAGAATAAAACAAAAATGTTCCTAAACAACTTAATAACTACTTTTATTTATTTTTTAAATGTTTTGAATTGAACCTTACAAATTTAGACTTACGATTAAAATAGTTAAAAGTTTTATTTGATTATATTTATTTTAAATAACGTCTTATCACGAGTGTTCTTATTATTTATATTTTAAAATTCTATAAAAAATGTAAGGTAAAACGATTAATATTCTATACGCTTGTCCTGTCTTGATCATGTTTATTATTGCGTCACATGCTCGGAGGTTTTTGCTACATTTATTATTATAAATTCATTTATTTTTTACATATATAATTTAAAAAACAGAGTAAATTGCCTTTGTAACTATATATGGAGTAAAGCATGAGACAAATCTACAACCACTTGTATAAACTCGTGAATGTTAAATTGGTTTTAAACTATGACGGAGGAGAAATGTATGTTATCACTTTAGTGATGCATTACATGTATATTTAGCAATTCCCCACCAACGTCACATGTAGTTTTGTTATCATAAAAATTGCATTTGCATTTTTATTTACCATAAGACAATTGCATATCTTGAGCCCTCCCCCTGCCCCTCCCCGTCGCCCCCGCCCCCGCCCCCGCCCCCAACACATATACACATTCACACACCCAAATCCCAAAGTTGTGTTATTTTTGCAAGCAAATTGGGATAAATATTTCAAAATATAGCTAACTTCAAGTTTTTCTTAGAAATTTAAAATATTATAAAATCTAAAAAATTCATATTTACTAACTCTGAAACATTTTACACAAAATTTTGAAATTTATTTAAAATATCGAGTAAATAATTTCATATAAATTCATTTTATATAATTTATTTTTTATATAAGACAATATAATGTCATTAATAATTATTAATAAATAAGTTTAAAACTCCCTCCATCTTAATTTATCTCAATGTATACTATTTTCATAAAAATCTAGCAACATTCCCTTCCTTAAAAAGACGCATTAATAACTTTGTATTGCATTCCTACGTTGTTTGGTTTTTCTTGAGTGGATGCTTTCGCATTGAATTGAATGGCCAAATTGAGAGGGATAAATTGGCACAATTCTACATTTGTTTGGACCAAATCAAAATTTACACTATTTTGAAAGGTCTTCTAGTAAAACAAGACTTTTCAGAGGGCCAAATCGCAATTCACCCATTTCGAAAGAAAATTTCAAACTTTGCAGCTGCAGTAGACGACGTCGTTCTAGAAACACCTCCGTCTCCAAGCGGCCTGAATCCTACAGCCACCAGAGAGCACTTCTCAAACCGCCCTTTCTACTATTCCTCTCTCCTCCCCACTTTCTTACTCGAGAAGCAAAAGCTAAGATAAATTGCAAGGGATAGCTGGAAACGAATCCTCATAGCATTTCCTCGTCGATCAGTGATCACCATTTCTACTCTCTCACAAAATCTCCAGCTGAGATAAGGCAAAAATGGCAGGGCGGTCGCAGTACGGAGCGTTGACGATGATCGTCACGAACACGCCTGGTAGAGATCTTGCTCTCACTAACTTCGCTTATTGCTCGCCCGCAGATGTGAGAAACTTCACCATTCCTGGATCCAGAATGGCCTACGCCGAATTTGGAGATGTTGTCCTCTGTATAGAATATCCTTTTCTTTCGTTGTTACTTTTGTGAATTTCCGGTGCATGAATTAAACATTTCTCGACCTATTTGTATGTATCTGCTCATTATTACTTCATTTTGGGTTTTGTTTCTTAGTTTTGATAACTTGAATAGATGATCATGTTGCATTGTGGTTTCAGAATTGTTGTTAGCTCTGTGAAATTATGCAGTTGTATCGAGCTACGGACTTACGGAATTCTGCATTTTTTTTTCTTGGTTACATTTAGTTTCATGGATATGGAAATGCTGAATACAACTCCGGAAGAAAGATAAAAAGAATAACCTCAAATTCGGTTGCAATATTAGTCTGCTATGCATTTGTGAAATATTCTAGAAAGCAAAACATAGCCTGCCAAATTAGTTACTACTTATCTGGTCAAAACCTGGATTTTAGTAGTTTATGGTATAATATAGCATTTTGCTAAAAATTTGTAGTCATTTTTCGGAAACATATTTGAGGCACTGACTGCCTGAATCCGAATTCAATCATACAGAAGGAGAAAGAGAAATAGAAGCTTAGTCCTTCAGTTGCTTGAATGTCAAAGTTTTTTGGGAAGCTTTTTATGTATATATTTATTCATCTACAAATACAGTTTGTAATATACTTGGGATGGGCTAATTTTTCTAAACTAATGGAAACAATACTTTGGTTTAATGTGAAATAAGTGACTCAGTTGCTGACTAGTTGTTGCATAACTACTACTTTTTCCATGTAGCTCACAGTTGTATTTGGATTCCTGATGCCTTAGTAGTTTGGAACCAAAATTTGAAATGATTTTCTTTTGAATTGCAAACTTGATAGTTAGCGCAGTTGTAGTTTTTAGGAAAACTTACAAATCCACATGACTGAGGTCATATAAACACCTTCAGTCTTTTTCTTTTTCTTTTTAATTAAAAAGAGTTTGTAATTGGATTTAGTGAAGCTAGTTAGGCATTTATATTGAACCATAAGATACCTTGACTAAATCATACAAGCCATGATGGCATCCCCAATGGCCATGTTGGTCTCAATGCTATTCAGCGGCGGCATACAAAAGTTTCTGCAGGGGACTCATTATCTGTAACCAGGTTTTGCTGTCTTTTTTCCCCCCACTTATTCTTGGTTATTAATGATTTTCTATGGTTTTGATGAACTCTTCATTTCCTTTAAATGCAGATTTGTGCCACCTGAAAATTTCAACCTTGTTTTGCTAACGTTTGAGTTGGAATTTGTGAAGAAGGGAACTAAAGAGGAGCAGGTAATATCCCCAATTTTCATCTCTGGTAGTTCTTAAATTATTTGGCATTGTAAACATGGTGGTTTGATTTTGCAAAAATCTTTATCATGATGCTCTCTGTTGTCTGCATGTTAGGGTTTGTGGTTGATTTGCATGAATTACTTTACTTAAACATGGCCCTTGTCAGGTAGATGCCCCACTTCTTTCTCAGCAGATACGGAAAAGATTTATCAACCAGGTTTGAACCACAACTTTCTGTTTATTCCAATTTTTCTTGAGGCTAGAAATGGGTGCTTGTATCAGATTTACTGCTTCTATTTTGGGTTTTGCAAAATCTATATACAAATTTTTTTCATGTGTAAAATTGTCAACTGAATTGTAAGCACTACAGAAACTATTAGTTAGTTTTCAATTCGACAAATACAACTAGTTGGCTTTTAGGAGCAGTTGTATGTTCAGTACAGTTAGACTTGTTTAGCCTATCTACTGATCTTACTGGCTGGCTTGCAAGTGCTAAGTAATCTTGTGTTTAATGATTGGACTATTTCTTGATATGCAGGTTATGACTAGTGGGCAAAGGGGGACATTTGAGTATCATGGAAATTTGTATATCTTCACTGTCACTCAAGCTACTGTAGAAGGTCAAGAAAGATCAATTGGTATTGAGAGAGGGATGATTTCAGCTGATACATACATTGTGTTTGAAGCGCCAAACTCCAGTGGCATAAAGGTTGAATTTTGCTCTTGTTCTTGTGGAATTAATGGTTGTGTATTACATGCTTCATGTCTGCATAAGCAAAAATACTTACTTGCATGTTTTGCCATTTTATGCAGATAGTCAACCAGCGTGAGTCTGCTAGCAGCAACATCTTTAGGCAGAAAGAGTTCAACCTTCAATCACTGGGTATAGGTGGCTTGAGTGCAGAATTTGCAGATATATTCCGAAGGGCTTTTGCCTCCAGGGTTTTCCCTCCACATGTGACCTCTAAGTAAAGCATATTCCTACTTCAAATTGACATTGTTTGGTTTTAGAGATGAGTACTATACAGCGCTAATCCCTGATATGGATTTGATTTCCCAGACTTGGCATCAAGCATGTTAAAGGAATGCTGCTCTATGGACCACCTGGGACTGGAAAGACACTGATGGCTCGTCAAATTGGAAAAATTTTAAATGGGAAGGAACCAAAGGTATATGGATGAAACATCTGTTGTTCATGTATCTTGAAGCTTCCTACTCAATTATGGCTGTCCATTTTTTGACGGAATTAGTTTGGCATGATTTGCTGAGATTTAGAAAGTAATTGGCATCAATTGGATTGCTGATAAGAATTTGTATCCCTTTCTCTTTTCCTTGTTCCTTTGTGTCACTATTATTTAGATTCATCTTTTCTACGCATTAGTATTTCATATCTGGATCTGCTGGGGCATCCCGGATGCACTTGTTAGCATATTAGATTGTAGGCATCAACTCCAATATTGCCTACTTGTCCCGCTAGTAAATTGTCGTACATACTAGTTGTTTTTATCTCGCACTCTTTTGCATTTAAGACTTGGAGTCAGTTAAGCACAGATGCCTTGGGCCTTCAATGCATCGGGTGGTTTCCAATTTTACATAATTTTTCTCTCCTTTGCCAATTATCAGAAATTATTGTTTCCTTCGTGATCATTCATGGTTTCTAATTTTATGAGCTGTGAAGGGCAATATTATGTGGGAGGGATTTGGGATGATCTTTTATCCTATTATCAAACCTTTTGAAAAATGTAGCCCTTGATACTGTTTATTAGGACTTATGCAAGAGTGCCAAAGTTCTGTTATGGATTCAGATGCTAAAGAAATAGTTGAAAGACTTCAATTTCACTGATGGGTTTTTGCACCTCTTTCAGTGCAAGCAAAATCAAATTGTAATAAAAAGAACATACCCGAAGGGAAAGGTTGATTCTTGTTTGCAAAGAGAATTAGATATTCTGTATTCAAATATGAGTCTTGACATTTGTTGGGATCAGGCTAGTTTTTCTGGTTAAATTTTGAGAGCTCATCTTTGGAGTCTCTTTCATTGTTAAAATTCAGTTGGCTGTGAATCCAAGTGGCTTTCCGATTCCTTTCACAGTCCATCTGGCTTGCTAGTTTAAGTTCTTGGGAAATCATCTCGCTTGACATTATATGATTCGGCATTGTTCTCATTTTAGGTTGCACGCATATAATTAATTTATTAATGATAAAATGCATATTTTCTTAATGTGAGAAACTAGCAATAAAAAAGGTGCACTAGACATGAAAAACTTCCTCTTTTATTTGTTTCACTTCTTGCTCTTTCAGAGTACAGATGTTTCTTTTAATGTTATCAATAGGGTGTCAGCATTTTGTGATTCTACATGCTCCTTTGATGTTTATGCTTGCTTTCTTGCTCTTATTGATTTGAGCTGATAAAAGTTATCAAATTATCTTATGCATTATCTTTGCAGAAGAGCACTCTTTCTTTGAGGTTGATTAATAAACCTGTGGACTGTAGGTTGTGAATGGACCTGAAGTTTTGAGTAAATTTGTGGGTGAAACTGAGAAGAATGTGAGGGATCTATTTGCTGATGCTGAACAAGACCAAAGAACACGAGGTACGGGAATTATGATGACAACAATTACTCATATCTGTTTTTCTACAAGTATAACTGTTCCCCCCTTTTTTTTTGGGGTCATTTTCAGGTGATGACAGTGATTTGCATGTTATCATTTTTGATGAAATTGATGCAATTTGTAAGGTATGATTCTTGGGGTTCACATAAATTGTTGTAGTGTGAGAAGATAATATACGTGCTTGTGGATATTTTTCTATTTATCTACATATTGTTGTGAAGATAAAATATCATACAAGGAGGAAATTTTAGTCAGAAGCAGCCACATTTGTTCTGCTTCTGATGACTTCTGTGTTGAATAATGCTTGTGTCTCATGAGTAGTGAAATTATTAGGCATTGTATGTTCGAGTTGTAGCTTAATAAGTTGCGACGTTTATCCTTTTTTGGACAATGGAATGAATTTTTTGGTTTACATTTACAGTCAAGAGGTTCGACTCGAGATGGAACTGGAGTACATGATAGCATTGTTAACCAGCTGCTCACTAAGGTTGGCTAAAGAATTTGAACTCGTTCTTCTGGGAGTAAATGGATAATACGATAAGAATTGGAAATGAAACTAACTGTCAGGAAATTACTTGTCTTTCAGATTGATGGTGTGGAGTCTCTGAATAATGTTTTGCTCATTGGTATGACCAACAGGAAAGATTTGATCGATGAAGCACTTTTAAGGTAATAGTGTATTTCATAATATGCACACACGTGCATATTCACTGCTGATAGTACTAAATTTAGGTGCTAGACATATTGGCACTTACAGCTTGTGCTTTATTATAAAACTTGGAAAAGTTGCCAAGTATTTACTTAAAAGTGTTGTTCATCTAATTTTGACTTTAGACCTGGTCGTCTCGAAGTTCAAGTGGAGATAAGCCTTCCAGATGAAAGTGGTCGTTTACAGATTCTTCAGATTCATACAAACAAGATGAAAGAGAATTCTTTTCTCAGTCCAGACGTGAACTTACAAGAGCTTGGTATGCCCAAATGCTTAGGATAAACATGCAGTTCTCTGTGTTTATGTATGCATCTGTCTTTGTTATGCAAGTATGTGGGGCTAGGTTTCCTTCATTTGACATCATTTTTTTATGCCTTCTATGAAAATATTAGTTGTCATTGCATATTCATTGTCCTTTGACTATATTATTTGTATGAATGCTGGCCATAAATTTTCCTTTATGCTTTAGAATCCACAAGGTCTGTTTCTAATTCATTTTTCATTGAATTGGCACTAAATAATTGTGAAAGCAATGCATCCCATATATTGCATCTCCTAATGTTTTTAAGGATTTTCCCCACTCCCAAGTGAATTTAGCCAAAAAAGCATTGATCTTGGTGTACATAACAATACGCACTTGTCGTGCTAACACATTCGTGAGGCTAAATTCATGGAGGGCCTTGTGCTTGATTTTTATATCAAGTTAAATTTTTCTTCATAGTTTTCAATTGCTGCCAACTTTCCCCGATTCTTTTAATCATTTTTTGTTCCAACTAAGTGTTTTTCTTCTTCTAAGCCTCCGTGTCTTAATTTTTCCAATAAAGTATATCTTCGTTATTTTATCTCCAACCGTAACATGTATATATTTACAGTAATGCTCCTTTCAGATTTATGTTTCATGTTACTTTTGTATTGTTATATCATTAAGGATTATAAAACATCAGAAATTTACTTGAATACAATTATATTTGTTGTATGCATCCTAATTATCTATTTTGTGTAACTTGTTTTATTTGAACATCTCTAGATTTATATACATTCAGTTCATTTTAATGAATTTATGTGATGTAAAGAGTATCTTTTGAAAGGATAATTCGTAGAAAATGTTAATCTTTCGCTTATAATTGCAGCTGCTCGGACAAAAAACTACAGTGGGGCAGAGCTTGAGGGTGTAGTGAAAAGTGCAGTTTCATTTGCTTTGAACCGACAACTAAGTCTTGATGATCTCACCAAACCAGTTGATGAGGAAAGTATTAGAGTCACAATGGATGATTTTCTTCATGCCCTTGTGGAAGTTACTCCTGCATTTGGAGCTTCCACCGATGACCTTGAACGGTGCAGGTAGGAGTAAGTTGTTGCTGTGTGTGTGTGTGTGTGTGTGTGTGTGTAAGTCCTAACCCCAGTAATCATAAGTTTCTGAGCATTTTGAAGTTGGTATTTCAAAGTTCTTTTGGTTCTTGATCCAGTCATGATCATGAACCTGCAACTTCACATAGCCTTCTGTAATCTCTGCCTAGTTAAATTTATATCTCAATTTACTCTTTCTTGTTTTCAAGATCTACTATGCATGATGAGCATTGAGGACTTTCTTTGGAATAGGAAGATTTGATAATTAGCTGTTATAAGTGTTTTATTAGTTTCCATATCTGAAGAAAGATTAGGTACTGATTTGAAACAAAATAACTTTTGTTGTTAACTTAATATGTGATGCAGAATCAATGGTATGGTGGAATGTGGAGAGCGCCATGCCCACATTTATAGAAGAACTATGCTATTGGCAGAACAAGTTAAAGTTAGCAAGGGAAGCCCACTTGTCACTTGCCTTCTTGAAGGCCCAAGTGGAAGGTATAATGCTTTTTGTTTTCTTCTATTTATTTGCCTGTTTTCCTGCATTATTTTAGTATTTTTGTCTAAACCTAATATTATCTTGTATTCTGATTATTGATATCTTTGCATCAATTTGTCTCCAACAGTGGAAAGACTGCTATGGCGGCAACCATTGGAATTGACAGTGATTTTCCTTACGTCAAGATTGTAAGTGACTGATTGTTGGCTCGTATTCTGTCACTGAGCCATTCACATTGACTGTTTTGATTAACTTTCTTCAACATTATTTCACTCTAACGTGTTTCTACTTCAAACCTTTGTTTTTGATTGCTAGATTTCAGCCGAATCAATGACTGGGCTCAGTGAAAGCAGTAAATGTGCTAAGATTGTCAAGGTTTTATAAATTGACCTGCCTTTCCTCGCCAATTTATTTTTCCATCCATTATGTGGTCACGATTTCTAAATTTTGGAGAATATCTTATATGGAAAAAGAAGCAAATGGAGAAGGTTCTGAGATTTCCTTTTTCTTCTGTAACTCTTATTGCTGATCGTCCTTGAAATTTTGATCCTATTATGCTTTCTTATGAGGATGATTAGCTTTTCTGTAATATTGAACCATTTACACTTATCCAAACATAGCGTATATATGTAGTTGCACAAATATCTACCTATTCTGGGATGCTATTGTACAGCACGTAGTATTATGGACAAACCTTTTAGCCTTATGTTACCCATTTTAATTGGCCTAAAATTTGAGTGGGCAGCTGAAAAAAAATACTTTGCAGGTGGGCTATATGAATGTTTGTGTGCATAGAAAATGTACGATCCAACTGCAATATGGTTAACTTGTGCTTCTTTTCTGTAGGTATTTGAGGATGCCTATAAATCGCCACTGAGCGTTGTCATTCTTGATGATATTGAAAGGTAGTTCTAACTCATGTTAGATAAATTGCTTGCATTTTTGATGGTGTAGTTGTTCATTAGCGACAAATTATCCTGTTTGTATATGAGCAGGTTATTGGAATATGTTGCAATTGGTCCTCGGTTTTCAAATTTAATTTGTCAGACACTACTGGTGCTTCTAAAGCGGATCCCTCCAAAGGTCATATAACAACTATGTCTCGGTTATGTTATTTATTGTTCTTCAACATTTGCTGAGATACTTCATTTCCGTTGTAAAGAACATATTACATCTTAATTTGGCTTACTATATCAGTTAGCATCTGGGAGTTCATGCTATGTATGCTTCTGTAGCATATTATATTGCAGATATATCAATATAGCTGCTCGTTCTACTTTTCTTTTCTTTTGAAAAGATTCCTCACTTCCAATATTCCTCAATCCAGGGGAAAAATCTTCTTGTGATTGGTACCACAAGCCAGGTTAATTTCTTGAAGTTGATTGGAATACGGGATGCCTTCTCGGTTACATACCATGTTCCTACCTTGGGGAAGGAAGATGCCAGAAAGGTGAATCAGTGTGTCTCTTTCTACCATTCTGTAGTTATTATGAGTTCATTGCTCTGGCATGGGATTTTACATCTTGCCCCCACGGGACCTTGTGTTGGCTGGAGCCTATTGCTCTGGCATTTCTTGTTTCCTTATTTTCCCTTTTACATGCTGGGTGTCTCAGTTGATTTCAGTTCATTTAATATTAAATACTGACCATTGGATATGATGCTTTTTCTGCAGGTGTTAGAACAGCTTAATGTTTTCTCAGATTCTGATGTGGATTCAGCTACTGAGGCATTAAACGATGTAAGGGACCCTTTCACAGATACCTTCCTCAAAATCATTAAAAATAAAAAATAATAATAATAAAAAAAGCCTATCTGTTGCATTTGTTCCCCTTTGTTCATTTATTTTGTGCTTTCAGACGGAAAGATATTAATTTATTCATTGGTTAAGAATCTTCCAATGTTTAGGTTACTGTTGACAAAAACCTAGTACCTAAGTGGATAATATATCTCAAAGCTTTTCTAGAAAGAAAGTATATCAAAGTAGCACAATGAATAACTTATTTATGATTCTCTCAAAGGTCGTCTAGAAAGAAAGTACATCAAAGTAGCACAGTGAGTAGCTTATTTATTGTTATTGTTTGCGACGCCATACAGGTGCCCATCAAAAAGCTTTACACAGTAATTGAAATGGCTGCTCATGGTGAGCAAGGCGGGGATGCAGAAGCAATTTTTTCTGGCAAACAAAAGATCAACATTAATCATTTCTTCGATTGCCTTCAAGATGTAATTCAATACCAAGATCAAGACTTGGTGGCATTTCAGTAGTGAAATATACCCAGTTTTGTATAATACCTTGTCTACATTTTTCATATGTCCGTTTTTCATTTTTCAACTATAGAGTGGCAGTAGATGTGATACTTGCTTGCTGTTAGCCCCCATTATGAGATGCAGTTGTGGTCCTGAAACTCGTTTTTGCCACTGCTGAGTTTTTAACAGTGTTTTATTGGTTGAATGTTTTGTGTGTTAGGTGACTTATATCACTTTTTTGGTTACCAGATCGTGGATTATCTCTTAGCTTTCATCCGTCTCTCTTCCTTTCCTATGCATAATTTAGAACTGGCACGGGATGGGTACATTGACACGAATTAGTCTGTGCGGTTCTAGCAAGAAGGCTTACTTAGAAAACTTGCTAGAAGTGTAAAACAAAAGTGATGGAAATGTGGTGGTTAATCAATTAAACAAGCTAAATATTGGAAGGTAAAGGAATTTAATGAGCAAGAATCTGGTAAAGAATTTGAAAGCTTGTATTTACAACTTGATGGATTGCCTTGGCCGGTATGGTGTTTTAGTCTTTAAAATTTTCACAATATTCTACATAAGGTGTACAAGGTTTTTTAATCTTTTAGAGAATTCTACACAAGTTTAGGTCTCTCTATTTTATCTCTACTATATACAAGATTAAGTTTTCGAAGAAGGTATTGAACTAAGTAGCTGAACACTGAAGAGTTTTCACATCTGTCTACTGGGGTGTTGAAGGCAAAGCAAAGAAGTTTGTCTACTAGTGTTGAAGGCAAAGCAAAGAAGTTTGTCTACTAGTGTTGAAGGCAAAGCAAAGAAGTGGAACGGATACAAAGCAGGCTCACTGCAGACCCGAATGTTGTAGTCTTGATTTCTAGTTTTAAGGAAGCTATAAAGGAGGCCTGGAGATTATTAGAGGAATAACTGAATTTGTATCGCCAATTGGCTAAAAATACCCATGTAGCGAATGGAGATAAAGGAACTAAGTACTTTCATGGGCTTCATGGGCTAGTAAACCGGAAGAAAAAAAATTTTATTGCTTAAGTAAACAAATCGGATAGCCTGAAAACTACGACCCTGAAGGAAGTCATTTCGGAGTTTCTAGAATATTACAAGGGGCTCTTGGGAACGGCGTAGAATTGTAGAAAGCTTAATGTGGATTTTGTTAGGGCAGGAGTGGGTCCTTTACTACTCTAGGAAAAATTGGCTTAGTTTGTAGAAGATGTGATAGAAAAGGAAATTAAACATGCATGGGATATTGAAGACTGTAAGGCACCTGGACCAGATGGGAAGTACAACCTTAATGCTTATTTCTTCAAGAAAGCTTGGCCTATTTATTATTGGGAATAATGTTAGGGATGATTTTCTCGAATTTTACACCCCTGGGAAACTATTGACAGTTGAATCATGCTCTTATAATTCTCGTCCTGAAATCTGATCGCCTGGAGGAGGTTGGGAACTATAGATCTATTTCTTGTTGCAATGTTATTTATAAAATCATTTCTAAAGTCTTGGCAAATGGACTCAAGCTTGTTTTAAAGGATAGTCTAGGAGCTTTTGAGATCTTACAACCGCAAACAAAGTTCCCCTATTGTGCCATTAACGTTGATGTTAGGAAGGTGTATTACTCGGATAATTGGAGCTTTGTGCTGGACCTTTTACCTGAAATGGGTTTCCCTATTATAAGTATTTATTTAATTGCTTTCTGCCAATAGAAGTTGTTTTAGATTTTACCTAATCTTGAGGAGAACATAGAGTCTATTTGCACATAAGCACTATGTTAGGAGTTAGTGGGTGGTAGTGCTTTTAGTGGATGTTGTTAGTGGGTGATGCTGTTCGTGGGTAGTTTTCTTAATTTCTGATATTTTTTTCTTGTTGGTTTCAGCTTTATAAATAGATCAGCATCTTTTTGTGGCAATTCATTAAATTTCAAAGCAATTAGAATTTAGTTCTTTATTCTCTCTGTTTTACTCAATAAATCAAACATTTGGTATTAGAGCTAAGTTGGTTT
This sequence comes from Voacanga thouarsii, assembly GCA_026120185.1. NCBI lineage: Eukaryota > Viridiplantae > Streptophyta > Magnoliopsida > Gentianales > Apocynaceae > Voacanga > Voacanga thouarsii. Next base: position 920,840 of record JANUWF010001042.1, on the reverse strand, counting down.
CTAGAAAAAGGAGAGTGGGAGGGAAAGTGTCTGAGATACAAGAAAAGAAAAGTAGTAGTTTTTTTCCCTTCCTTCTACCCTTCTTGCAGCCGCATAGATGGCCACTGACAACTTTGTGTAACCATCAATTCCCCGTTTTGATGATCACTTGGTCATTGGAGTATGCTAATGGAGAATTTCTTGTGGTCCAAGGAGTATTGGCAGGTTATTGAATCTGAAGTAGCAGAATTAGCAATCGAAGCAGAGTTGGAAGCGTTGAAGTTGAAGGACCTTAAAGCCAAGAACTATCTTTTCCAAGCTATTGATCCATGCAACCTTGGAGACAATTTGTAGCAAAGATACCTCCAAGCAAATTTGAGACTCCATGAAGAAAAAGTACTAGGGTTGAGCAAGAGCGAAAAGGCAACAGCTTCAAGCACCTCGTACAGAGTTCAAAATACTCCGGATGAAATCAAGAGAATCAGTCATAGATTATTTTTCATGATCGATGACAATCGTTAACAAGATGCGGATTCATAGTGGCAAGATAGAGGATGTAGCTATTGTTGAGAAGATTCTACTATCCATGACACCAAAATTCAATTTCGTCGTCTGCTCTATCAAAGAGGCCAATGACATAGATGAATTTTCAATTAAAGAACTACAAAGTTCCTTGCTGGTTCATGAATAAAAACTTAACCAGCAGGAAAGAGAGGAGCAAGCATTGAAGGCCTCAACAGAAAATCACTCATTACTGAAAGGCGATAGAGGACAAGGCAGAGGTAGAGGTAAAGGTAGAGGAAGCAATGATCGAGTCAATAAAAAACAATACCACCAGCACCAAGAAAATCAATTTTAAGATAGAGGAAGAGGATGACGAGGACGAGGAGGCCATTACTCAACTTATAAACCAAAGTCAGCAGACAAGTCCAAAGTTGAATACTATCGATGTCATAGGTATGGCTATTATCAGTCAGAATGTCGAACCAATTTGAATAGGCAAAATGGAGAAAGAACTAAATTTGTGGAAAAGGAAGAAGGGGTGTCTCTTTTAATCGTATGTCATGTGAATGAAGAAACTCAACAAAACATGCGGTATTTAGATACTGGTTGCAGCAACCATATGTGTGGAGATAAGAAGGCATTTACTGAACTAGATGAATTTTTTTGCAACATTATCAAGTTTGGTGACAACTCTACAATATCTGTTATGGGAAAAGGAAAGGCCATTTCCAAACCAAGGAAAACTTCTCCTATACTATCTCTAATGTTCTTTTTGTTCTAGATTTAAAGACTAACTTGCTTAGTGTGGGTCAGTTGCAAGAGAAAGGGTACGAGATCTCTATCAAAGATGGTGTATGTCGAATTCGAGATACAAAGCTAGGCTTAATTGCTCAAGTTAATATGACTGTGAATCGTATGTTCTCACTCTATCTCCATAACACTGTCCATTCATGTTTTTCAACAAAACTGAAGGATGCAACATGGTTATGGCATTTTCACTATGGTCACTTGAATTTTGGAGGATTGAAGATTTTACAGTAGAAAGATATGGTGAGCGGCTTTCCTCAAATCACTACTCCATCTCAAGTTTGTGAAAAATGTGTTGTTAGCAAACAATACCGTAATCAATTTCCATAAAAAAAAATCATGGAGAGCAAAGAACACGTTAGAGTTGGTGCACTCTGACCTTTTTGGCCTAATAAATCCATCTTCAAATGGAGGAAATGGATATATAATTACCTTCATTGATGATTTTAGTCGGAAAATTTGGGTGTATTTTTTTGCAAGAAAAATCTCAAGCTTTTGCAGCCTTCAAAAACTACAAAGTACTGGTTGAGAAAGAAATGGGCAGCCCGATCAAAGTTCTTCGTACTGATCGTGGTGGAGAATACAACTCATAGGAATTTTTAAATTTTTATGAAATGCATGGGATCAAGAGGTAACTTACATCAGCTTACACACCTTAACAAAATAGTGTTTGTGAGCGGAAAAATTGCACTATTTTGAATATGGTGCGAAGCCTTTTAACAAGGAGTAGCATTCCAAAAACATTTTAGCCAGAAGCAATCTGTTGGGGCATTCATATTTTGAATAGAAGTCCTACACTTGCTGTTCAAAATATGACACCAAAAGAGGCATGGAGCGGATGGAGACCGACGGTAGATTATTTCAAAATTTTTGGATGTATTACCTATGCCCATATTCTGCACCAAAAAAGGATAAAGCTAGATGACAAGGGAGAGAAGTGTGTTTTTCTTGGTATTAGTGATCATTCAAAAGCTTATAAGCTTTATAATCCTATCACTAAGAAAATTGTTATTAGTCGTGATGTAGTTTTTTATAAAGAAAGTTTCTAGCCATAGAACAACAATGTGGTTAAATAACAAATACTTGCCAACTTTGATGGAGTCAACGAAGAAGAATGGCAACAACTAGTAGAAAATGATCAACAAATTCCACTAACAGATGTTCTAGGCTCATCAACAGAAGTAGAAAATGAAGAATGACTTCAACGTGTTAAAAGAAGACTTGCATGGATGGCCAATTATGAGGTAACCGGAATTGACCACTCTGAGGATCTACTTGCACATTTTGTTCTATTTTCCGATTGTGATCTTGTAGTTTTCAAAGAGGCCGTCAAAGAATCAAATGACAAAAGATAATGGATGAAGAAATTGCAGCCATTGAACGGAACAACACATGGGAGTTGACTGATCTTCCAAAAGGGCACAAAATAATTGGTGTTAAGTGGGAGTACAAGACGAAATTGAAAGAGAATGAAGAAGTTGACAAGTACAAGGTGCGCTTAATAGCTAAAGGCTATAAGCAAGAGTTTGGGGTGGATTATAGAGGAGTTATTGCTCTTGTTGCAACATATGATACGATCAAACTAGTTATTGCATTGGCAGCACAACATTCATGGTCTATCTTCCAGTTGGATGTAAAATCAGCATTCTTGCATGATGACCTTCAGGAATAGGTATTTATCAATCAACCTCCTGGTTATGTGAAGCTTAGAAGTGAAAATAAGATTTATAAATTGAGAAAGGCATTATACGGGCTAAAACAATCTCCACATACTTGGTATAGTCGTATAGATACTTATTTTTCCAAATAGGGATTTAAAAATGTCCATATGAGCATGCACTGTTTATAAAAATTGGAGATGGAGAAAAGTTGCTCATTGTTTGCTTATATATGAACGATCTTATCTTTATTGGAAATGATAGTGCCATGTTTGATAGATTTAAAAAATCTATGATGGTTGAGTTTGATATGTCTAATATTGGAAAGATGCATTATTTTTTGGGTATTGAAGTGGTGCAATCCGCAGTTGGAATTTTTATTAGTTAAAGAAAGTATGTGCAAGAAATTTTGGATAAGTTTCAAAAGAAAAATTGCAATTCTATTAGCACATCTACTGAAGTAGGTTTGAAGCTTGTTCGTGATCCTAAACAGCACTCTATACAAGCAAATTATGGAAAGCTTGATGTATTTGACTACAACAAGGCTTGATATAATGTATGCTGTAAGTCTTATTAGTAGGTATATAGAATGTACGAGGGAGATACATCTTCTTGCTGCAAAAAGAATCCTTGGATACTTACAAAGGACTGCTAGTTATGGGTTGTTCTACAAGAAAGGTGAAAAGTCAGATCTATTTGGCTTTATAAACAGTGATTATGCTGGAGATCAAGATTATAGAAAAAGCACTTCGGGATATGTTTTCATACTTAGTTCAGGAGCTGTTTCGTGATCTTAAAAAAAAAAAACAAGTAATTGTGACCTTGTCAACAACTAAAGCAGAGTTTGTAGCTGCAAAGCTTGTGCTTGTCAAGCAATTTGGTTAAAGAAAATACCTGAAGAGTTGCATTTCAAGAAAGAGGGAGCTACTGCAATAATTCTGCCATTAAACTATCTAAAAATCCTATTCTTCATGGAAGAAACAAGCATATAGATGTGAGATTTTATTTTCTACGAGATCTTATGAGGGATGGAATAATTGATCTTTTTTACTGCAAAAATGAAGATCAGATTGCTGACATAATGACCAAGCTATTGAAGTTGTCTACGTTTTAGAAGCTAAGGAAGTTGCTTGGTGTTTGCACACTTGATAAATCTTATTAAATTAAATGTTTAAAAACTTTTAGTTTAAGGGAGGAATTATTATAAGTATTTATTTAATTACTTTAGTTGTTTATGTTAATAGGAGTTGTTTTAGGTTTTATGTAGTCTTGAGGAGAACATGGAATCTATTTGCACATAAGCACTATGTTAGGAGTTAGTGGGTGGTAGTGCTGTTAGTGGATGTTATTAGTGGTTAATGTTGTTAGTGTGTAGTTTTCCTAATTTTTAACATTTTTTCTTGTTGGTTTCACTTTCAGCTCTATAAATAGAGTAGCATCCTTTTGTGATAATTCATTAGAATTCAAAGCAATTGGAGTTTAGTTCTTTATTCTCTCTATTTTGCTCAGTATATCAAACATTCTCTTTTTAATTTATTTCTTGAGTTGAGTAGTGTATGACTACTACTTTTTACTTAGTGGTTATAAATGGTGAGAATCATGGTTTTTTTCAGGGGGCAAAGGATCTACAATAAGGGGATCCCTTATCCCCACTTCTTTTTTGTATTTTGTATGGAATACTTTTCTAGATCAGTTAAGGTAACTACTCTAGAATCGGCTTCAAATCCAAAATGTAACAAATGTGCAATCACTCACTTGGTTTTCACCGACAACCTAATGCTATTTGCCAAAAGGGACTTGCCCTTAGTACAAATTTTGCTTGATTGTTTGGATAAACTACACGATGTTTTTGGATTGGAAATTAACAAAAGCAAGTCTAGTTTATTCATTGCAAGCCTCGCCCCATCATAATCTCAAGCATTAGCCATGGGTACGAGTATTCAGCTCGGGTCCTTTTCTTTTCAATATATGAGAGTCCCTATAATGGTGGATCCTGTCTGCATGAGTTTTTATCAGCCTTTGCTTGACAAGATTGCAACTTATACTAGCAAGTGGACTGCTAAGTCTCTTACTTATGCAGGCAAATTAGAATTAGTTCGGGTTGTGTTGCAAGGAGTATAATGTTTCTGATCAAAGTATATTGCCTACCCCAACTACTATCTCTAGCCAGAGTAACCGTTTAGCAAGCAATTTTGTTGGAATTCCAAGCACAATATGGCGGCTTGGAAGGATATCTATAAACCGAAATATGAGGGTGGGTTGGGCTTAAATGATCCCTTTATTTGGAACCTGGCCCTCTTGGCTAAGCTATTATGGGTTATACAATCCAACAAGGAAAGCTTGGGAATTAGATGGCTACATCACTGTTACACTTTTGGGCATTCAATCTGGGAGGTGAATAGCAAATGTCAACAATCTGTTTTATTTTGGTGTCTTTTATGACTGTTTGGTACCAATGTTTAACTCCTAAGCATTTGTCCATCTTGTGGTTTTCTGTTTGGGGCAAGCTTCAAACAAAGGATAGGCTAGTTTTTAAGCTAAATGATCCTATGTGTATTTTTTGCCAAACTGAAATGGAAACAAGGCAACATCTATTCTTTGGATGTACAGTGATGAGAATGATGTAGGACGACATCAAGGCATGGCTGGGCATTGTAGAGCTATGAGCTCGACAACCACTTGCCTGAAATGGTTCAAAAAAAGAAGTGAAGGGATTTGCTTAGCCTGCGAAAGTGAATGCAACGACTTTTGCAAGTACGGTGTACGATAAATGGGCAACAAGGAATCGAGAAGTTTTTGATGCTTATTATATCTAATCACAAGAAATAATAAAAACATCAAAATACATGTGTACATAATAATCTTTATTTTACACCCTCATATTTTAGATATTTTTGAATTGATTATTTGTAATAGCAGTTAACTTTGTATTTATGTATGCATCTAATCTAATCTAATCTAAATGTATATTTTAAATGTCAAGAGGGAATTGAATTGTCGATATTATTTTTCTAAATTTTTTTTATAAAAAAAAATCTTTTCAACTTCCTTAATGAATGGTGTAGATTTTAGAATCTTTCCATATAAACTTTTCAATGATTGAGATTAGTTTGGTCGTCATGGGTAAAATAGTCATTGAACATATATAATATAATTTTTAACAAAAAATTATGAAAATTATTTATAACTATTAATAATCATATTAATAACTATACACTTATTTATTTTATTGTTAACTATTAATAAGCATATTAATAACTCATGGACAATAATGCCAAAAAACCAATTATATTAATGAATTTGCCAAAATGCACAGACAATTTGAACAACCTATAACATGAAAATTTAGTTACAAATGTAATTAGAATACCAATGGGTTACTTTTGAATAAGTGACAAAAAATGTAAGCATTTTGGCATATATAAAATATAAAAATAAAAAATAAAATACCACATAACAAGAACAAAAAAATAGACATACAGATAAAAAAGATAATAAAAATTAGTTCAACAAAGATTATAGAATACATACACACATATATTCTGATGAGAAAAATTAATTATGAAAATTGCTCAAAAGTAAAGATACCATCATGACCTTAAAATCCAAACAAATTGTCCACAAAACAAGAACAGATGAGGAAGCAAAATGATAACAAAACTCAAGAAAAGAAATTAGATACATAAAAAATGTATAAACATATTTATAATATTAAAAAAATAAAATACCATCAACAGGTCAACAATACTCAAACAAGACGAATGCTCCAATTTAATATAATTTTATGACAAAAACATAATTAAAACAAATATAATTAGAATAACGCTAAAAAAAGATAACAGAAAATGGAAAAACGTCGGACAACAATCATAGAAAATGTATTGCAAATGTTTATCAACCTACAACTGCGGTAGCAAATATTTCTACTATTTTTGAGTTGTTATGGCTCTTTGATTTCTTAGTTTATCTATGAGTATATCTTCTTGTGGTTGATTAGTTAGCCTTTCTGTTCTATCAATTCATATTGGATGGTTGTTATTATTTCTTTAGAAGCTCTGGGTTTCTTCATATTTATTTATTTTTAAGTATTTCATTTAGTTCAATTTGGTTTGTTATTTTTTATCTGAGTTTCTTTTCTACCAGTTACGGTTTTGTTTCTTTTCTTATTTTTTATTATCATTTCTTTATGGTTAAGTGAAGAAGGGATTGAATTGTGCAAGTAAAATTTTAAAGAAATTTTTATTTTTTTACCTTTTCATTTTTTCTAATTAATGGTATAGATCTATTAAAAACTTTTTGTATTCTATTATAGATGATGTTAATCTCATCAATACTTTCACCTAACTCTTTTTATGGTTGAAATTAATTTGGTCATCATGGATAAATTAGACATTTAACAGTATTATATAAAAAAAAATATGAGTATTATTATAACTATTATTATGACATAAAAGAGAAAGATAATTTATGAAAAACAATTAAAAAGTCAAATAAGAAAAACAAAAAAGCACATTATAGTTTCGTAATAATATAGGCTTACACGCTTCATTCTTCAATTTATTACGTATTATTAATCTTTTTCAAAAAACCAAAAATGAAGAGGAGATTAAATTATCCAAGTAAAGTTTCAAAGTAATTTTTTTTATTTTTCATTTTCTCCAATTAATGGTATAGATCTATTAAAATCTTTTAGTATTCTTTTATGGATAGTGTTAATCTCTTCAATACTTCCATCTAATTCTTTTTATGGTTGAGATTGATTTGGTTGTCATGAATAAATTAAACATTTAACAGTATTGTATTAAATATATATATATATATATATATATATATATATATATATGAATATTATTATAACATTATTATGAAATAAATGAGAAAGATAATTTAAGAGTCAATAAGAAAAGCGAAAAGACACATTATTTCATAATAATATAGGCTTACAAGTTCCATTCTTTAATTTATTACACATTATTATTCTTTTGAAAAAAAAAAATCATTCTTTGATTTATTCATGGAAGGACATCTAGATGCATTTGCTTACTATTTATTGCACATATTCTTTATTTAACTAAAATTAGGATTTTGAGTTTTCATTATTGATGATAAAATGCATTTTTTGTCTGTGGATGCAAGTATGATATGTTGAAGACAAAAATTGATGATTTAGAAAATCAACTCCATGAACTGAAGGCTAACAGACATGAAAATGAGAAGGATGCCAGGTTTTTTCAAGCGGTTGAAACTCTCAAATGTCTATTTCTTGATGTTCATGGTCACTTAACTCATCTTTATATGGCAACATAGAAGAAGTATAACCTTACTGTTACTAATGCAATGGGCAAATTGATGGATGGAGTTGTAGTAGTTGAAGATTAACATACAAGATATCAAGATATCATACATAAATATTTAATTTGTCTATTCATATAGGGTATAACCAAGTAAATTTTCGAAGTAATTTTTTTTTTAACATTTTCATCTTCTCTGATTAATGGTATAAATCTATTAAAACATTTTTTGTATTCTTGTATGGATGGTGTTAATTTCTTCAATACTTCCATCTATTTTTTTTTATGGTTGAGATTGATTTGAACGTCATGGATAAATTAAACATTTAACAGTAATGTATAAAAAAATATATATGAATATTATTGTAACTATTATTATGAAATAAATGAGAAAGATAATTTAAGAGTCAATAAGAAAAACGAGATGACACGTTATTATTTCATAATAATATAGGCTTACACGTTTTTCTTTAATTTATTATACATTAGTATTCTTTGAAAAAAAATTCATTCTTTGATTTATTCATGGAAGGAAATGCATGCATTTACTTACTATTTTCTTGTACGTATTCTTCATCTAACTGAAATTAGGATTTTGAGTTTTCATTATTGATAATAAATGCATTTTTTGTGTGTGGATGCAAAGTATGATGTGTTGAAAACAAAAATTGATGACTTAAAAAACCAACTCTATGAACTGAAGGCTGATAAGCATGAAAATGAGAGGGATGCCAGATTTTTTCAAGCGGTTGAAACTCTCAAATGTCTCTTTTATGGTGTTCATGGTCACTTAACTCATCTTTATAGGGAAACATAAAAGAAGTATAACCTTATTGTTACTATTGTAATGGACAAATTTATGGATGCAATTATAGTAGTTGAGGATTAACATACGGGGGATCAATATATCATACACAAACATTTAATTTGTCTATTCATATTCAACTTATTCTCTTCTTGTTTTGGATCATCAACTATTTTCATTTTATCTAATATAATTTTGAGGAATTTCTTCCATATCTGTGATAACTCTTTGTTCTTTTCATTTTGGATACAACAAGATTGATCATCAGGATGCATCATAAAGAAATTTTTTATTTTCTTTTTGCTTTTTTTTCCTTCTTTTTGTAGGGATACATTTATGTGGATTTTATTTATTTATTTTTTGAGGAAGTTTGGGTACTAAGTGATAATATTCATTTACTACATAGGTTTTGCTTATCATTATCCTTCAATTTTGGTGGACGTAAGAAAGAAAGAAAAAAACTAAAACTAATTAATTATGTTTTATAATACTGCTTTGTCTGAGATTGAAGGTAAACAAATCTTGAGAATGAACGAAGGTATGGAGGTGGCTCTCTGAAAGTTTGCAACTTTAAGTACTTTTATCCAATTTTACGAGCAACTTCAATAATTATTTTGTCTACCACTTTTAGCACAACATTATACTAATATCTCATTTTTTTTGTTTAATATTTATTGCTGTAAGAGATATCTGATAAAAAAAAAACCAATAACTCATACATATGCAAAAATGATACATTAATTTCTTTTGAATCTAGATAATATAACTTAAGAAGAGTTTATCTCACAAGTTTGAATTTTGTGTAATCTATTTTTTTCACTTTGTACAAATATATAAATAGACATATATAGAAGATAATTGGTTTATTATTTTTTAAATTGAAGAAACTTATACTTTTTCGTTTTTTGATTATATTTCTAGGTTAGTGACAACAATTATAGAAAAACTCATAAAAGCATAAAGTCAGTTGTTGATTTTTTTTATATTTAAATTTATATACTCTATCAATAGCAATTGTAATGTATATACATTAACCTTTCTTTGAATCTCTCTAATTAATAATTTATTTATAAATTTTACTAAAAGTGTCAATTAATTTTAACTAATGTTTGTGTACTCTCTAGACATCTCAATTTTTATCAATACAATACTTTATATTTTGATTTTAAAAAATAAAATTTCAAAATATTCTACAAACTTTTAACACTTTGGCCGTTCAAAATTTTTAATAGTCTAGAAGGATCCGTTTGCCCAGTCTCAACTCGTACTAACTCGTACGCTTAGCTGATCCATCGCCCATTCTTTATCTGTTTTGTGCTGGAATTGCCTAGTCGAACATCGACTCCATTCCCGTGTGTCAGAGGGAACATTAATCAAAGCAGTGACTTAATGGTGCTAGCAGCTACATTGGGTTTCCTTCCAAGTCCCATGCCATTTACGCTTTTCAAGACAAGTTTGGATAATGGAGAACCCATCCACTACCATGAGTTGCAATTTAGCCTTGTCACCATCAGATTTGGCCAACTCTAGAAGGTGAATGTAGCACTCAGAATGCTCTTTTATCATTGCCGTTTCTTTATTCCTTTGAGTTGCCCTTTTCCTGGGAAAATATATCCACTTACACGCATATTCTTGAAATTTTTTAAGTCCATTATAATAACTTTTATAGTTCCAATTCATCAAAAGAATTAGATCATTAAATCGAATACTTGTTCAATTCACAAAGTATTAGAACGAATTAGAGTAGAAATTTTTATTCTTTTCAGATTAAAATATGCATTTATACTTTTATGACTCTATGAACATTGACAACTTGGTGCAGTACTTTGATATGAAAGAGCTACATCTTCAATACCGTAAATATTTACCAATGGAATTCAGATTTTTGTGCAATCAAACAAAGCACTGATTTTGGCTTGTCTGGAAAAAGGAAGGGAGTGGAGATGACGTGAAGACAATATCATGGAAGGAAAAAAAAAAAACCATAATAGCAATCACCGTCTTGCAGATAAAAAGGCAGAAGCCTGATTATAATGCTGTTTATTTGACCAACAACAAAGGGAAAAAGGTTAGCTACATTGAGAAGCGGAATAGTTCAAATACCCCACACCATAATCCAGGAAAGAATCTTCGTGTGTTCACTCTTATCTCAAATTTTCAGTGAATAACATTTCGAATCTTCCATTTTAATTGAGAAGTTCTGTTAATATTAATGGGGCAAACGAATCGCTGGATGGTACTTGAACGAATCTATTTTTCCCATTGCTGAAATCCTCTGTGTTTGAGATGACTCAAAATCTTGTGCGTGTCTGTGTCAAACATTTGGATGGCTAACGTTCATCAGCATATAAGCCTCCCCTCTCCAAATTGCAAAGAATCAAACCTCTTTTTAGGACAATGAGCTCTGTGCACAATTTCGGATAGTGATTACGAGTTATTTTATCAATAAAAAATATTTTTAAAAAAGTCTAAAATTTTAGTCAAATCTCATCTAAATATCTAAATTTTACTTTACATCTAGTGGGCATTCCAACTTTAAACTTGTCTCACTTTCTATGTTTGTCCATCTAATATTTAGTCAACTATTAAAAATTTAACAAAAAGTGGTCAAAATTAACATAAATTAATAAACATTTGACAGAAACTGGTGAAAAAAATTTAAAGTTTATATGTCGATTAGAACTAAAGTAAAATATGAATGACAATGTGAGATTTCTATTATATTTTGAATAGTAAAGCGAATTTTACCCACTAAAGAATTATATGATTTGGCTTTTCTTTCTTTCCTTTCAGCATCTAATATTAAGATTTTATTATTATATTGAAATGAAGTTTCTAATTTTCCTAATAGAAAAAAGATAAGAAGATTAACATTGGGGCGAGCATTTATATCACCGAGGAGTAGAGGATGCATTGAAAATCTTTTTGGTATATAGAGCTAAAAACTCCAAACTAGTTGCAAATACATTGAAAATTCAGTTAAATGGTTATCATTTTAAACCATAATTCTGAAAATAGAGTCGTTTAAGGAAAATTCTCAATCTGGAGAGGTCGCATCCAAAAATTAGAAAAAAATAAGGTCGCATCGGGAGGTCTCATTTTGCAAATTAGATTTTATGGAATTTCGGTTAAATGGATTATTTTTCAATTGAAATTCAAAGGTTGTTATGAGAGATATTCCCATTCTAGAGAGGTCGCATTTGTAGGATGCAAAATGCCAAATGCGACCTCCATCAATTAAATTGCAATTTTTGCAAATCTTGGAAATGACCCGAAAAAAAAAAATGAAAGTCTCATTACGCAAATGCAATAAGTAAAGTCCCCCCTTCTTGTGCCCCATGCGACTTTTATTAAAATAAGTTAACCTATTGAATTCATTCAAAAAATATATAAAACAAAATTACAATTACAACAAAATAACCGTATTAAACATACAATAAAAGAAATGATAAATGACTAATATAAATAAAATACATCAAATAAATAAGCTTGTCTCTTGAAGTATCAAAGTTGTTATTAGTTCAATTTTTTTCGATTATGTCCACTACTATAACATTTTCTGTATCTTAGGGGAGAATTGGATGCGTGATAATTCATATCATAAAGTATCCTTGATATTTACGGATGATCAAAAAGTTCAATCCTCATCGGTTCTTCTAGAGGTGAAATTATAAAAGTCGCAACCCTTCAAAATTGTCCAAGAATAGAATTCTAAAATAAAGTCAATAGGGTTCCAACATTTGTGATGATATGGTGCAAACCCATATGAATAAGGAATATCATAAACTTTACTTTTAACAACTGCATAATCTCTTTTTCAAGTTTACACTATAAACATTCATACCTCTACCCCTTTCTTATACTAATGACTTGATTTTGATTATGCCAGCCTCTACATTTAATTCAATTACAATATATTCTCTTGATTTTTTCCCCTCAAAATAAGAATAGGATGAAGAACATAATTTTGGTTTAATAACCACGAGCTTGTTCAAATGCATGAATAGTATTCGCAAGAAAGTAAGATCTCTCCTATTAACAGTTTCAGTTAAAACTTCATTCATGAAGTTAGTTAAGTAATGCAATGATCATAGAGACAAGGCATCTTGTCATGCCCTGGATTCGAGGTTGACATGGTAACCTCCTAAAATGGAATATTAAATCCTGAACACGCTAACTGATTTCATATACCCAAAACATATAAAATTGTCATTAATTGGAACTCAGAACACATCAGCTCCAAAATATAAAATGAGATTTGACCTCATAAGTTCTTGTGTCCAAATACAGAACTTAGATCTATAACTCCAAGGAACATTCAATGCATAAGTTAAAATCAATAAAATTCCAAAGCACACAAAATTACATCACTTAAGATCCTCCTCAAACTAATAGTCCAAATCATTGCCTTTTAACTGAGAACCTACAAAATATTAAATGGGGGGTGAGTTTGATAAAAATGAGATCACTTAATTCTAAAGACTTCTTCTCATTTTTTCACACGTAAAACAAAATGGTACAATGGATATCTATGAACAATTTAAGAAGAGTTTCATATGCCTAGAAACTCCTGTGTTTAACCTATCTAAATGACTAAAATACAACAAAATTATAGCCTGTAAGCTTATCAAGACTGACTGGTAACATATCAATTACTTTTGCACATATGAGTTACTGCTGCACTTTTTTTTATGCTACATCATTGTTCGTAACACCCCCTCGCAAGCTGTACACAACAAACAAATTATGAAGGCCCAGTGTAGTAAGCAATTGAGAAAAGTAAGGATTTGGTAAGGCCTTTGTAAATACATCACCAAGATGATTTGCAAAAGAAACATGCATGGGTTTGATAAGTCCAATTTGATGTTCTTCATGAACAAGATGGCAATCAATCTCAAAATATGTAGTACGTTCATGAAACACAAGGTTGGCTGTAAGATAAAGGGCACCAGCATTATCACAAAACAAAGGAATGGGAAAAGAAATATCCAAATGAAGATTAGATAGTAAGAAGGCAAGTCACTGAAGTTCAGAGGTTGTGTGAGCCAAGGCTCTATATTTAGCTTCAGAAGAAGTTCTAGATATGGTAGATTGCTTCTTAGACTTCTAGGAAATAAGTGAGGAGCCAAGAAAAACACAAAACCTAGTAATTGAGCGACAAGTATCAAGACAGCCTACCCAATCAGAATCGGAGAAAGTTTGGAGAGATAGAGATGTTTGCAAAGAAAATAATAGACCCTGATCGGGAGCACCTTTCAAATAGCAAAGAACTTAATAAGCTCCTTGAAGGTGATGGTTAGTAGGATGATCCAAAAATTGACTAAGCTGCTGAACAACAAAGCAAATGTCAGGCCTGGTGATAGTTAAGTAAAGAAGCTTGCCAATCAAGCTACGATAATGAGTGTTTTTGGATAAAAAAAATGAGAGTCATTATTGGCAAATTTATGAGAACAGTCCATAGGAGTAGAAACAGACTTAGATCCCAAAACCAAATTCATCCAAAAGTTCCAAAGTATATTTCCTTTGACAGAGAGAAATTCCATCTGAACTTCGAGAGACTTGAAGCCCTAAAAAGGTACTTCAGAGGGCCAAGATCCTTAATAGTAAAGGTTGCATGAAGGGAGGCTTTGACAAAAGAGATAACCTACATGTTGTCACTGGCAAGCAAAATGTCATCCACATAGATCAATAAAGCAATGAAAGAAGTGTCAATAGTTTTTGTGAACAGACTATAATCACTTTTGGCTTGTGTAAAACCAAGATGAAATAAAGCTTGAGTGAGTTGCCACTATTGACTAGCCTATTTCAAGCCATAAAGGGACTTGTTTAACCTACAAAGAACACGAGGAACAATGCTAGTAAATCCTGGAGGCAAAGACATATATAAATCTTTTGAGAGATCACCATGTAAGAAAGTATTGTTAATGTCAAGTTGGTGTAAAAACCAACCTTTGATGGCTGAAACAACCAATAGAGTGCTAATCGTGGTCAGCTTTACAACAGGGGAGAATATATCAAGATAATCCAAACCAACTTGCTGGGTATATCCTTTTGCAACAAGTCTAACTTGATACCTTTCAATAGATCCATCAAATTGATGTTTAATTTTATAAACCTATTTGCAGCCAATAGCATGTTTTCCATGAGGCAAGGAAACTATATCCTAAGTGTGATTGACAACCAAATCATGAAGCTCATTTTCCATGGCTTTACACCAATGATCATGTTGAACTGCTTGAGAAAAAGTGTGTGGTTCAACTTGTGCTAACACATTTAAAGCATAAACTTTGGAGTTTGGCATTAATAGATTATGAGATAATACGTTATGTAGTGTATGTGGTGTAGAGCCAAAAGGAGGAGAACAATGTTGTTGTAATGCACAGACATAATCTCGAAGATATGAAGGTTTGGAAGGGGTCCTAAGGGAATAACGTACAAGAACATTAGGCTTAGAAGTGGTATGGGTAGAAGGAGATTTAGAGGAGAAAAGGTTATAAGGAGGAGAAAAGCTAAAAGGTACAGGGAGAGATGGAAGATGAGAGGACGCATTAGTGGGAAAAGCATCAGTGTGAAAGGAAAATATAAACTCAATAAAGTGAAAACTACGTGAAACAAATATTTGTTTAGTCTGTAACTCTAAAAGAATACAGCCTTTAGTGTGGGAGGATATCTGAGAAAAACACAAGGATGACTGTGAGGATCAAACTTGGTACGTGCATGTGTTAAAGTGATAGCATAAGCCAGGCAGCCAAAAACCTTAAGTGAAGAGTACTTTAGAAGTGAATGAAACAGTTGTTTCTGAGGACTCGAATTTTATAAAAGAGGAGTATGGGTTATATTGGTAAGAAAAACTGCATGTTTAATGCAAAACCCCCAAAGAGAATATGGTAAAGTGGATTGGAATTTTAGACTGCGAGCCACAACGAGAATATGTTGATGTTTGCGTTCCACAATTCTATTTTGCTGGGGGGTTTCAACACATGGTAGTTGATGAATGATCCCTTTTGATGTGTAAAAGGAAGGTATATGAAATTTTGGGCCATTGTCAATTTGAATGATTTTAACATGAAGAGCAAATTGAGTGAAAGCAAAGGTACAAAAATCTTACAGAATGTTGCTAGCTTCTGCTTTATTTTTCATTAGATATACCCATGTATACCTAGTATGATCATCAACAATAGTAAGAAAATAACATTGGCCATGAATTGTAGCAGTTTTATAAGGCCTCCAAATATCAACATAAAGTACATCAAAAGGATGAAGTGTAATGGACTACTTTAAGGAAATAGTTGCCTTTTTTGCTTGGCTAAGGGACAAATAGAACAATGTTTAGGAAGAAGCTGTATTTTAGTGTTAAGGCAGCCATCTAGTAGTTGTAAACGTTTAGCTAATGGATGTCCTAATTTGTAATGCCAAATAAGAGATTTAGAGAGATTGTTGTGGAAGAGGAAAGAAACATTGCAAGAACTGAAGTAGCTTGAGGAGAAATAGTAGAGCCCATTGTGAACTTTAACTAAACCAATCATTTTCCAATTCGTAAGATCATGGAGAATACAAGAAGTGCCATGAAAAATAGCACAACAATTGTTATGATGCATTAATTGGCTTAAGGAAAGAAGATTATAAGAGAATGAAGGGATGTATAGAACATTATGCAGGGTAATGCAGGAATTAAGCTTGACAGTACCACGGTAAGGAATTGGAATGACAATACCATTGAGCAATTTAACTAAAACATTTGACACACGAGAACATGAAAGAAAATGAGACAAATGACAAACAATGTGATTAGTTGCTCCAAAATCCAAAATCCAAAATCCAAACATTAAACATGGATAGCTTAGTATCATTACCTGTATGATCATCAGATTGAAAATTGGCTGTAAGGACAGATGCTTGATTAGTAACATGATTTGTTGTAGGCTCAGTAGTGATAGATGTTTGTTGGAGCAAGCTGAGAAGCTTAGTATACTATTTTGATGTTAATTTCATATCTGAAATTGAGACAGAAAAAGTTGTTGGGGGGACTGACACTTCAGCACTTTAAGGAGGTTCTTGAACTTTCAAATGAACATGATTTGTAGAAGAAGTTGTTTGAAACTTTAGTTGGAATCCAACTGGTTATCCATGCTTTTTAAAGCATTTGTCCACCGTATGTCCAAGAACCCCACAAAATTACATTGTGGTCTTCTAGAATTATTTTTATAATTCTGTGGCCGTTGAGTTCTGAAATTGGAATTACCAAAAGGACCTGAATTAACCATGCTCCTTCCAAAACTAGTTTGTACTGACATTGAGGTATTGGAATGTATAGGTGTACTTTGATGGAACATAATCTGAGTATCATAAGATGAAGCACTAGATGCATAAGACTTCAACTAACATTCAAGTGTGATGGCCATCCCAAATACTTGCTTGATAGAAGGTAATGGAGTCATTAGTAATCCCTTATTCTTTACATCAGAAATTTCCTCATTCAAGCCTTTCAAAAAATGCATAACATAATCCGTCTCCATATTATCTTGAATTTATTTCACAACACCATAGTCACATGTCGGGTTGCAAACACATTTTGGTAAAGGTCAAAGAATCATCTTCTCATCCCAAAGGATTTTAAGCCTTGTATAATAGTCATTAACACTGTTCTTACCTTATCTTTTATTTTGAATATTCTCCAGTAGATCTGACAATCTTAGCAAATCTCCATTAGAAAATCAATCTCTTAGATCATCCCATACATCCTTTGTCGTGTCAAGCCATAGCACACTTTGAGCAATTAGAGCAGAGACTAATTTTAATAACCATGACAACAGCATATTGCTGCATTGTTCCCCTAAACTAAATTGTTTATCAGTTGAAGCTGGAGCTTTAATAGTTCCATCAACAAATCCAAGTTTATTTTTTGAAATCAAGGCCATACACATGGCTTGAGACCATGAATAATGATTTGCACCAATCGGTTCTGGTTATACCAAAATCAAGGAAGGATTTTTGTTGGGATGAAGGTAATATGGATCAGAAGAAGTAGGTTCTGACTTTGCCATGAATATAGATCAAGAAATCCCCAAAAGTTGAACAACGATTTCTGAACAAAAAAAAAAAAGAATCAATAGATCACTTATAGAACTAAACTATTGACGAATTGAAGAAGGTTGTGAACGGAAAAAGTTAAAAGAGTGACCCCAATATGATAGGAATTCTCTGATACCATGATAAAAATGAGATCACTCAATTCTGAAGGCTTCTTCTCGATTTTTCACACATAAAACAGAATGGTACAATGGATATATATACACAATTTAAGAAGAGTTTCATAAGTGTAGAAACTCCTATGTTTAACCTATCTAAATGACTAAAATACAACAAAATTACAACCTGTAAGCTTATCAAAGCTTACTGATAACATATCAGTTACTGTTGCACATATCAGTTACTGCTGCATCTTTGTTCGTAACAGAGCTGAATAACTTAATAAGAAAAGTATGACTTACTTGGGATTAAGTATGTCACATATTTATTAATTTTTCAAAAGTTAAAGACAAAATAATAAATATAAAAGTAACCATTTTTGGTGAATTAGTTGTATCTCAAAGAATAAGGAATCCTTAAGGACAAGTGCATGAACAAATAATGAAGAAAGGAATAAGAAAGCTTGTTCAACAAGGGAACAATGTTTTGACGAGGGGAGGTGCTGCTTAGATCAAGAGAAGCAGCATCGTTTAAAGGCCTTGAAGAACAACCTGAATCATAGGGAGAAAGCAGTGCCACTTAGGTTGAAGTGGGAGGCGCCACTTAAACTATACAAAGAACAATGTTGAACTACTGAGAAAAGGCAGCACCGTTTGAGTTGAAGTAAGTGGTGCTGCCTGAAGCGGTTTTGCATACAAACAAGAAGCTAGCGGCACAACTCTAGATGAAGCAGACAGTACTGCTTGGAGTCGCGAAAACTGCAATATGGCTTTCTTTATGCTATAAAACTTGGTTCTTTCCTTACAATACTCCAAGCAAAAACTCAAAAACATAAAACATTTTCAAAATGATACTTACATACACACATCACTGCTCAACATATCGTATATAGGAATTTAATGACAAAATATTTATAAAGATGAAACATGCTTAAGATAAGGTTTTGGATAACTGATATCAGTCTTTGAACTATTATATCCCATTAAGAGGAGAACCAGAATAAAAACTAGGTATTGTATCCCTTAATAAGGGCCTTGGACAGTGATTAAGTATTGTATCTCCCCAACTAAGGGCCAAAGTACAGATAGATTTGGGAATCCCCACCAAAACCACCTACAAGCATCAGACATCTCCATAAATTAAACCAATAATTGAACAGAACTTCATACTTTTACACTTTCATGGACTTACAAATCATTGACAATAAATCAAATCACAAACATAATCATATTCAATCTAATTTGTACCAAAATAACATCTTCCTAAACCAAGAGTACTAAATTTTTGAAAAACAGGATTTCAAAACTACAGGAAAGCTAAAATCTCCTTACTGGACTTTTTTTCTCGAAACTAAACAATTCTCTAATGCCTTTGAAATCCTCTAAACACCTATAAACCTCAAAATTCATATTCCAAATCAGAATTCAAACACGAGCTATTTCCCCCAAATCTAACCCTACACACAATTTCCTATCACAGAAAACTTTAACCCTAGAAACAGGAAAAAAAAAATCCTATCCAGAAGATGATTAAACAGAAACTCACCTAGGTTTGGAGCTTCAGATTCCCGTCTCCTCTCTAATTTGTCTTCTCCATTGATTTTCCTCTTTCTGTAAACAATTTATGCAAGGATGTTGTTATAGTTCAAAAAAGATGTGTAATTGAAAATTTGACAATTAATAAAATTAAGAAAAATAACCTTAATTGCTAAAGAAATTGCTAATAAACCCTTATACTTACTAAAGCCAACAATTGACTCCCAAACTCATGGGCTCAAGCCCACAATATGTAAAATTCTGAAATAGGAAAGCCTAAAGAGCTAAGAGAGATTGTGGGCTCACACATCTAATTTAAGACATTCTTTACTACATGAAATATGGGACGTATATTCTTATTTTGAGGAAAAATCAAGATGATATGTTGTAACTGAATTTAATGTAGAAGTTGGTATATTCAGGATCAAGTCATCACTATAAAAAGGAGGTAGAGAGGCACAAATGTTTATGGTTAAACTTGAAAGAGAGATCATGCAATTGTCGAAAGTGAAATTTATGGTATAATTTGTTCATATGGGTTTACAACATGTTGTCACAGAGATTAGAATTCCATTGACTTTATTTTGGAAACTTTATATTTGAAGGAATTATAAGTTGACATATGAGAAACAGTTTTTTTAGTAACAGGTGGACAATTTTGAAGATCTTCGACTTTACAGTTATACCTCTAGAAGAAATGACGATGAATGAACTTCTCGATTATCCGAGAACATTAAGGATACCTTATAATATAAATTATTACACATCCAATTCTCCCTTGATATATAGAAATTGTTATAGGAGTCGACATAATTGAAGAAACTATAAATAACAACTTTAATACTTCAAAAGATTAGCTAATTTATTTGATGTGTTTTATTTGTATTAGTCATTTATCATTTATTTTATTGTATGTTTAATATGGTTACTTTGTTGTAATTGTGATTTTGTTATATACATTTTGAATGGATTTAATAGACTAACTCATTTCTTGATGTATTCTATTCATTATAGTTATTTATCATTTCTCTATTATACGTTTTACTATTTTTGTTATATTATTGTGTGTAATTATTAAATATTATTAAAATTTAGGATAGTTACTTTGTTGTGGTTATAATATTATTACACATTGTTATTGGCCCTATTTGGGGCCATTGCATATTAATTGGCCCAATTAATGGAGGGTGTCTTCATTTGGCATTGGTGCATTCCATAAATGAAAACTTACTTTTGGCCTTGACGCATTAATGGAGGGTGTCCTCATATGGAATGCATAGGAAAGATGACGTGTATGTTAAATATTAACCTTCCAAAAATGTATTACATAAACATATGTGTTATAAAATTAGGGTAGTGTTAGAATAAAATCTTCACACTACACACTAATAAAACTCTAACTATTTTGCACAAGAATTTCTCTCTTTCTTTTCTCTCACAATTTTCTCTAATCTTTCTTTCACTAATCTTTCTTTCACAAAATAATGGTGTCTTACAAGCTTAGAGAATAGCTCTATTTATAGAGCTCTAATTAGTGGATTACATCATGACATACATCATCTTCCACTAATCTTAATTAATGGTGTCTCCACTAAATGGTGGACATCCATAAAAATCTTCTAATAATTCACATAAATCCATAATTAGTGGAGCATCCACTAATTAATAAAGATTCCAATAATTCATAATACTCCCCCTTAGATGTCCATCCATTACATAAAGAATATGCCTTGTTAAAACCTTACTAGATAAAAACCCAGTGGGAAAAAAAATCTAGTGAAGGAAAAAGAGTACACTATTATATATGCCCATTTATTACTCCCCCTGATGAGATGATTCCTTTAAATCTTTAAACCGACGCATACCGATTTTATATCTCAACTTTTCAAATGTTGCGATCGGTAAAGTCTTCGTGAAAATATCTCACGAGGTTATCACATGACCGAATTTGTAGCACATCAATTTCACCTTTCTTCTGGAGTTCATGAGTAAAGAAGAATTTTTGTGAAATATGTTTTGTCCGATCTCCTTTAATATATCCTCCTCATAATTGAGCTATGCAAGCTGCATTGTCTTCATGAAGAGGAGTTGGAATACCTTTGATTGATGATAATCCACAACTGTCTCGGATATAATGAATCATGGATCTTAGCCATACGCATTCTCGACTTGCTTTATGAATGGCTATAATTTCAGCATGATTTAAAGAAGTAGCTGCTATAGATTGTTTCGTAGAACGCCATGATATAGCAAGTATTTCCACATGTAAATAGGTAGCCCGTTTGAGAACGTACTTTATGTGGATCAGATAAATAACCGAAGATCCGCATAACCTATCAATGTTGGACTGGTTTTATTTGAATAAAATAATCCGAGATCAATTGTACCTTGGAGATATCAAAGGACTTGTTTAATTCCATTCCAATGTCATCGTGTTGGTGAAGAACTAAATCTTGCTAATAAATTAACAAGCAAAAGCAATATCGAGTCGTGTATTATTAGCAAGATACATCAATGCACCAATTGCACTCGAGATATGGTACTTCGAGACCAAGGAGTTCTTCATCATTTTCTTGAGGTCTGAAAGGATCTTTATCCACATTTAATGATCGCACGATCATTGGAATACTCAATGGATGTGCTTTGTCCATGTAAAATCTTTTTAGCACTTTTGTCTGTATATGTTGATTGATGAATAAATGTTCCACTCTCCAAATGTTCAATTTGTAAACCAAGGCAAAATTTGGTTTTACCAAAATCCTTGATTTCGAATTCTCTTTTAAATAATCAATTGTTTCTTGGAGCTCTTCGGAGTTCCAATAAGATTAATATCATCAACATATATAGCTAATATCACAAATTTAGAACCAGATTTCTTAATAAAAACGCATGGACATACCTGGTCATTTTTAAATCCCGCTTTCAATAAATATTCACTAAGACGTGTAAACCACATGCGCCCAGATTGCTTCAGGCCATATAATGATTTCGCAACTTGATGGAGTAATTTTCACGAGGATAATGTTTATATGCTTCAAGCATATGAAATCCTTCGGGATTTTCATGTAAACATCATTTTCTAAATTTCCATACAAGTAAGCAAGTGACAACATCTAATAGGCGCATATCTATCTTTTCATGTACTCGCCAAACCGATAAGATATCTGAGTGTAATAGCATCAACAACAGGAGAATAAGTTTCATCATAATCAATACCTGGTCTTTGTGAAAAACCTTGGGCTACTAATCGCGCTTTATATCGAACGATTTCACTCTTTTCATTACGCTTTCGCACAAATATCCATTTGTAGCCAATAGGTTTTATACCTTCGGTGTTCGGACTGCAGTCCGAAGACTTCACGTTTTGCCGATGCATTTAACTCCGATTGAATCGCATCTTTCCATTGCAGCCAATCTTTTCTATGCCGACATTCATCAATCGATATTGGTTCAGGATCATCATTATCCTGTGTAACATCAAGAGATATATTGTATGCAAATATATTATCAATAACAGCTTTCTATCCGATTCCAACTTCTACCTGAAGTGGTATAATTGATAGAAATTTCAGTGTTACTTTCATCAACTTCGGTTCTTTGTCATCAGCTTCTCTCTTGGTCTTTATCATTCTTTTCTTCAATATGATCTTCTGGATCATTTAATCCTCTTTTCTTTCGAGGATTTTTATCTTTAGAACCAAGAGGTCGGCCACGCTTCTGGCGTGTTTTTGACTCAACAGCTATAGGTATAATATTTTGTTCTACTGGAACTTCAATTCGAATAGGAGCATTTATAGTTGGAATATGCGATTTTGTAACTCTTCCGGAGTCAACAAAAGCGTTCGGCATTTGATTTGCAATGCTTTGCAAATGAATTATCTTTTGAACTTCAAGTTCACATGCGCTTGTGCGCGGATCAAGATAATTTAATGATGTTGTCCAAGCAAGATCCTTGTTATGCTTGTTTTGGTTCTCCCCTAATTTAGGGAATAATGATTCATCAAAATGACAATCAAGCAAATCTTGTCGTGAATACATCTCCTGTCGTGGGTTCAACATACCCGATAATAGAGGGAGAATCATATCCAACGTATATCCCCTTTCTTCTTTGAGGACCCATCTTTGTACGTTGGTTTGGTGCAATTGGAATATATACAAGACACCCAAAAATTCTTAAATGAGCAATATTTGGTTCGACTCAAAAGCCAATTGCAAAGGAGAGAATTTATGATAACTAGTCGGTCTTATACGTACAAGTGTTGCAAGCATGTAGAATAGCATGTCCTCAGCGAGATGTTGGGAGATTTGTTTTCATTAATAATGGTCTAGCAATTAATTGTAATCGTTTAATCAAAGATTCAACAAGACCATTCTGTGTGTGAACATGAGCTACATGATGTTCAACATTAATCCCAATTGACATGCAATATGCATCAAAAGTATGTGATGAAAATTCACCAAAGATTATCCAAACGGATATTTTTAATGTGATGGTCCGGAAATTGTGCTCGTAATTTAATTATTTGAGCAAGTAATCTCACAAACGCCAGGTTGCGAGTAGATAATAAACATACATGTGACCATCGGGATGATGCATCAATTAAGACCATAAAATATTTGAACGGTCCACATGGTGGATCAATAGGTCCACAAATATCTCCGTGAATCTGTTCGAGAAATGTAGGACTTTCAGCTCCTACTTTTACCGGTGATGGTTTAACAATTAATTTTCCTAGGGAACATGCAAGTACATGCGAATTTTTCTGATGTTAATATCCTTTTATTTTTTAAAGGATGACCATGTGTATTCTCAATGATTCTTCTCATCATGGTAGATCCTGGATGACCCAACCGGTCATGCCAAATGCTAAAAGTAATAGGATCAGTAAACTTCGGTTTACTAGACGATGAATTTCAATTGTACGTATTTTTACAAAATATAGACCAAGTAGAAAAAGACGGCAGCTTTTCTAATACCGATTTCTTACCCAAATGCATTTGAGTAATAAAAAGATGCTCAATCCCATTTTCCTCATTTGTTTCAACATGATACCCATTTCTGCGGATATCTTTAAAACTCAATAAATTTCTTCCGGATTTTGAGAAAAATAGTGCCTTATCAATAATAATTGTTGTTCCTTTAGGCAACAATATACTAGCTCTTCCTGAGCCCTCAATTACATTTGCACTACCGTTTATCGTATAAATATTTATTTCTCCCATTTTGAGATCGGAAAAATATTTCTCATTTTTTAGTATGGTGTGTGTAGTTCCACTATCAATAATGCATACATCATCATTAATAACAACAATCCGAACACAAATATATATATGTAAACGTAAATATTATTAGAATAGAATGAAAATGAAAATACAAAAATATCGGGGTGAGGCTTTAGTTCTTTTGGACACTCGCCATCACCAATTAAATGGTCTATCCTACCGTCCGGGTGTTCAAAAAATCCGATACATCCATATGGGTAATATTGATATTAAGATCTTCGGGATCACTATCGTCATCCTCGACATTATTTATTGGATGTTGAGAAAAATTTGCTTCCACATTTTTATTTTTCAATGAAGCTTGATACAATTCAACTAAATGCTTAGCCGTACTGACGCTTTCGTGACCAATGACCTTTCATGCCACATCTATAACATATATCCTCATGCTTTTCTTCAATTTCTTTTTCTTTTCCCTTTTGATCTTTTCTGTTCCACTTGGTGGCCGATATTTCTCACGCTTGATTATAATTGTGATAAGAGAAATATCGAGCGTGTCTACGACCATAACCATGACCACGGTCACGGCCACAACCACGACCACGACTATAACGATGGCTTCGCTGGAGCCAACAAGCATTCACTGCGAGAGTCTGTAGAGCCGATTGGTCCGGCTTCATGATTTCTCAATAATAACTCATTATTTTTCTCTCGCAATGAGGAGGGCGATAATTAAATCAGTAAATTTTGTATACCCCTTTTCTCGATATTGTTGTCTGCAGGACAATATTCGAGGCATGAAAGGTGGAGAATGTCTTCTCCAACATATCTTCATCGGTCACTTTTTCTCCGCATAATTTTAATTGAGATGTAATTTTATACATTGCGGAGCTATATTCATTCACGGTTTTAAAATCTTGCAACCTCAGGTGCAACCATTCATACCGTGCAGTAGGTAGTACGACCATCTTCAGGTGGTCAAATCTTTCTTTTAAATTTACTCATAGGCCATATGGATCTTTTTCGGTAAGATATTCCATTTTCAAATTTTCATCGAGATGACGACGAATAAAAATCAAAGCTTTAGCCTTGTGTTGTGCAGATGCACTATTATTTGTTTGAATAGTTTCACTAAGGCCTTCAGCATTTAGATGCATTTCTGCATCGAGAACCCATGACATATAATTTTTTCCAGAAATATCAAGGGCTACAAATTCGAGTTTCGCGATGTTAGCCATAGAGATCAATAAATGCGTACTGTCTTCCGGCTTTGGTAACTGCAGAAACTCGTGCTTAGTCTTCGGCTTTTGTACTGGTAGAGACTCGTGCTGATAACGTGTTATAAAAGTAGGGTAGTGTTAGAATAAAATCTTCACACTACACACTAATAAAACTCTAACTATTTTGCACAAGAATTTCTCTCTTTCTTTTCTCTCACAATTTTCTCTAATCTTTCTTTCACAAAATAATGGTATGTTACAAGCTTAGAGAATAGCTCTATTTATAGAGCTCTAATTAGTGGATTACATCATGGCATACATCATCTTCCACTAATCTTAATTAGTGGTGTCTCCACTAAATGGTGGACATCCATAAAAATCTTCTAATAATTCACATAAATCCATAATTAGTGGAGCCTCCACTAATTAATAAAGATTCCAATAATTCATAATAATATGCACATTATTAGAAGATGACGTATTTATAAGATGCATGAGACACTTTCCACTAATTAGGTTAATTAATACACAATGTCACCAAATGGGGCCATTCTAATCAAAATCCCCATTTTCTATTGAATTGCATCACAAGTGATTTACTCGGGAAAGTGGGGACTGGGGAGCTACATTCTGTATACTCAAGGCCGCAGTTGACAAATGAAACCTTACTTTTTTTTTTTTAATTTTTTGCCCAAATGCGATTTTTTTTTTTTTTTTTTGGCACTACCCAAGTTTTGCAGTTGTAAATAGAAAATAGCGACATTTCAGGTTCAAAGTAATTTTTTTTTTATCAATAAAAAAAACAAGAATTTCTTTCCAAATAACCCTATTTTCGGAATTATGGTTTAAAAAAATGGAACGAAATTTCCGCAAATGCACAAAAGAGGTTGAAAAGGCAAAGAATATTTTTTTAAAAAGTACAAGAATGAGAATTTCAAATTGTAAGTGGTGGAGAGAAGCCAAACTTAAAAGAAACACGCACACACTCTCTCTCTCTCTCTCTCTTTTCATAACAATGGCTTGAGTGAACGAATCAAAAAGAATGATTTGAGATGTGACGAGTCTTTACATGCTATTCCTTGCTTTTAAACATCATTCTCATCACTTGTAAAATTCGATACCACATTTTCTTTCCATTATTCTCGTCAGTTCATGTAAATTCTCATTGGTTTATCTAATTAGCCTGCCAAAGGCCAATTAGAACTTGAAAGAAGATATATAATCCATTAAAGTTCCTTCTCTGCAAAAGAGATATGAAGTTGACATGAGAGGAGGATAGAAGGCCAGGCCTCCCATTATTAAGATTCCTTCAAACTATTCCTAAGAGGCGTGTGTTCTTCTTGCACTTCCCTTTGGGACCTCAGTTGCACATCAATTGCCCCACTCTCCATGCCCTCTACACATCTTCACCATCTATAAATACTGGTTAAAGAATGCAGTTTGAAGATATAGCAAAGCACACAACCTTCTCCATTATCAAGAACCCTTTTCCTTCAATCACTTTAGCACTCTAATCACCATGTCGGACAAGTGCGGCAACTGCGACTGTGCTGACAAGAGCCAGTGCACGTAAGTCTTCAAACTAATTCTCATCCTTTTGTTTTGATCCTTTTTCCTCTAAGCTTGGCTCACCTAGGTTGATAACTATCAAGACACGAGCTGATGACAGCCATGCAAGGTGTTCATGAACATAGTTTTAGGATCAAAGCTCTATAATGAGGGATTATGCATGAATTCTAGGAATCTTGAGATAATCTTGATTATACCATCATTTATGGGAATGATGCTTTGGAGCATAATAACCTGTGCCTAAGTATGATTTTGTTGTAATAATCTGAGAAAAGTTGTTCAACTGCAGGAAGAAGGGAAACACCCTTGACATTGTCGAGACTGAGAAGAGGTATGTACCTGTCGAAACTATTGATATAACTAAGAATTCGTCGGAGGAATGTCGAAATCCTGATGTAATTTCTGTGGAAACTTTTATTCTTTTTGCAGCAACAGTGAGACCATCGTCATGGAGGCTGCTGAGAACGATGGCAAATGCAAGTGCGGCCCAAGCTGCTCCTGCGTTAGCTGCACCTGCGGTGCTCATTAAGCTGGCTCAAACAATTGTGTGATACAAAGTCTATATATCCTTATATATATAGATGTGCTATGCGACTGTGTGTGCTGAATAATTTGCGTCTTCTGGCGCTCTCTCTTTATTAGCTCTCCAGTGAGTCACAGGGGAGTGAAGTTGCGAGCGTCAACCCTGTGTTTGTGTGTTTCCTTCATCACTATGTAAACAAAGTAAACCGAATATACATCTTTGTGTTTCCTTATTGTTTAGTGCACTGTATTACTCGCTCCATCCTATTAAAATTGATACAAAATTTTATATAAAAATAAAAATAAAAATATAATATATAATATAATATAAATAAATAATATATGAATCTTACAATATTTTATAATAATTTTAAATATACAAAAATACTATTCGTAAAGTATATTAATTATTTTATAATAAATTATATAGTAAATTTTTTTTAAAAAAAAGTGTCTAAGTTTTTTAAAACAATCTAAAATAATAAATAAATTAATTTTATTACGAGGAAAAGAGTAGTATACATGAGTTTCAATATTCCTCCTAGATATTTATTATATGGAAATTATTCGAGTGAAAAGATGTCATGAAGATAGTTGATCCGACCATTTCTTCCTCGTGTGGAGGTCGCATCAAAGGGCCAAGACATCTACAATACATGACCATGCATCAAGAAGAGGATCAAAAGGATTGCGATCAACATGTTTTATGAGCAGATAAGCATGGCAATCCAAGAAATAACCCCTTCTTTGGGTAAAATAAGTTCAGAGCCAAAGCTTAAGAACCTAGCTAGACTTGTTATTTGGTTTAGCATACATCAACAATAGCTTTGGCTTGAACTTTGTTTAGGCAAACACAGATACGCAAACTGCAACCTTAAGACTAGAGTTCAGAGAGATGTGCAATGAAATCCTCCACATAATTACTCATAAACTCAGGATTAATTTAGTGTCCTTCCTGTGGGCATGATTCTTTTTAATCAAACCCACTTAGCTATCCTGATCCATATATGGAAGATTTGATGTCATTGCTCAAGCTCTCTTTTGAAAACCAAATATTTTCACCCTTCCCTACCTCCACAGCAACCTTAAGCCCTTCTCAGCGAAGCCTGGTACACAAGATTTGGTTACCTAGATGATGTGGAACAGGCACAATCAGGCAATCACTTATCAAAAACTCCCACGTTGTCCTAAATCCACGGTGACTCACAAAGCACAAAACTGATGGATGCTTAAGAATCTGTGGCTGCTGCAGCCAGCCACCATAAATCAATCCTCTTCCTTCAACCCCTCTACGAAGCCCTGTGGCAGTGCTTATAGGAGCTGTTCAGTTCAAACCCCAAAACAAGTTCTTGAAACTGGTCCTTTACAACAATCGTTTGCTGGGCTCAAATTTGCCGAGCCATTCGGCCCTCTGATCTTCAGGTGGCGTTTTATTTATCCATTTCAGCCTTTCAGGCAAGATTGGCCCATGACAGATTCACTGGCTTTTGAAAATGGATACCCAGCGCAAGTAATCACAAAAGGGTCTTTCCAATTCTTGCCAGTCCTGATACCAATTGCATCAGAACCTCAAACGACTAGGCACAAGCCTGGTGCCTCTAGACACCCCAGAGTAAGAGCTGGAGGTTTCCGTAACTTCTTCCTTCGATTAAAGCCTTAAAGGCCTGCGCTTAGGAAGTCTGCGGGCAGCTGCAAATGCAATGAAGGCAGTACAAAGCACATTGCGGCACACAGTTTTGAAGCCAATAATGGGGAGCAAGCCGTGTATCCAAAAAGCAGCATCATAGAACAGAATGCGAAGCTTCAATTCTTGGAGCAATGCTTTGACTTGATCATGCATGTATTACAATGCCAGTCCCGAAGATTTAAGGAATATTCAAGAATGATCTGTCTCTTAAATTGATTAAAATATTAGTATTATAAATTCGACATTGACATTTTAAATTTGAATTTTTTTTAAAACTAACATTCTGAATTTGAAACTCTCTTAAAACATACACTTATACACATATTTTAATAGTGATTATGAATTTTTTTATATATAAAAATAAAAAATAAAAGAAGAGGCCTCAATGCCAGAGGGAGGCCTTTGGACCTTGGGTTTTTTTGGGTCACCAAGCAGGAGGTCTTCTCACACCTTTTAGCGAACTCGTTTGCTGCATGAACAACTAGAGCCAATTGGCCCGTACCCAACATGGAAACTTGGCTACGTGAAGCTTCGAGTTCTTTGGGTTTAGCATTTCTTGAACTGAATTTGGCGTTTTAGCTATCTGTGTCTAGATTCCCAAAGTCATCATCGACAAGGGAGCAATCCACCCTATTCAGCCTGCATTATTCGTATTAATATATCTATTTAGAATGCTAATGAACCAGTCAAGTGGGACTTAATTTCCCTCTCCCCTTTCTGGTGCATGGTGGATTTCGGTAGGTGACTTGGTTTAAAACCCGACACCGATCCATCTTTATGTCGTTTGAGCCTCTGAGGATTTTGTGGCAGACCAATTGGCACACACTGTTTCATGGAATATGCAGAAACACCTCCATGTAAAGGGCAAGCAGGCTGTACGCAAATATATAATTGACCAAACAAACACCCTGGCATAGTTCCAATTCACACCCACGAAATGAATTTCATTGATCATAAAAAAGGTATATGAAGATCTGCAATCTGAAAACTTCCTTGTCTATCTGTGGCTAACATGCTACCCCTCCAGTACAGGACCAAGGAAAACTAGTTAATGTAGTTATACTCGAAGGAATCCTAATGTCTAACTGGAAGGACATTGATTTGATGAAACTCAAAAGGTTGCTTCGTCTTCACTTAAAGGCAGCAATGACAAGCCTGAAGTCTCTCACCCTTCCCTTCTCTCATAGTATTTTAATTCATTGTTCTCACGCCCTATGCATCACAAAATACTATAAAGTCACCAAGCCCTAACAACATAGAAGAACTGATATCGGCAAACAAGGACAGAGCATGTATTTGTTGTAACTGGAGTGAAAACCATGCTGAAGGGGTTCAGCTGTTCTCCCCTTGTAAAGGACTATCCTGCTATTAGACACAAATTTGCATTCAGCACAACCCCAAATCCATCAAATACAATGCGCATCTTATCCACAAAAAAATTCTTCCTTCTAAGTATGTACTTCAGCATTACTTTTTCACCCATGAATGATAACTTTACTTCTGCATTTGTGTAAATCTTCATATCATTCATACAGGAGAAAATGACTCGAGATGGTGCCAGAAACACAGATCAGACTACCAGGAATGTGGAGAAACCCATATGTTAAGTTAAAACTTGTATAACACTTAAAACTAATAAAACAAATGTGTTACCAAAATCACCTTTTCTCTCAAATTAAAAAAAAATGTTTACATTATACTAAAGGCATGGTGCCTTTGTTTTATTCATTAATTAGTGCTGAAACTTTTCAGTATAATAAAGAAAATGGATTTAAGTATGCCTCCTGTGATCTCTAAATTTTGAAAAAACTAAATGCATGGCTCAAGAATACACCGGGTCATTGTTCAAAGAACCTCATCATTAGTACCCCATAATTGATTGTTATTACCAATTTCAAACTTTGAAGCCTTCAGCTCTAAGGCACCTACGATGAGCCTCAATCCATTTTTCACATGCAGCTTCACCATGCTGCACAATGCATTCATCCCTCAGCTTCTTAGTATCAGGACAGGCACAGCAAATCTTCTTCTTAGGCTTGGAATCGGACCCAGATGCTGCATTTCCTGAACCTCGGTCTTTCTGGGGCAGAGACAAAGAGATTACAGAGGTAGTGCTCTGTTGAGGTAACCCAGCCATTATCACAATTCCCTGAAAGAAAAAATTGTGTAAAGTCTCTTCATATATGCAATAACCCAAATGCACCATTCTAAGCAGAGGAACAGCAAGTTCAGAAGTTGAGAATCATTAGATGTGAAATCAAAGCAACAAAATATATGCCGCTGCCAAGCTTCCAGAGGATTTAGCACTTGCATAAAAGATTTTCAGTAATCCAAAATTCCATTCATTAAGACTTTAAATTTTAATTTACAGTTACAGGTTTGAGGGAACTCTTCCTATAGCAATCTTCTACAGACTACAGAGTATTGACAGCCTTTCAAAACTAGCTGCGAAACCCTGGCAAATACAAATTACACCCAGAAAACAACCAAAATTTCAAGCTTGGGTATTCAAGGTTGAATCTTTCCCATATAACACATCACCAAATGGCGGAAGCAAGGCTTAAATTACATCCCTGGTAGCGTTGGCAATGAAACAAACTACTTAAGCCCCTTTGTCCCCTCAATCTTCTTCCACGAACAAACTTATAGCAGATGATGTTGAACGTTTGACACATTTAGCCTACTTTCTACTGCATTGAAGTATAGAACAAAATACTCACCGTTACACATACAGTTACAAGTATAACCAATAAACGATTGAATTCCTCTAGACAAGTTACAATGCATAACCCAACAAAAATTCAAGATTCAACAACTAAAAAATAACCCAGAAAGCAAGCATTTTTTACTTCGCACCACTTCCTCGGGCATATTTTGAACATTTTTCTTCTTTCAGTCTAGTCACAGATTAAACCCTTAAACTCCACAAATGATCATAGATTAAACCCTTAAACCCCACAAACCACAACCAAAAGAATCTACACACAGAGAAGTAATAAAAAATAAACGAAAAAAAAAAAAAGGAAATCACACTACGATAAGATATATATACACCCAAATCCAAATAAATAGAAAAACACAAATCTATGTACCGCTTTTCTTCTCTTTCTTCTTGGGTATAAGCTCTCGAAGAGTCTTTATTCGGAGGCTGGAAACTTGGTGGAAGGAACTGCAATGACAGAGCATCGCCTAATACGTTCTTGTGGGAATTTTCCTTTTGGGTTAATATCACTTTGGTCCTCTGAAACGTGAAATTTTACCTTAAGCGCCAAAACTTATAAAATTTCTAATTATCTCCCTACAAGTTTAAGTAATTTTGGTTCGATTGGGAAAATAGCGAAGTAAACCCAATATTTCATAGATTATCTTACAAAAATTTATATTTTATGTATTATATATTGTACTTTTTAAATGCATAAATTTTCAATATAAATATCTCACATACTAATATATTACAGTTTTTTTCCTTTTTTGTTTTTTTTTTTTGTTTCATTTTCTTGATCAACACATCCAATTGTTTCTACACATTTGGAAATATTGCTACTTTTGCTAATAGTATGAGATCTTTTCAACTGGTGCTCAAGGGGTTGCAGTGATAGTATGACATGTAGATGAAAAATAGAATTAATTTAATGCCAAATTCTAATAGTGTATTTCCCATGCTACTTAAGTTTTCACTTGAAATAACTCCTTCAAAACCATATTGCATAATTAAGGGTTGGCCTTAGTCTCTACTCTATTGGATCAAAGAGCCTCGTTAGCAAACTCAATATAATGCAGCCCTCCGAGAATTAAAATGAATTGTAGTTTCCAATTTTCATTTTTTAAAAAATGTTTCCTTATTGAAATATTTTTGGGAGTAGGACTTTCTGTCCTTCGGCCCTCCCACCGTCCTCCCCCCCCTCCTCTCTTTTTGGCTGTCATTTTTCCTTGCAAGATAACCATCTGAAATTTCAAGAATAATTCTATCAAGAAAGACAGAGAAAATGAGATGGGAAAGAAACAGGAGCAAGCAAAGGCTGCAATCAAACCTATCCCGAGCATAAAGCTATGGAATCAACCAAAAGTATGAAAGAATACAACAAAAGCCAGTAAAAAGAGTAGAAACCCTTAATAGTTTATAGCGGCATCCATCTACTTTCTAGCTTACTGCTATACAGCTTATCAACCAGGATACACTATTACAAATTCCTTGGAATCTGGTAAAAATTTTGTCCTGGAAACATTCTTCCATCAGTTGGTACTTTAGAGGCTTGTCAGAAAAGAATCAGAGGGAAAAAGGAAATTCTGATTGCAAGAATCTAATAGAACATATGTAGCATTTTTAACGAGGGAAGAAGCATAAAAGAACATCCAAATAGAAAGGTACAAAGGATGCTTGAGATGGGGACAGAGAATCAATTTGAAAAGCAAATAGGAGTTTCATGATAAGGGATGAGGATTAATCAAAAGACAAGATGAAGACAACTAACAAATTACCATAACATCATACTGTCAATAATGCTGGCTTTCAGGGTGGAACGTATCAAGAACAGATGAAAAACAAAGGGCAAGACAAAGATTGAAAACAATACAACTACCTCTTCCACAATAACACCATACCCTCACAGTTCTATACATCAGTTGAGGCTTTTGACCTTGCACCCACAGCCTATGAGGGGTGCTCCCAAGAAGCCATTTGAGAATGTTTAGCTATGGCCAAACCATACAATTGGCATTCAGGATCACTGTACATTAATAGAGATAACAAAGATGCAAACATAGAACTGAGGGCAGAAGAGACAAGAAGCTAGCCCAAGAATTATTTTTCACAGCAATTTTAGAAATTCCAAAACAAGCCATGCTTCCTGCCTTACCTGATGAGGTTGAATAGGACATTTCAGGTGTTATTTCCCCCTAAAAATGCACAATCTCAAGTTTACTTCCAGAAAATGAAGTGGAATTCATTAGAACACTGAAAATGTACATTTAAGGGAAGAGAAGCAGGAAGTTGTACATCTCCATAATTTAAATACACATTCAAATATAAATAACAGCATGGGTAAAAAGACACAAATCTGTACCAGAACAGAGGAAAAACCAAGAGAATTCAATTTTATCTAATTGGACCAGGTGCATTCTAATGTATGTTGAAACTTATGCCTTCAACAGCTGCAACAGATCCACAGATCTGCAGAAATAATAATTTCAATCTGCCTCTCACTAGCCGCACTCATGAGATTCAAGGAAAAGACCATATTTCTGCAACAGATCATGCCATCCAGCTTATGTATTCAGATTCCAAGATTTCTTTCAATTCTATGTCCTTTGATGAGGTAGGTCAATAAAACAGTAATAAGCAAACTATAGTTCCTCAAAGCAATTTCATTCAGTATCCATCTGGAAATCCAGTTTCTCTAACCAATCACATAAAAGTTCCCATCTCAAGCTAGTCATACTTCTCCCTCCAAGAATAAACAAGAAAGAAAACCCATGAAAGCCCCAATATAATATCTCCAATAACCAGCCGAAGCCAATCACGACCGAGACCTTCAAGCTTCCTCTCAAAGAAGATTCTCCAGATTGCCATTGTTATATGAAGAAGCACACACCCTCTGGAGAAAAAGCTCTGAAATTCCCTGTCCTTCACAAATGCCACCATGAACAAGAGAAACCCAATGCAAAATAATAACAATCCTGAGAAAGAATCAGAGGTTCGGATTAATAGCTGATCATGAGGGGTAGATCCCGCAAGTTTGCTGGCACGCTCTATTCCATGGCTAAACACAAGGACCTCATCGCTATAGAACATCATCAGTGCTCCACAACTCAAGGCCACAATTGAATGCAGTATACAAACTAGAAAAAACCCAGGCGACCCCATCAAACGTCCGAAATCCCAAAAGATGATCTTTTGCCTTTTCTATTCAATTAACCTCCAGTTACTGAAAGGAAAATTTTGAATCTTCTCCTCCTATCTCAAAGAGAACCAAGTGATCCCTTTTCACAATTCACCATGGCCATAACTCGCATTTCTGGCTTGAAACGTCCAAATGAAATACAGTAACCAAAATCTTGATACTAGATGAAAATACGAGAGAGGCACATAAGTTTACATAATTAACAAGGTAAACCCAGAAAAATCTTCGTTCAAAACAAAGAATTGGATTCAAATAAATAGAAAATACCTGAAGAACAACAGTCTAAAACTTCTTAGACACCCAAGATTTAGACAACAAGTAGGTTCCCTCAGCCCAAGCAGATATGACTACCAGGAAATTTCTTCCTACTAGTGAATAAATTCGATCAAGTATCTCAAACAGAGATCCAAGAAAAGCATAGGATCCAAAAACCCACCTCGTCTGACATCCACGAAAGGTAGTGAACTTGATAAAATATGAAAAAGGGTTTATAGAAGGGCTTAACAATTCCAAAACAGAGGAAACAAAAAGCGCAATCGGTGGCCTTCTCTTTATAGGGATCTGTTTTTACAGCTAATTGGTAGTACTTATCGCCCCCAACTTTTTTCCGAACCAAATAAAGGAAAGAAAAGTACTGTGCCAAGAGAAAAAGAAAAGCAAATATCCATTAATTAGATAAAACTACTTCGTCTGCCATTGAGTGAACCAGTTCTCCAATGGCATCTCAGCCCTGTTAATCAGTATATAACCTATCAAGATTCAAGATCACGAGTGAAGAAGAAGAAAAAGAATCATCTGAATTTGGAATAACCCATTGCATTTTCTTTGTAATTATAACAGTAACAGGATATGTGTTGCCACATTTCAATGGTGGCGCAACCAGGGCATTGAATTAATAAGGCCAATCAGATTGTGTTCTTTTTCTATAGACCCTTAAAAAACTCATCAAATTGTCATTTCTCCTAGCTGTTTCTTTCACATCTTATCCAGAAACAGTATAATTAGATAAGATAATCAACTTTTCCGTCAATGAAACTTTTTTCCTTTTGACAGGGTAGATCAATGGTTAGCTCCTTTTTGTTTTTTTTTTTTCATTTTGGGAAGCAACTGTGTAATGAAGTCATTAATCATGCAGTAATGTTCCTATGGTCCACGAGGATACGGGCTTGCATAACTCCCAGATGATTTCGTCACTATTTTCTTGATATGGTTGTTGCAAAATGCTAATGTAAAGAAAACAATAATTATTTTGGATATGGAAGATATGGGTACGCCTTCTTAGTGGAGGGTGGCCAGATTTTGTTGTTCAAATTATACATCAGTCCACTTGGACTGTTCTCCGTTCCAAAAAAGGATGTTTGTTATGCCACCATTTTTTTTTTTCCCTTGAGATTATTAGGTTAGATGAAATGAATGAACACAAAGATTTGTCTAATTAATTTACATGTCACATTCAGAGGCAGAGAAGAATGGCCATTTTGAAAGAGATTGCTGCTGATTTGGTGGCCTCACCAACCTAATCTCAATATATGTTCCATGGACAACTGAGCATTTGATGCAGATATCTGATATGGCTGCTGGAAATCAACGCTACACACTAATTTCAGGCCTCTATCATCAGAAGAGTTAAAAATGAAACATCGAATGAAAACAGTGAAGCGAACAGTATCACAAATGGTAACAAAAATCAATCAGCTGCATCCGCATCCAAACATGTCCAAAAGTAATAATCATCCTGTAGCCAAACTTTGAGGCTATTTATACAAAACACATTGGATTGGATAACACATTCTTTCATCAATAGCAACTGCTTCACAATCTCACAAATGCAAATGAACCTTGCCTTGCAGATTGTCGAAAACAGAAGTAAAACCCACTGTCATATTGTTTAGAACAACCAATTTACAAAAAAGTTCACTTATCAAAAGAGAAATGAATAAACCTATTACCATCAGTCATGGTATGTACACCGTAGGTCAACGGTTGATGACATTCTCAAGATGGAATAGAAGCCAATTATCTTTGTGACTATGCTATCAATACCTACCAAAATTATCCTAAACCCTTTTAAAATTTTTGACACAAAAGAATAGAATCTATCTTTCCTTTGCACAAAAAATGAACAAAAAGAATCAAATTGAAGCATTTTCCCTATTTCCAGTAACAACTTTGCGGTGCCGCCTTGATCCTGATTTTCTATCTCCTCTCCCACGTCTAATGGGGGTTTTCTTCACCAAAGTTTTGATTGTAGCATTATCACGGTTGGAAGATGGGGGAGTATAACTTCTAGCACGAGCCAAATGTGCCCTTTGCTCCAATAAGTCTCTGTGATATGCCTGAAAAAGTTTGGATTCTCAGGTTAATTATCTTTAGAGGAAAAGGCCATTACCCATTTTCTACCGTGGAGAATAAGTTGAGATCCCAAGCATCCAAGTCCCATAATCATGCAGCTGGATGAAGTAAATTACTACGTTGCCATGATTTTTCTGGGCAGTTATGTCAAAGCATATTTCTACAACTTCAATTAAACATCAACATCCCTTGTAGGCTATTGAGAGATGAAATGAATGACTCAATGGCAATGTGATACAACTAAAGAAACACCATTTTCTGCTATATAACGTAATGATAAAATTTTTCATTTCAGTTTAAGTTAAATGAGCCTTTTCACATATTTGTTAATGCCATATTACTGATTGTCTGTCTGTGTGTAAAGAGATTTAGACAAAAATTGCACGAACAACAAAGTAATATAGGCAATTTTTAATTCAGCCCTGAAAGTGTAAAGATTGCTTTCTGCTATATGAAATCAAATTATCCGCTATGTATCATGACCTGTTTTCTGCAGTGTATCATTACCCATTATGATTAAGCTGTAAAACATATAAAACCAAAAGGGAACAGAGTGAAAGAAAAGAATAAGAATTTTAAAATTTAAAAAAATATCAGAAGTTTTCCCCAGGAAAGACACCAATATGGGACAGAAGGAGAGCATTGAAGAAAATGTTTCACAAAAGTCTCCAGTCCCCAGCCCTCCAGTCTCCCCCTAAAGAAGAGATCGGGGAGGAAATGAAGAAAGAAAGCAGGCAGGAAAAGTATCAACATATTTTCTTGTAGGGACAAGAAAATCTACATACTTCCTGAGAAGTAAAGGGGAGAAAATAAGAAATAGCAAACCTGTATAACAAAATTTCTCCTCTCACAATCCAGGAACATGTTGATACTCCAATTAACCCTTTTCATTATCTTATCTCTCACAGTTGAAAAGCTCAACTGATCTCTGGAAGTAAAACGATCGACTTCATTAAACCATAGGCAGGTGAAGAGATTTGTGATAGGAATGTGTTCCCTTATAATGACACATCCTTCAGGAACATCTGCAAATATACAGTCATAGAAATTTTAACTTCTCAGATGAGAAAGAAGGAAAAAGAATAGAGGAGCACATTGCATTGGTGTACCACTAGTTATGGGAAGTTTAGCCTCAGAATATGGTGTTAACCCTTCCCGTTTATAAAATTCAATCTGGTAGTCAATAGAAGTATTATCATATTTCCCCGCAGCTTTATTGGCCTCAGCTTCAACGAACACATCAAAGCGTCTATAGTGCCTTGAAATTGCAAAAGTAGCATTTTGGCGCCACAAGAACCTGAGGATTAGATAGATGAATAATGTTGACTACTAGTTTTTATGTATAACTGCTCCTATCGACAGTCTTTTAGCCGACAGCCATAAATGTCAGAGGAAAAAACAGCAGTTGACATAGCATATGCAGGACACAAATATAATGGCATTCATACATGAAACAAGTGAAATATGCATTCCATGCATCCATTTACAGATGCAGTTGACCAGTTATTGCAGTACTCAGTTTTCCTTTTTAGGCCATCTATTAAACAAATTGACATATTCAAGGAAAAAATCAGACCCAGAAAAAGCAAAAATAGTCAAGGCTACAATTTTATCTTAAGTAACTCAAACACTTAACTAAGAAAACGGATTATTTGACTAAATAATGCATTATGTCACATAAAAATGAGACAAAACTATGGCTGGTACATATAATGAACTCAGTGGATCACAGATATGTCATGTTCCCTAAATGTACCAGCCAGATTCTAGGTATGATGGTAAATATAATGGTATATCCAGGGCACTATAATGACATTTAAGTAGTTAAATACAAATTTAAAATGCACAAAACATTATGTCAATTCACTGGGAATTCAAAGACACTGACATCAAAGCAATCCAGTGTACCTTTCAAGTATTTGATAAGGATCAGCAATAAGCTGTAGCTTTCCATCAATCCAAATAGAATAGCGTACATTTGGAAAGAGCCGATGCAATAGAAGCTTTGGAACCTGTGAAAATCACATGCTTTCTAATATAAATATGGGCGGCATCAGATAATGTTAAAATTCCATCCCATAATAATGGCATTCATATAAGTTGTTCCAAAAGGATTTGACTATTTAAAATCTGTGATGCTGGAAATGAGATTTTGAGTTCAACTCCTGAGTCGTACTGTTTGAACAGAGAAAAAACAGAAAATCAAGTGACAAAAGCAATTCTTGTGAGAGTGCAAATCAGTAAGCATGTTTTGGAACATTACAAATTGGCAAATGTTTAGATGGTTGCTTATAAATATGAATGAAATGAGGTTATAGACCTTGCCATTGCGTCTTGGATCAGCATAAGGCACATTGCGAACAACAATTATCCTCCATAGCCCACTCCTCTTGCTACTGTCTAGGAGACTAGAATTCTTCATATATGCCTCAGTTTGTTCATCAACAAACATATAAAAGGGAATATTTTTCCTTGCAATTTCACTAATGTCCTTTGGCTGCTGAATTACATCATAATTTCCTGTAAAAAATGATAACTTAAGAAAAATGCAAAAAGCTCTCTAAATTTCAGGTAAATTTGGGAAGATACTGTTAACATTATGCACATGTCAGGATTCGGCATTTGTGGGTGAGACATGATATTCCAATTGCTATAATTCCAAAAGAACATAACAAGAGTTTAAGCTTAAACAGTACCAAATATAGCTGATGCAACAATCACTTCGTGGAACTCATCCATTTCCCTAAGATCAGCCTCATCAATATCAAATCCAGTGTGGTAACCAGCTCTACATCCTTTAACAAATCTGATGAAAAAGAACATGTTTCAAAACCTCAATCAGAAGCAGCCTATACACAACATAAATACATGTGTGGGTTTCCAAAAGTACCATGTTCCTTTAAAATGACAAATAAAAGAATAAACCTAAAACTTACCCGCAGTGCACTGTCATTGAATCTTCTATATTGAAAGAATCATTCCTCTGCTTGAGCAAAGGATATCCACC
Source organism: Voacanga thouarsii (assembly GCA_026120185.1). NCBI lineage: Eukaryota > Viridiplantae > Streptophyta > Magnoliopsida > Gentianales > Apocynaceae > Voacanga > Voacanga thouarsii. Next base: position 879,592 of record JANUWF010001042.1, on the reverse strand, counting down.
AAATTCAGAACCTCCGTGAGGTTCAGTTTTGATGGGATTTTCCTCATGAAAATAAGTTAAATGATGAAGTATTGGCGATTCAGATGGGAATGTAGGCATCCTAGATATAGCCTGCTCCACCGGAATGTAACATACTGGACATGCTGATACAAATAATCAAGAGAAGATCGTAAGTGCTGCAACAATGTACATCATATTTTCATGATAATAAGAGTGAGATCTTCATAATTACTTGAAATACTGCTATCAAACAAAGAGAAGAAGAGGAAAATAATAATTGCATGTTTTGTGAAAATTATCAACTACATTGACAATTCACTACTTTTGCTCCAAAAGTTAAAATACACAGACTTGAAAAACATTTCAAACTTACGACGAGGTCCAAACCCTCTTCTAACGCCAAGAGGGGGAGGAGGAAATGCAAAACTTTCACATGGATGGCTCGTAATAAGACGAGATGCCATAGCAGCTGTTGCAACAGCAGCATGAGCAAAAAGAGGTAGCTGGCCCTTATTTTCATCACATACTTTAACAATATGAAGCATAGAACTACTATTAGTACTTCCTTCTTTCTTTCTGGACAAAGGCAATGACACTTGATATGTCTTGTTCAGAAACCTCCCATCAAAGTCCAAACCAGAGCTTTCTGATGCTTCCTCTATAAAATGGAAATGTTAGTTAACCATCAAATGCAAATGGAAAAAGACAAGGCAAAAAATCATAACCCAATTGAAAAGGTATCTCAATTTGACAAAAGCACTAGATACTGCCATTGCCTTACCACAAGCTAAATGCCTAGCAAGGTAATATCTACAACAAGTTACCGTGTGCTGGACCAATAATAGGAGGAGATTACACACAATATCAAGAAGACGTCTTTTTCTTCAAAGTAGTAAACCATTACCAAACTTGAATCAGTTTGCTTTTTCTGGTCAGAAAATGGTCCAACTGAAGAGGTATTCATCAATAATTGCTAACCATATGAAGCCGATAAGGTATAACCAACCCCCCCCCCCCCCCCCCAAAAAAAGCTAATCATAATGTGTTGTATCATCATTTACCACGTTTAATTTCAGGAACACAAATACAGCAGTTGAGAAAACAATGTAGCATAACAAACCTCTACTAATTGTAAAGAACCCTGTCATAAAAGCCAAGAGAGCAAAAACCACCAAAATCAGCATTCCGACCTTCCTTCGGCCTAAACACTTGTATATGGAGGGCAGATATCTCTCCTTCTCCCTTGAACCAGAGAGGGAAGCCCTTGAAGGTTTACGATGAGGAAACAAATTGTGAGGCAGAAATCCACCATTCTGTGGCAGCTGCTGCAGTGTTCCATAACTCCCAGTTCGCAGACCTAATGACCCTCCAGTCATTTTACCTCTAACCAAATAGTGTCTATCTTCATCTCTTTTCTCCCTGAGTATCTCCCCTCATTCACAACTACCCACAACTATCTACAAAAAGGAACCAAATACAAAGACCACCACAAACCACCTCCCCAACAAGTGATACTTCATTGAATTCACCAGAAAGCCAATCACAACAGCTCTACCCAGATAGAACAATAAAGCTCCCTACAGTGTCTTCTCCACCAAGCAACACAATGCTGATCAGATGCTTAAAAATGATCCTACATTCAAGAAAAAACTGCCATCAAGTTAATCCCTTGACACAAACAAACAAAGAAATTGAAACCCACTTCCAGAATTCACCTGTTACTCAATAAAAACAATCCAATACAATCTGATAATCAAATTACATATCACAAAAATCAACTCAACATACTTCAGATTCAAAAAGGACGAAAATGTATGCTTAATGACAAAACCCAGAAAAATTCCAGACCCTTTCCAGCATTTCAGAAACTCAACAAAAAGAACGAATCTGGACCCACGTGGATCCATGACCAAAAATATAATAATAATAATAATAATCAACTTTCAATAATACCACATCGCATCAAAAACATAAAGCCAAGGGATTCAGAACAGAAGACAGTTTGGCTCACCGTTTAATCAGATTTTGCTTTCCTCTGGATTAAGACTAAAAATCCAAGTCCTCTGATTGGAGGAATCGTGGCACTGGTTTCTGTATATACTGAGAATGAATTGAGATAGTGTTTCTTTCTTTGCGGTTTGTCTTTCCTCGGTTTTGAAACTTCTGTTTTTTCTTTCTTGACTTCTGTTTTTTTTTTTTTTTTGGTAAATAATAATAATAATAATAATAATAATAATAATAATAATAATAATAATAATAATAATAATAATAATAATAATAATAATAATAATAATATGGTGATGATAAATAGTCAATTTTTGAAACGTGATTTTGTTGTCTGCTTTACATGCATAACATGTTTATTTTCTCCCAATTATACTCTTTGATATTTTAAACTAAAATCTACCCCTTTTTTTCTTATTTTCAATTTGTTTTGGAGTATAAAATGATACATAAAATCTTAATTTCATATATATAATTTTCAGTTAGTATATAAAAGACAAGATATAATTTACACTAAACATTTTGTATTTTTACCTAATTGAATTGACTATCTGATTATCGTAAAATATTATTTTTAAAATTTAAAAATAAATTTAATCACAATATATATATATATATCTTATTTAATAAAATATTAACTCCATTAATTATAAAAAAAAGTTCTATCTCTCTACACAAAAATGATAGAAAATTAATTACTCCCTCCCTCCTAAATTATATATCTTCTATTTCTACCTTAATTTTTGTCTCATTAGAAAATTAAGATTTAACATTTCAAAGTTATCCCTATTTAATAACATTTTATTTCTCAAAATATATTAAATAATTTATTTTCCAAACAAACTTACCACATTTAAATAACAAGAGAAAGAAACAATCTAGAGTTTTAGAATTTAAGTACTTCTTAATAAATTGAGAAATAATAAATTAAATTTTAAGAGTAAAAATAGAAAGTAAAAGTTTAATTAATTAAAAATTTACTTATCATAATATCCGTATAATTCATTAAATGAAATAGATAATTTAAAACGAAAAGAATAGATTTAAAAGAATAGTTCGTAAAATATAATATGAATAGTTCACATATTTGACTTGTAGATTACTTAAAAGAAAGATATTATTCATTAAAAAAAAAAGAAAAAGATTGTTAATTTAATGGCCATAATTAGAAAGTAGACCTATAGCATCTAGAATTAAATCGAAATAATATTGTTTTAGAGTATTAATTATAATTAAATATGGGCACTCCAAACCATTAGTGTATTCAACCAATCTCAAAATTGCAGCCATACAAACGCTATGACTACTGACTAGGGCATATTTTTTCAATTGGAAAAAATTATATTTTGATCCTCGTAAATTTCCTTCATCTCAAATGGTCACTATAATATCACTATACTTCAAACTGCCCGTGAGATTGAGGATTTCAACTAAATATTGTACTAAATTTTAATTTAATTATCAAAGGAAAGCAAAAAGGACCCACCGGATGGACAATGATGAGGTCCTGCTGGGCTGGTGGGCAGTATAATAAATAATTTTGCTTGGGCCTGTAATCAAGGCCCAATTTGTCACATATAGCTTGTCAGGGAGCGTAAAGATTGTTATCATTTCTTTTTCTTTTTTTAAGACCTATCATTGTCATTGTCGTTGCTTCAGCCTTCAGCAGTGTAGGTGAATATAAATTATTTTAAAATACAATTTATAAAAAATTATTAAATATATAAAATCAAATAAAATTCAAAAAATATATATATAATATATGATGAGTAGTTTTTGTAAATAAAAATTATATAAAATAATAATATTTTTTAATTAAAATAAAATTTTAGTTTAGAATAAAATTAAAAAATTACTGTCCAAATAGTGTCTTAATTTCTTCATTTATTTTTTATTTAATCAGGAATATACTTAAGTACAATAGATCCATTTTATTTGCGAGATAAGATTCAATATCAAGTCAACTGTACGAAAAAGTTATAAAATAAAAAAACAAAAGAAATTAGAAATGAGGTAGAAAAAAATTAAATTACATGCCCTTGGCTTCAAAGAAAAAAAAAATGTTGAAAGAAAGGAGAAAGTGATGGTGGCTTTTACTCAAAGACCGAGACAGGGGCGGGATAGCTCTTGCACTCTCAAAAATTTTATTTTTCTTTAAAAAATAAAAAATTTTAAAAAGTTTCTTTAAATTTTACTTTTCATCATTTAATTTTTTTATAAAAAAATTATAATATTATTTTTAATATGTTTATTAATTTGCTTCACAATTTTAAAATTTTAATTTCGCCCCTACTTTTTACTAAAATTTGTGGGAAAGAAAAAATTAATCAAAATTTTGTAAGATGCAAGAATAACATTGTACTACTTTTCTTCAAAACAAACACCGCATACTCCAAAAAAAAAAAAAAAACCCTACCTTGCATTTCTCTTACATCCAAACAGTACAAACGTACTAAAGAAACAATAGAGACAAATTCTAGGTTCAATTATGGCTAACTTTTGGGATAAATTTCAGACAAAAATATTATGGTGACAAAATAATTATTTTCACTTTTTTATTTTTGGGCATTGGGGACGACCATGTTTTGACCACTGTTTTGGAGTATGGAGACATAAAGACATTGGGCAAAGGATAGGGCCAAGCCAACCAACAATTGGGCCCAAAATATATGGGCCCTACTCACTCAGTCCACTGGTTCTTATGTCTGAGAAAAAGAGAGCAACGGCAATAAATTTCATGCATGCATGATTACTTGAATTACTATTCATAATTAAATAGATAAGGACTTTTTTTTAATTTATATATATATATATATATTTATGGAGGATCTATCCTATGCTTCGCTCATGCATTTACCTTGGTTATACTTTAGCATTATCTGCCGTTCGTTTTACCTGGGTCATTTCGCCTTCTGTCACATTATTGGGCCCACAACATATTTCTGGCGCACCTTTTTTTTTTTTTTTTCTTTGTTACTTCTCTTCTGAGGTTGACTTGTTGTGTAATGTAGATTATGGAGTTTAGATCGTGACACATAGATTTAATTTTTGTGAATTATAAATTTGCTTATTTTTTATTTTTTAAAAGGCTTTCTATCGCACAATTTATATCCAAGAAAGCAAAAGGATGTGAGAGCACTATTTTGTGATATCATATTGAATTTAAAATTTATTCTCTCATAATAAAAAATTTTAACAATAAATAATAAATAAATAGATAAAAGAAATATAAATATGACGAGAAGTAAAAGAGAAAAACTTTTGTCATCTCATGTTAAATAACAAGGTAATTTTCAAATATTCAAAGTAAATTTTTATAGACAAATACCCTTCTTAACTCAAAAATTAAGTTCGTTTATTCCTAAAGTATATGGCACAGTAATAAATTGTGAGTCTGTAAATGACTTTCATAAAGTCACAAGTTTATTTTCGAATTATGCGTTATACATCTCGCGATTTACATCATTCATAGAGTATCAGAGCAGGAATTGTGAAAACGCTCGTAATGGAGTGTTATTAAAAAATATATATAATAATCTTGTTTCATTTGCTATTTTTTTAAAATATAAATAACAGCTCGATGATTTTTAACTTTAATAAAATATGATAGCAACATGGTAACTCAAACCATGGATAAATACTATTTACTCAATAGATATTTTGAATTCAATTCGCTACTATTGCTATGATATATCAAAATTTATAGGAAAAAGGCAAACATAGTGTGTGATGGAATGTGTAGATCTCTAAAAAAACAGCATGAATGTAGTGTGTAGATGTGATACTTTAGCTTATCCAATCCAACCATAGGCTAAATAGTTGAAGTAGATTTGTATCATTGAAACAGACACCAACTTAAAGTGGAAATATACTACCCCTTTGCACAAAATGCCATAGGAAACAATGGTGCAAAAGGTCCCAATGAGGATATTATCAACTATCAATTGGAAAAGGTATTTGTTGCCTCTGCTGGTAATTATTCACCTAACAACATTGTTTTATTTTATTCAATTTGATTTCCTTAGTGGTCCCTTGATTATCTCAATAAATCTAGTTTAGTTTACTGGTGTGGATTTAGGAATTTGAGGTTGGGATTTTGAATTCATAAGAAATAGGTTCTAATTTTTTTTAAAATGTAAAAATTAAAATATTACAAAATTCTCAATGAAAAATCTTTATTTTTTAAGAAAAATATTTGATTTTTTTTTAAATTTTAGGGGCTTGTTACTTCTAGAATTTTCTCTAATTAAGATAATAATTTAGATATTGAGCACATAACCTGTCATTTAAAAGAAGAAAATTCACAATATTTTTACAAATGCTAATTCACAATATTTGATATTTTAAATCATAATGTATGATTAGTATAAGACACAGTGAGCTATTCTTTTCCGGTCTTCTCGCGTTTCAATGCAAACTAAATATAAAATTAACGACTATTTTAATCCAAAAAATGAATATCAAGAGTGTGTATAGATTATATTTTCATCTCAATAAAAAACTCATATTATTTTAAAATAATATTAATTTCAATAATTTTTATTTTTAAAAATTTAGTATATACCAACAATATATTATGTATTCTCTATTTAGTCTTATTTTAAATTTGAAATAACTTTATATATTTAATACTCATTCTATCATACTAAAATTGACAGTGATTGATTTGACACGATATTTTATGTAAAAGTAAAAGTTAGAATATAATAATAATATAATATAATATAATATAGTATAATAAAAATAAGAAATATATGGGTCTTACAATACTTTATATCAAATATAAATATATAAAAATAATATATGTAGAATATATTGATTATTTTATAATAAATTATATAGTAAAAATTTTCCTTTCAATGAAAGTATCAAATTTTTTGGGACAGTCAAAAATAGATAAGTAGGTAAATTTTGTTAGAACGGAAGAAATAATTTTTTATTATATTCAAATAAATTTATCTCAATCAAATCACTTTCTAATTTCTATTTATAATCCTAATATACATTTTAAGAAAGATTTTAAAGCAAAGTTTAGAAATTGTAAAAACTGAAAGGACCACTAAACAAAATTTTCCACCATTTGAACTTTTGTCCATTAGCTACTATAATGGTACTTTTTGCAGGAGACAGGTGACAGGGATGATTCATCCGGAGTGCACGCGCCTACAGTAATTACCTGATGATCTCATACACCGCATATCATGAGAAAGCATCATGGGGGCAGCCAGCAATATGTGGAGCCCAGCGATATAAATTTGTTAACCAATCCAGCTGATTGGTCTACTTCTTAGCTTGAGGCTACAAATTTTTTTGGTCTCCTCCACCGCACATGTTTTGGATTTGTAAGGTATTTTGGGTTGAATATAAGGGTGCCAATCGTGTCGTGTTCGGGTTGACAAGTCGTGTCAACTTGAGATAATTACACTCGACAGATCAATTCGAACACGACCTGTTTAATAAACGTATCGTGTCGTGTCAACCCATTTATTCTCGTGTCGTGTTCGTGTTATAAAACGGGTTGACACGATTAGACACAAAAATTAAATAGATAATTATTAAATCCGTCAATCCGAATACTTATTAAACCCACCAATCTATGCACAATTACACAAAAAATTTTACAAAATTAAATTAAATCATATAAAATTAAAAAAACTAATAAAACAACCCATAAAGTCATAAAAACCCAATAAAATAACAAACTATCACATTCAATATTTAGAAATCTTAATAAATTCATAAGATTTAATTTTAAAAATCTGAACAAATGTAGTTTTGTAATAAAATTGGATTGTTCAAAAAATTATTTTCTCTAACTAAAAGTCATTGTAATAATATTATTATTATAAACACTAAATAATAATTAATTAAGAATGATTCATTTACTATATATCAAGTAAATAGCTGCATTAACATCATTTATTTTTCTTAAGAGATCTCATATAATTAAATAAAATAGACACACAAACAATACAATTAATTCATATAATAAAATTTAATTCAATTAATTCATGTAAAAATTAAATTATCTAAATTTTTTATAGTGAAATTTGTAGGGTATTACAAAAAGTATTAAATATAAATATTAAAAAAAGTTAAACGAGTTCGCGGGTTGAAACGGGTTAAAACGGGTTGAACCCGTTTATGACCTGTACACATTTAAAGTTAAACGGGTCGACCTGTTTCGACCCGAACCAGCGAAACCCCAACCCTAACCCGCTATAACCGTGTCGTTTTCGTATCGTGTTCAATATTGCCGCCCCTAGTTGAATCAATTCTTCCATTCTTTGAAAAAAAATAATACTGTAATAATATATACTCTAATTAAATTACAATAAGAATTACTTTTAGATTCTTTTTTAGAATAAAAATAGATGAAAATTTATTTAAATATAATAAAAAATTATCAAATATATAAAATTCACACAGAATCAAAAAAAGAAAATGTGATGTATTATAAATATGATAATTATTGAAAAATAAAAATTATTTAAATTAGAAAGAGTTTTTGTCCAAACTATAATCTTAATTATCTATATTTTATAAAATTATTAATATTAAACTAGGAGTATTTAGTATTAATTTCTATTATATCATATTATTAATTAATCAATTAAATCATAAAATTAGTTTTAAAATTTCAAAATAATTTAATAATTTTCTTATAAATCTCTAGAAATATTAAAACTTCCTTAATATTATGAAATATATAATAGTTATACTTGTTAAAATTTCTTTCTTGCTTGTTTACCATGTTATTAAATAAAAAATTAACTTATATCTTTCACTCTAAATTTAATAATATTTTTAACGGTATATTAAATCCTAAGTTTTAGTAACAATATTTTAATGTATTTTATTATCACAAAATATTTACTAAATATCTTCTTCGTTGAGAAATGTAGATATAAAAAAGGAAAAGCACTGGATAATACCTTACTTTTCTCGAGACGTTAAGCTACAGTCCTCCTCAATCCCCTCTCGGTGTTGAGCAGTAATTGAGAAGCACTATCATCATTCTTCGTGGGCGCGTGGTGGTAGAGACCTAGGAAGAAGAAGGAGAAGAATGTCGCCAATGCAATGCATAATAGTACTAGCTTTCTGTGTCGCCTCTGTAACTCTCTCACTTTCTATCTCATGGCTTTTAATAAAAAGCTGTCTTAGCACTTAGGAGGCAGAAATATAGTAAGTATAAATTCAACATAGCAAAATGAAGGAACATTTTTAACACCTTCAGCAATTACTAGTAATACTCACTCTCTCTCTCTCTCTGTTTCTACAGAGTACAGAGCACCAAACCTTTGTGCCCTAGATCCGCTCACGCCTTTTCCTCCGCCAGACACACTATACTCTTGTATGGCACTTCATCATCTTCTGCATAGTGTCAGCTGCAGTCATTATACGTCCAGCTTGAGGTACTATGTGCAGAGCCCATTTTAGTTTTCTTGTAAATTTTGGTGATTTTTGAGATGCACCTGTGAGTGGTGAATGAATTGTTTCTTGGTTATTAAGTGAGTTGGTTTCTCGTTAATTTCTTGAATTTATAAGAAACAGTGCTTATGTGTCAGTTGGGTAAGCTGAAATTTACTGTAAAGTTGGTGTCTTGGTTTGATGTTTGGATGCAACGAAATGATGGAAGAAGAGGAAATTACTGCCGGAGTAAATTGGTGTCCGGGTGAAAAGGTATGATTTTGGGAGGTGGGATTTGGTGGGTTTCTGTTACTTTGCTGTAGAATGGGGTGTGTTTGCTGTAAGCCCTCTGCCATTGAAGATAGCAAGGAAAGTCCAAGGGAGAGGATATCCAGTAAGGCATCTTCGGATTTACGGGCGCCCAGGGCTGTTTCGTCCAGGAGAGAGGAAGGTTACAGTGTGAAAGATCGGCTGGATGGTAATGAAGGGAGGGTTGTGTTGATTGATAGGCAAATTAATGGCTCGGCCAGGCTGCATGGTGACAATTTTGAAAGAAAAAGGGAGAAAACTGAATATATTGTCATGTCCAACCATCCGGGATCAGGCAGAGTTCCAAAAGCTACTGAGGGGGAACACGTTGCCGCTGGATGGCCGCCGTGGTTAGCTGCAGTCGCTGGTGAAGCAATCCGAGGATGGGTACCTAGGCGTGCGGAATCTTTCGAGAAGTTGGATAAAGTATGCTCATTTCTTTCCTTTACTATCAGCATTGCATTCATTTTTAATTAATTTCATATATGATTTGAGGAAACTACTAGTATTATAATATTTTTGTATTTTTGTTTGTTATTGCACTTATTAGTAGTTGAAGTCGACAAGTTTAAAATACTTTTGAAATTGACTTATGATATTTATTCAATAATAATGTTTTTGTCGCAAAAGGTCATTGACATGCAGCTAATTTTAGTTGAGAACCAGATTTCAAACTCCAGGATTATTCCCCGTATGCACCTGTTAAGCATCTTACAACAATCTATGCCTTATGACACTTACCACAACCTTTATTTCTCTGTTTTTTGGAACATTTCCGACATCTCTGTTTTTGACCAAGTTGCCCAGCCAGAATTGTCCGTGCTTACTTTGTAGCAGGAGTATATTGCAGTGTGTTCAATTACTTGAAGGTTCAAAAATTGGCCATAACCAAAAGCTGTTAAGATGTGTATACTGTAGCTAATCATAGTAGGTTTCCTGTAGTATAGGAAATCGTTAAAAATAAATGGCTGTATGTTCATAAGAGAGTAGCTTCAGAATAGTGTATATTATTTGTGTAGAGAAGACTGAAGAATGGGGGAGGCATGGTGGTGCCAGACTGTCGTTTGTTTGAAGAATTGGAGGCTGGTGGCTGAATTTTTGGGAATTAGCACACTTATGATATACTTGTTAGTGTATTGAAGTTCTATTACTGACTGAAAGTTGTTCTTATTCTCATGGAATGATTCTATGTGTCCATACATTTCCTAACAATTATGGAGTTCTGGTGGAATTACCATACCCCTGGGGTAAAGGGCATATTCACAAAGTACAAATGAGAAAGAAATTTAAATCATGTCTATGTAGACTCTAGTTTCCAAGCATAAATAAAGCTCGATATTGTTACTGAACTGTACCAGATTTTCATTTTATTCTTTGTTGTCTCGTATCTTATGTGTTATATTAGATGCACAAAAGTGCCTATATATTTTCCATTTTCAAAATCTAATTGCAATTCACCAGTTTAACGGTTCTGTTGTTAGTGGGTTTTAGATCTTAAAATTTACAAGCTAGTAATCTTCCTTTTGCTCTTTTAAATCCTATCTTAGACTTTAAAGGTGTTTGTTTCAGGTTTCTTTGTCAGTCCCCTGGCTTTGTTGAGTTAAAGTCTCTCTTAGGCTGCTATTGTCATGCATACTGTATTAAGCACAAAGGAACTACGCACCAATATGAATTTTCTTACACTTGCATTGCCCCCTCTAATAGTTCAGGCATCTAACTTGTATTGCAATATTTGTTGCTTGGCCTAAGCTGTGAATGCCCATTGCCAATATTATCCATCCATCAAATAATGGAGGAGCATGTCAGGAATTTTAACTTGTACCTTATACATGTGTAATACCTGCAAGTGTCAATGCTTTTCCTTCATTGTGAAATTGCTAGAAGGGCCTAATTTTAAACAAATGAGATTCTGATTCTATCAGAGTGAATCATATCAGAGAATTCTGAAAGTCAACAAAGTCATTTTGGAAATCCAGGCGAAGTAAATTGTGCAATCTTGTGGTCTTCACTTTTATCTCTTGCTCAAAGTTAATTTTGGCATTAGATCTTGACTGCTGACTCCTTTTGATGCTATTTTTGAAGCTTGTATTATTCATTTTGGGATAAAAGGGGATTAGGGAATGTTGTGTTATTCACAAATTTTCATGGTAGAATAGGTCAGTTATTGTAGGAAATTTTATTTGCTGACATGGTTTCTGGTGTGATGGCTTCTTTTTGTGCAGATTGGCCAGGGCACTTACAGTAATGTTTACCGTGCTCGTGATCTTGATCAAAACAAGATTGTTGCTTTGAAGAAAGTAAGGTTTGACAATCTGGAGCCTGAGAGCGTTCGTTTCATGGCTCGGGAGATTCACATTCTGCGAAGGCTTGACCATCCTAATATTATAAAGTTGGAAGGTCTAGTTACATCTCGAATGTCTTGCAGCTTGTACCTTGTTTTTGAGTACATGGAGCATGACCTAGCAGGTCTTGCATCACACCCTGGTCTCACATTCACTGAACCACAGGTACTCACTTTGCATTGAATATGATTATCAAATTGATTTGTTTGTTGGCATTGTTGCTATAGTGGTTGAGAGTGGATTTTTGTAGTTTTCACTCGATGAGATTTTCAGAAAATTAACTTGCATTCATCCATAGTATCTTCCTACTGTACATTAATATACAATAAGGGACTGGTAAACATACTGGAGTGAAATAGGAGATCTAATTTTCTTATCGTGGTCGTTTGCTGATTGTCTAATATCTTGCATTTTAATTGCTCAATGATATGTGATTTTTAATATAATATTTTCAGGTTAAATGCTACATGCAACAACTTTTACGTGGACTTGATCACTGTCATACTCAGGGTGTGCTCCATCGTGATATTAAAGGTTCTAACCTTCTAATCGACAATAATGGCATTTTAAAAATAGCAGACTTTGGTCTGGCAAGCTTCTTTGATCCCCATCAAAGTCAGCCTTTGACAAGCCGTGTTGTTACTCTATGGTACCGGCCACCTGAGCTTCTGCTTGGAGCAACCTATTATGGTGCTGCTGTTGATTTATGGAGTACTGGTTGCATACTTGCAGAACTTTATGCTGGCAAGCCTATCATGCCTGGAAGAACTGAGGTATATTAATTTGTTACCTGTTACTGCCAAAAATTACAGGATAAATATTGAAACCAAGGTCGAGAAGATGCTGTTTGTGCCATATTGTGTAACGAGCTAACCTTCGAATACTAAAAAGTTTTGGGGGATCGGGATTTTTCATAGATTTTTTGTTACCCGAGCTACTCTTGCAAAATATGGACTATTCCTACTTGTGTATCAACTATGTTTATAGATCCCTGGACTCAGATAATATCTACAACATTCGTCATGTTTCTTGAAAAGGTAATTTTGAGTATGGTGAAGATTTAACTTCAAAGCGGAAGAATGAAGTTGCTTTTTTTTAGTTTATATAGACCGTGAACTTATTAACGTTATTTATTTGAGTTTTAATTATACTTCCAGTCAGATTATCATTTAGAGAAATTCTAATTTCTTGTTCTTCACTAGCTTATTATTAGCAGGCAAGTCATTCAATTAATCAAGTTTCTAATTGTTTGTTATCTCATTTGTCATCATTTCCTTGCTTTAGGTACACCAACAAATTGAGCATATTTTTCTCTTATGTATTCAATAAACTTGCCCTGTAGGTTGAGCAATTACATAAAATTTTCAAGCTCTGTGGTTCTCCCTCTGAGGATTATTGGAGAAAATCAAAGTTGCCCCATGCAACAATTTTTAAACCCCAGCAACCATATAGACGCTGTGTGGCTGAAACATTCAAAGACTTTCCGGCACCGGCATTAGCACTTATGGAGATTCTACTCTCTATAGATCCTGCTGATCGTGGATCTGCGGCCTCTGCTCTCCAGAGTGAGGTGGGAAGCTTTTATTTGGTTAGATCTTCTGGTGTTGCATTGAAGAGGACCTTTCTCTTTCTGTCTCTGTTCCCCCAAGAAGCAAAAAGAAAGGAAGATAAATGAAGTAGGTCAAAACAAATCTTTAAAATGTTGCAAATGGAAATGCATAAAAGGCTATTCCTTCTTTAAAAGAAAAAGGAGATGCTGTAAGGGATTTTGCCAGTCATCACCTGTGATAAGAAGGGTACACTTGGTACTAGGTAGAAAGTGGAACCTGATTGAAATCATGTTAAAGAACGGGTCATGAGGCACAGATGAAGTGAATCACATGAATACTTTACCAAGTTAATAATTGATTTACATCATTTACAAGTCAGGATTCCAAAATACTACATTATGTATATTTTAGAGTCCAAAGATGTCTTTTCATTATCTGAATATCCGGTCTCCTTCCAGCTCATACTTAATGGCCATGAGAAGATCATAGTTAAATCTTTCCTTTAAGATGGTTCATTTAAGCTTTTCAATTTCATACTTCAATGAAATATCTGGCTGAAGGGTTACTTGGAGCTGTTTGGATGTTATGACAAGAAGAATTACTCTTCTCAAAGCTATTTTAAATGTTCTTCTCCACCCTTCCACCTTTTGTCTCTTGCCTCTTTTGATAGTCCTTCTTGTTGGTATTCTTTTACTCACTATCTCTAGTCTTTGTCTGCTCTCTTGAGTGAACATGGTCTATGCCGATTTAGTTGCTTCTTGATTCACATGCATAATCAAAACTTCACATATTTAAACATGATCCAACAACCTTTCTTACAGTATTCAACATTTCATCTGCAGTTCATGAATCCAGAAGCACTTAACCATATTATTATGATTCTCATGCATTTTGTATATCATGTATTTTTCCTTAATCCATATCATTTGGCTCAGAAACAAATGTAGTAATCTCCACCATACTTGATTACCAACATTTCTTCTTCACGCTGTTTATACATATGCATATAGGATCATATTTTAAGTGGTACACATCATAATACTATGCATTCTGATACCCTTGTTACCATCATGAATGTCGTTGCACATTCAGTACTTGCTTAAGGTTTCAAAAGAACTTTTATAATCTTTTGTTGGTTGAATTCCTTAAGCATTTTTCGTACTTTTGCAGTTCTTTGCAACAAAACCACTTCCTTGTGATCCTTCAAGCTTGCCAAAATACCCTCCCAGTAAAGAGTTTGATGCAAAAGTACGAGATGAAGAAGCTAGAAGGTGAGTAAGCCTGTTAAACAATCATCTATCTCTATATGTTCATAGCCTCTTACTTGGTTAACCGGTTACCATGTATGCAATTAATGCACTTAGAGAAGTTTCTCTTTTTCACCTTTTATTGCACTTAAATTGGCTATGCTGATTTCCTTTGTACTAGAGCAAATTTTGCTTCATAACTGGTGAAGAGGCACGTAACTAATGTCCTTAATGGCAAAAGAAATGGAGAACAAACCAAAATCTGTTAAGGACATTTGTCAGGTCTTTACTTTCCCCTTAAACAAAAAACACTAATGTGAATGCTGGAAAATTTCAGACTAGCCGCAGCTGGAAATAAGGGTCACAGATATGATGCTGAAAGGAGAGGCGCAAGAGAGTCTCGTGCAGTTCCAGCACCTGATGCTAATGCCGAGTTAGTCTTATCGATGCAGGTAATGATTCTTTTGACATGTTCACAAATAAGGAAGGAACACTGCTGCATTTAATATGATGGAAAAGGCCATGGATTTAATAGATTGATTCACGGAATAGAGTTTAGTTATGATGCCATTTTGACCTATTGTGAGAGGGTATACATATTGAAGGTGCAAATTGACTGAGATCCAGGTTTATAGGTAAAATAAGAGGCATAGAGATGATGTGCAAACCAAAACTTTAATTTGTCTTACTCCATTTCTCCTTTTCTTTTGTTATTCTCACCATGGATATGAACTCTTGACTTTCTTGTTACCTAATGCGATGCATTGTGCATGTATATCTGATCCACGCTTCTGTTCATCAACTTCTACTGTTTTTCCTGTTAAATTTCTGTGGTTTATTTCTGCATCCAGAAAAGACAAGCTCAGTCCAATTCCAAGAGCAGGAGTGAAATGTTCAACTCTCATCAGGAGGAAGTTGCTTCTGGTTTCCCCATTGATCCACCTAGACCATCTCAAGCCGTAGAAGAGACAAGCAATGATCCCCAGGGTAATCTGCATAAGAGAGCTTCCCATTCTGGACCTCTGGTTCACCGAGCGGCCTGGGCAAAGGTTGGAAAGAGCACAGAAGATGCTCCAAAAATTTCAACTGGGCCTGACTTGTCAGCAATGTCTGGTTTAGTTGCTGCAAGGAGGAGCTTATTATCTGAGGAGCGCAGAGATAAGTCTAATAATTCTCAGCAGGAAGTTCCCAAACTTTATCCAAGATTTCCCGGATCTTTCAAGGAGGCATCAAATTCCATGGTGAAACAAGATCAGAGAAATGTGGTTGAAAGCACGTGCCAGAATGAGGATGGAAGGACCAGCAACAATGATCCCGTTCTTGTAAGTTGGCTACAATTCATGCTTCTTTTGAACTATACACAATCACGTTTGGAATCCTAATTTTCATGTCAAACGCTGCGTATTTATCTGTCTAATTTGCCATTAGTGCACATTCATGGATTGCATATTTAATTGTTTAGCATAACAAGTCCGCATGCTTATAGTTCTCTTTTGTTTGTGTTTATTTAGCTTGGTTACGGGTCAAAAGGCAACAAAATTCATTACTCTGGACCACTACTGGTTCCATCAGGCAAAATGGACCAGATGATGAAAGACCATGATCGCCAAGTTCAAGAAGCTGTAAGGCGAGCACGCTTGGACAAGGCAAAAATGAGAAAAGTTCAAGGTGAGAGTAAACAATTATCAATCAATTCATTATTTGTTTCTGGTCGTTGATTTGATTATTAGGAATCTAAATTGTTGCAAAATGAAGAGAAGTGCAGGCCACCATAAGAAATCCATTGGGAAATTCTGTTGTAAAATTGAGTTGTATAGGTGTTGTTGCTTGGGTATGGCTGGGGGAGGCCATCTTTTGGCCACTTGTAGAATTAAATAGGAAATATTTTTAGTTCTCTTTTTATTTCCCGCGGCCGTCGTGAGCATTTCTTTGTAGCTGAGCAACTCAAGTTATTAGAATCATATGTGGGCCATTCTTAAAGAGAGCTCGTTATACAGCCTTGTGTATTGGCTACTTAGAAATGATGAATGTACTATTGATATTTAGATTGATCATAACATGTTAGGAGGCAGCAAGAAGATGGGTGCTATTTGGGTTGTTTCCTGAAAGTTTCTTTCTTCCTTTTCTCCATTGTAGCATTCCTAACATAAAAACCAAGAAAATGAGTAAAAATTTTATAGCTATTGAAATAAAACAAACCGTTTACCAGCAAGAAACTCTTATGCTGTGATTATAGTGTTGTAGTGAAAATTCACACCCTCTTAACCATGTTCCTGAGAGAATAACGAATAGCTCCAATTTTATGGATGCTTCCTTTGGAATTCTGCCATTGAATTGTTCTTTCCTTTAGAAATTTCAACCCTGCAATGATGTTTCATAGATAAGCTTGAATGACTTGATAATTGATGCTCCTTTTCTTCTTCTTCTTCTAAGGGTCATAGTCGCAAACTTCAGGGTCAAATGTAATGGTTGGACCAATTTAAATGTGTGTTGACTGTGGATTGTGAATCCGACAACTAATTAGACAATCAATGTCACATTATTTGACTTACGTTCTTCTATCTTTGAATGACTCCTTTGATCTGTGTCTTGAGAACTTTCTTCCTACGCGGGTTGAAATGTAACGCAAGAAAAGTATGAAGTCCAGAAAGTTGTGGGGTATGTATATATGAACTGAGCGTACAAGCAAACAGTGCAAGAGCCAAGACCACAGTTTCCATTCGGGCTTTGTTTGCTTCTCTTCGGCTAACACTAACCAATTGCAATGCTCCAGCAGTTGCTGCTGTTGAATATTTTCTTCCTACAATCTGCTTTTGCTCTTCAGTTTGCCTACAATGGCTTTGAAGGTTCCAACCTCTTGCTATATGGCACTGCAAAAATGCAGTCATCCGGTGCACTTTCTCTCACAAGGAATGAAACTTTCTCCGTTGGCAGAGCTCTGTACCATTCAGAGATACCCATGAAATCATCTGACTCAAAAGACGTTCGACCATTTTCGACCTCTTTCACGTTTTCAATCACTCCTTACAAGGGGTTTCTCCCAGGCCACGGTCTGGCTTTCATTTTGGTTCCTTCGAGAGGGATTCGAGGTGTGGCTGCATCTCAACATCTTGGCATAATGAATCTTACCAACAACGGCGACCAAAACAACCACATATTCGCAGTTGAATTGGACGTTTTCAAGAACGAGGAATTCAATGATATCAATGACAATCACGTAGGTGTGGACGTGAATTCTCTTACCTCCATAGTTGCTCGTGAAGCTGGCTACTGGTCTGAAAGTGGCAACAGGAAAAGTCCCACCAACTATTTCAAGAAGCTGAAGCTCAACAGTGGCGGCACATATAGAGTGTGGATGGAGTATCAGCAGAAACATCTAAACGTAACCATGGCTCCTTCAACGTTAAATAATCCCCTAAAGCCATTGATCAGCATTCCTCTAGACCTCTCCAATGTTGTTCTTGATACCATGTACGCTGGATTTTCTGCAGCCACAGGTCAACTTATTGAAAGCCATGAAATCCTTAGCTGGAGTTTCAGTAATTAAGTACTTGTCCCAGACTCCCAAAGACACTGATTAATCCTTTCCACTACTAGTTACTATGTGTGTTCATGTATGAGGCTAAATATTTCCTGTCCACGACATGAGAGAGCTATGAAATTACCATCTCCTTTTTAATAGTATTTATTTAAAATAATAATTTGATTATCCAATTTATTTTTCATTCTTGAACTGGAGATTATGTTGAAGAATAAATGGGCAATGGATTAGGCGGTTGCAACTTTTGACTTGTTTGTCTGAGCGATTGTGTCACACCGCGTATAATTATCTCTTGGCTTTCAATTCAGGGTGTGATTGGATAAGGATATTCCATTCTAATATAAAATTTTACTTTAACTAGGTGGTGCTCCACGAAGTATTGATCATATTATTTTTTATTATTATAAAAATAATTTTTATTGAAATATTATTAAAAATAGAATATTATTTTTGAGCGCCCGATATTTTTATAGTTCTAAACTATGATAAATTTTTTTTTTTCATTTTTTTGAATCAAACTTTGTGAAATTGCAAACGAGAATTTTTGGGTTTTGGGAGTCTTGCTTTGTAGTAATAGATAATTTATGGTATATTTAAATATTAATTGTTTTAAATAAATTTATTTAAATATAATGAAATTAAGGTGAAATTTAAATAACTGAATTAATTTTTAAGAAACGATAATTAATTAAAATTTAATAATTATAATAACGACGGCAAAATTTCACCTTAATTTAAAAAAAAAAAATCTGAAATGCAAATTGGGCTAAATGATTAAGTCATGATCTAAATGGACTAAATATGCATGTTTAAATATTGAACGGTATGAATGAACATAAATTGTTTACTTAAGAATTGAAAATGATAATAAATAAATAGTAGGAGTGTATTTATTAAATTTATAAATATGTGCGACAACTAAATGGTTAGATTATCCATTATAATTGGTTTGTTGTTACTTATTTAAAATGAACTGTTCTCCTCTTTTTTATTGTCTCAAAGGTTATTTTGAAGAATTTTCAATTCTTTTTGTTATCAACTTTGTTAAAGCAGCTTAGAAAATCTTTGGTCGTGGGCACATTGTTTTAATAATATTTTTTGATTGAAAGACTTAGAATCAAAAGAGATAAGAAGAAACAAATTTAGATGTTTAGATTGATTTTTGTCAAATGAAAAGAAAACATAAAGGAATTAAATAAAGACTTGTGTTTAATTAAAACTTTTTAATTTGATTTCTATTCAAATGTGGAAGGAAAACAGATTAATTTTTAGAATTCCCATCCAAACTATCGACTTATCCAAATCAATTATATTGGATTGATAGTATTATATTTAAAAATATTTTATAAAAATTTTAAAAATTAAAAGATATATTAATTATATATTTTGTTAAAAAATGTAGAACAATATTTTTAAAAAATCACAAATAAATATATAATTTTTTTAAAAATACTAATCAATGTAAATATTTTTTAAAAAGATTAAAATTTCCATTGTTTATTTTAACTAATAATTTTAAAAAATTACAAATAAATATATAATTTTTTAAAAAAATACTAATCAATTAAATTTTTTTAATATTAAAACTTTCATTATTTATTTTAAATAAAATTGTAATATTAATATTTGAATCTGCAAAATTTATATAAAATTTAAATTATAATTACGTCTTAAAAAATTAAATATAATTTTAATTAAATACTAAGTTCAAATACTTATATATATATATATAGGAGTTCTTGAATCAAATAGCATTAATGGCATTAATCAACTCAAAATTTCACATGAGAAAAAAAAAAAAAACAATTGAAGAGAGAGTCCATCCCAAAGGAGAAACATCCCCATATGTTTTACTTTATTAATATCCGTTATTACAATCTCTACTAATCTTGATTCTTGGGGAGGATAGTGAGAGCCTATTTCTTCTTCCGAGGATGCCTTTTCTCGCCTAGTTTGTAGAGGTTTCCATCTCCCGGAGGCTTCTCTAATCTTTCCTTGACAGATTTGACATCTGACTGTTGGCAGCTACTTCAATACCATCCTGTGCTTTCTCAGAGGTTTGGCTAACAAAGCCTTGACGGGTTTTCTCCTCTGCTATTCAAATAGATAACCTTCATATTTATATAAAAAAATAGAAGTATTAAAAAAAATCTCAACAATTCAAAGTACCTATGTGTTAGCAGAAGAAGTGCCATGTGTCGCTGTGGAGTACTTACGCAACTACCTTCACTTCCATATATATATATATATATATATATATATATATATATATATATATATATATATATATATTTAATAATTTTTATTTTTTGAGAACGGCTAAATATTCATAACACATTATATTCTCTTTCATTGACCTTATATTGGACTTCACCTGACTTACATATATAATAATATTTTATTATATTCAAACAAACTCATCCACGTTGCATTTGTAATGTTGGAATATATGCCTTATAGACTAGATTATCTGATGTAATTATCGAATTTATTAATAAGAGAATTTATTTTCAAAATTTATTTGTGAATTTACATTTAATTTGTGCACAATTTTTTATTTAGAAAGAACACATTGTGTTTAAGTGAGTGATCTATGTGGATGGTGATTTTTCACAATAAGATATGGATCACATGTTATTTAACACATAAATGTTTGTTTTTAACCGATTGATGAGAATGAGAATCTTATCATGTATAGGTTATTGTGTTATAAATTTCAAATGAGAAATGACTTACCTTTAACTAGTGAGTAGTCTACTCATGAACGTATTTCGAATGCGTAGAACATGACCTGTATTATAAAAAAACTTTTGAAATCTAAAATAACTTATATTATAAAATAGAAATAGTACTTCCTCCATCACAAATTATCAGTCAACTTTCTAGCTTAATATTTATCTCAAATTATTTGTCCTTTTAGAAAATTAAGATTTAATATTTCAAATTTATCCCTATTTGATAGTATTATATTTTCCAAACATATTAAAATATAATCAAAAACTCATTTTATGAATTATGATATTCATACTCATCTCATTAATTTTTAAGAAATATCAATAGCAACTTGAGGAGAGAATAAATATTTATCAATATTTTGATCCATTTTTTAATAAGAATTAAATACTTAAAAGAAAGAAATAATTTAAAATTATATCAAAGTTTTAAAATTTATATATTTCTTAATATAAAAAGAGATACTAATTATTGTATTTTAAAGATAAAATAAAAAATATTTAATTAATTAAAATTTTTATTTTTTTAATTTTTATGTAATCAATTAAAGTACAGATAATTTAAAACGGATGGGTTAAACTATATAAACATTTCATAGCAATGAAGTAATACAATGGACTCTAGAATCCTCACAATAGAGGCGCTATCACCTATTACACTTGGCAACCAAAATAACGGGCTGCGTGTAGTGTTTGCGTCCACGTGGTTTCTAATTACGTTCCAAGCAAGGTAATACCGTGAATTTCATAGCCATCACCATCCTCGTCGCTTCAATTCGGCCCTTAACTCTATTGATCGCCGCCGCCTCGCCCACCCCTTCAAAACAATCTACGTATATGTCGAGTAGTCTCTCTCACTCTCTTCTCTGCAGACTCTACCATACAGATACATCCGTATATATACGTACGGTACAAAGAATTATAGGTATCTTTACAGTCTGTTAAATATCTGAGCAGTAGTGGTTAAAACTGCTTCTGGAACTCACTTTTTGTAGTGTTTAAACAGAAAACTGGCGAGTTTTTTCAAGAAATGGATGGTTTAGAGCAAATCTTGATTGTTCAGTTTCGGCAACGGGTGATTTAGCTAGTTTTTGCTGTTCAGAAACGCGGACTTAAAAGGGGTTAACGAAAAGGGACCATCTTGACGACGATGAAAGAGGTGGAAAAAATGGTGCTTTTTTCTATTACTACTGTATACTTCCAGTGACCTACCCTAGCTGGATATTTCCTGTGATTATTTTAATCTGAATGATCATTGGCATTGAGTTTTTTATTGATGTCTTTTGCTCTTTTAAAAATGGTTCCTGTGAACTTTAGCATTATCAAGGTATTAGTTTAATTTAGTAACATTAAAAATGACTAATTTAATTGGCTTTAAGAGTCGTTTTATGAGAGAATAGGTCATTGGAAATTGTAGATTAATAAAGATAAAGATCCTCATGAGGATTCATGGCTTGGTACGGGGTCAGTTTCCCATTCCATTTTAGTACTTCTCCTGCTGACAGATATTTGAGGATGCGAATGAGCCACGTAGAGAAGCTGAAATGGAAGCGGGAATCAATGGGGTGTTGATAACAAGTGGCCCAGAATTTCCAAAAGAAAACCGGTCGATGACAAATATGCACACAGATCAGTATATTTAATTCATTGTGATACCGGATATCATAAAATACTGCGGGCGCTTAGGTCATCAGATACACACAGTACACCAGAGAGCTCTGAGCTTTTTTTGTGAGGGAGAATTTTCAATCTTTCCTTGAGCGGGTTTCTCTTTTTCTTTTTCTTTTTCTTTTTTTTGGGGGTTTTCACTATTTTTGTTTGTTTGTTTGTACTTAAACTATTGCAGAAGAAAAGACCTGGGAATTTTCTGAGGTTGTGGTGTTTCCTTTGGAAAAAGCACGTTATTTTGTTTTTGTTAAAAAAGTGGAGTATCTGGTGTGTGGTTCTGGTTCTTTTGTTCCCTCTTGCTCAGCTGAGACTCAACAATCTCAGCTTCTCTCTTCTCCGTTGATGATAACTGGTACCTTGCTTTAACTCTACCTCCACGCCCCTTCCCCCTTCTTGCTCTCTCTCACTCTTTATCTATCGACACCTATGTATTTTTGTATCTGTGTTATCGTGTGATGTTTCTTAAATCTTCTGAATCCATTGGATAGTGCATGAGTGCTACCTTCAGGGTCTACTGAGTTTGCGTTTTGGGTTTTCTCTTATTCTAGTAGATTTTCGAAGAAGGATTTCTTCTAGAGTTGGGGGTTTTTACTTCTTTCTGTCGAAAGGTAAGTGCTTTGTGCTCATTTCTACACATCTTTCTGTTCAGCCGGAGGTTTTGGATGCGTTGGAGTGATCATTTAGACTTGCGAAAGGGATAAACTTGGGCGGCTTGTATTGGTAAAATGTCTTTCTAATTCAAACCATGGCAATGGTGGAAGTGAAAGAATGTGTTAGAAGTTTGAGATTTCCTTCATCTATTGTGTTTGAGCGTGTATTTCTTGGGCTGCCATCAACTAGAGGTGGATAACATGGAGGGTTCATCTGAATCTGGTTGGCAAAGGTCAGATAGCTCTAGAGGATTGAACTCTTCTTCAGTCTTGGAGAGGAATCCTCGATTGGTTCGTGGTAACTCTATCAGGTCCTCAGGAGAGACATCTAGTGATTTTGGGTTCAGACCAGGAAGGAAAGCGAGGGAGCGACTTGTATTGCCTCAGACAAATCAGTTGAAGACCTACACTGGGGGAACTGGAGGCTCTGAGGATAGGGTATCTGTGGACCCAGTTGGCCGTGGCCTTGAATGCAATGATATAAGTCTGAGACAGTGGTTGGACAACCCAGAAAGAACAGTTGATGCTCTTGAATGCTTGCACATATTTTCTCAAATTGTAGAGATTGTCAACCTGGCTCATTCGCAGGGAATTGTTGTTCACAACGTGCGGCCATCATGCTTTGTCATGTCCTCATTCAACCGTGTGGCTTTCATTGAATCGGCCTCTTGTTCGGATTCTGGTTCTGATTCGAATGAGGAAGGAACAAACAGTCAAACAGCTGAGTTTAGGGGCTCATCATCGCCATTGCCTCGGGAATTACCCCCACGCCGGAATAAGTTAGTTAGAGAAAGTTTGCCGCTTCTAATGAATCCTTCAGATGCATCTCAAATTGTCTCTGATCCCACTTGCGTGCGATCAAGTTCTGTACATGCTATGGGTAAATCAGAAGCCACTAATGATACCCAAAAGGAAGAAAAGAATCTCGCCTTCCCAATGAAACAAATATTGATCATGGAAACCAATTGGTATTCTAGTCCAGAAGATGTTGCTGGTGCTCCAGGTTCATGTGCTTCAGATATTTATCGGCTAGGTGTCCTGCTCTTTGAGGTTGGTACTAAGAATATCCTTCTAGGATGACTTAGTTCAGAAAAGATCCACTGGGTCATTTTATATTTTCTAAAATATAGGCTCCATTTGTGTTTATTGTGTTTTCCTCACATCCCGTGGCTGAATAATTTGCTTCTGAACAGTTATTCTGCCCGTTTAGCTCAGCAGAAGAGAAAAGCACGATTATGTCTAGCCTGAGACATCGAGTTCTCCCCCCTCAGTTGCTGCTGAAGTGGCCCAAAGAAGCTTCATTTTGCCTATGGTTGCTGCATCCTGAACCAAATAGTCGGCCAAAAATGGGGTAGGGTTTCTTTTACAGTAATCTTCACACTGCTGCTTCCGTCTGTTTTCTCTTTTTGCATGTAATTACTGCCTACATCCCTAAGGTTGCTGATCTTCCTAATCTGGTGGTATATGTTTGTAAGAAATTGACATAGAATAATCTTTTTTCATATATTTTTCAAAGATTACAATGAGCTAATTATATACAAGCTGCCTAAGGCACAAATACAGTAACTACCCTAATAAATTGATTCACAAAATTTCCTAATCAATCCCCTAATTACTGCCCACAAAATCTCTTAATCACTGATTACAAAATTCCTTAATTTAAGGGTCAAAACTTCCCTAATTCTAGTGTTACAATATTTATAGTCTTACTTTCCTAAAATACACCTTTTAGCCATATTTTCCCACACTCCCCCTCAAGCTGGTGAATAGATATTCTCCATTGCCAGCTTGGATATAATATTTTCAAACATTGGACCACATAACCCTTTGGTTAACACATTAGGAAGCTGATCATTTGTAGACATATAAGGTGTGCAGATCAATCCACTCTCCAATTTCTCCTTGATAAAATGTCTATCAATTTCGATATGCTTTGTTCGATCATGCAGCACATGATTGTGAGCTATGCTAATTGCAGACTTATTATTGCAGTAAAGTCTCATTAGGCACTCCAACTTGATCCTTATGTCTAGTAGAATGATCTTTAACCAAAGTAACTCACATACTCTTTGAGCTATCGCTCGAAACTCAACCTCTACACTAGACCATGCTACTACATTTTGTTTTTTACTCCATGTCACAAAATGTCCACCAAGGAGCATACAATATTCAGTAGTCGATCTTCTATCAATCAATGACCCAACATAATCAGCATCTGTATAGGTTTCAAGCATTAGGCCCCCACTTCTTTTTATGTATAGGCTTCAAGCATTAGGCCCCCACTTCTCCTAAAAAGAAGTCCTTTTTCTAGTGTACTTTTAAGATACTGCAACACCCTTTGTGCTCCTTGAAGATGAACCTCTTTTGGACTGTGCATAAATTGACTAATCACACCCACAGCATAAGCTATATCTGGCCGTGTGTGGGACAAATAAATGAGCCTTTCCACCAAACGTTGATATACCCCTTTGTCCAGCATAACATCTTCCTCTGCTAGTCCAAGCTTTATATTTGGATCTATCGGAGTACTCACTGGTTTGCATGCTGTTTTTCTTGTCTCCTTAAGTAAATCAGTTACATATTTTTGTTGAGAGAGAAAAATACCGCTCTCTGGATGTGTCACTTCAATTCCGAGAAAATATTTTAACTTCCCTAAGTGTCTTAATCTCGAATTCTTTTGTTAAGCACTCACTCAAAGAATGTCTCTCCTCATCATCATTTCTTGTAACAATTATGTCATCTACATAAACTAAGAGGACCGTGACTCCTCCTGAAGACGAATACTTGATGAACAAAGTATGATTTCCTTGACTTTGCTTGTATCTTAACATCACCATAACCTTGGCAAACCTGCTGAACTATGCTCGAAGAGATTGTTTAAGCCCATACAATGCCTTCCTTAACCTACAGACTGTATAATTAGCAACTCTTTTCCCATAACCTGGAGGTATCTCCATATATATCTCCTCCTGGAGATCTCCATGCAAGAAAGCATTTTTGACATCAAACTGCTGTAAATCACATCTAAAGTTGGCTCCTAAAGACAATAGGACCCTAACAGTATTCAATTTTGCAATTGGGGCAAAAGTTTCTAGATAGTCCACTCCATATGTCTGAGTATAACCCTTGGCAACCAGCCTTCCCTTGTATCTTTCCACTGAACCATCAGCTCTATATTTTACTCTGTACACCCATTTACACCCCACTAGTTTCTTCCTTGCTAGTAACTCCACAAGCTCCTATGTTTTGTTCTTTTCCAGTGCCTCCATATCTACATTCATAGCTTGTTTTCATTTTTCATTAGACAAAGCTTTGAATAGATTGGAAGGAATGTCAATGGTTTTTAGGTTATTGAGAAAGACTCTGTGGGATGGAGAAAACGCTGAAAGGACCGGAAGTGTGTAAGGGGGTATAAAGGTCTTTTAGTGCACTCTCTCGTACTTTTTCTCAATGCAATGGATAAGTCTATGTCACTACTACTACCCTTATGGATCTCACTCTACCTATGGTTATGTTTCAATCTATAATGTGGGTTTAGAAGTTATTATCTGATCAGACTCTTGGACTTGCGTAGGGTTGGGGGCAGCCGTCTTCTTCCTTGTATACATCTTTCCTTTGTCAAATCTAACATTCTTGGGAACAGACTCAGTAGTGTCAGATTGAACAAATACAGGTTTAGAGGAGATTGTGACAGACTCAGATAGTTCAGAGTGAACTGGACAGGATCGCTAGTGGATGAGGAAGTATGATGATTTGAAGTTGAAAGATCCAATAACAAGTCAAAACCCAAACTCTCATCTTCTCTCACAAACTTCCCCCCTTGAAGATAAGAGTTTGGAAAGTACGATTCACGTTCATTGAAAGTAACATCCATAGAAATAAAGAATTTTCGGGAGGGTGGATGATAGCACTTGTATCTTTTTTGGGTTAAGGAATATCCCACAAATACATATTTTAGAGCCCTCGGATCCAGTTTTCCTCGGTTGTGACTGTGAACATGTACAAAGGATGTACATCCAAACACTCCAGGAACAAGATTATTTGTGGTGTAGAAGTTAGGATAGAAAGTGGACAATACATCCATTGGACTCTGAAATCCTAGGACTCTAAATGGCAATCGGTTTATGAGATGTGTTGCTGTAAGAACAACTCCCCCCAAAAGGTTTTAGGTACATGATGTTCAAATAAAAATGCTCGAGTTTTTTCAAGGAGATCACTATTTTTCCTTTCTGCAACTCTATTTTGCTGCGAGGTATTCATGCAAGATGACTCATGGATTATCCCTTCCTTTTGAAAATATGAACTTAGAGTTTGATTGAAACAGTCTCGTGCATTGTCAGACCTAACTCTCTTAATGGTCACTCTAAACTGATTTTTAATCATGGAGTAGAAATTTAGAAAAACAATACTAACATCAGATTTTTGTTTAAGAAGAAAGACTCAACAAACACGAGTGCAGTCATCAATAAAGAAAACAAACCATCGCGCCCCAGAAATATTAGCAATAGTAGATGGACCCCAGACATCATTATGGATTAAATGAAAGGGAATGGAACTTCTGCTATTGCTCACTGGAAAGGGTACACGTTTGTATTTGGTAAGTTCACATTTTTCACAATGAAAAGACTCAATATTTAAATGTTGAAACAAAGATAGAAACAAGAGTTTTATAATTTGAAATGATGGATGTCTAAGTCGACGATAATGGAGCCAAATTTTCTCTGTATTAGATGACAAAGACTCGGAAACAAATGATACTAACGGTTTACCCTTGGGGATGGTTGGTTGACTTGCTTCAAGGAAGTAGAAGTCACCCTATTCTCTAGCATGTCCAATCATCGTCCCCGAACTTTTGTCCTGAAATACACAACCATTATGATGAAAAACTATCATACATTGTAAGTCATGGGCAAGTTTTTGGATGAATATCAGATTGGTAGCTAGCTTAGGGACATGGAGAACATTTTTCAAGGTTAACAATAGGTTAATTTGAACACTTCCAATTCCTGCCACAGTAGTCAAAGAACCATCGTGGCTATTTTCCTACTGCTCGGGCACGGGGAATAGGTGGTGAAGGGGTCATATGGTCGGTAGCTCATGAATCCATGATCCAAGAGGTGGAAAAGGATGTATCCGAAACATTTAATCCAATGGAAAGTGAAAACTTACCTGAATATGCCACAGAACAAGTACCTGAGGGCTTTTCTAAACTGCTGATAAGTGCACTCACCCTATCCAATTCATCTTGGTTGAGACTAGCAATGTCTGACTTTGGTGGCTCAGCAATTTGGCCAACTGCTACATTGGCTTGTCCCCTTTTGGATTGTTCCCATTCTCGGTTAGGTGGTTTCCCATGAAGCGTCCAGCATTTTGTGCTTACAACTCGTGTTTGGGAGGTTAACAGGTTAAAAAAAAAATATTTTGTAGTAATTAAGGCTGCCTAAATAGGAAAAATAAAGAGAAAATGACAGCAATGAAGGCTGCTCGAAAGAGAAGACTACTGCTTGAAAACGAAGAGAGAATAACAGCAATGAAGGCTGATCGGTACAAATCAGTATCAAAACAATTGGAAATAATACCAGCAGTAAAGGCCGGCTATACAGCACCTACGAGGAAGAAAAATAGAGGAGAAATACCAGCAATTAAGGCTGGCTAGTCATAGGAATTAGAATGAACGAAACACCACCAGCAATTAAGGTCGACCGGCAGAAGAGGAAGAAGCAAAGAATAGGCGCAAGCAGAAAAATTAGAAGTAGATCAGGATGAACAGCTCTGGTACCATGTAAGAAATTGAGAGAAAATAATCTCTTTTCATATATTTTTCAAAGATTACAATGAGTTAATTATATACAAGCTGCCTAAGGCACAAATACAGCAACTACCCTAATAAATTGATTCACAAAATCTCCTAATCAATCCCCTAATTACTACTCACAAAATCTCCTAATCACTTATTACAAAATCCCCTAATTTAAGGGTCAAACTTCCCTAATTCTAGTTTTACAATATTTACAGCCTTACTTTCCTAAAATACACCTTTTAGCCATATTTTTCCACAATGTTATCTGTCGTAGTCATTGATTGCATTTGTCGTCTGCTTTTCATGCTTGAGTTTTCATATTTATGCCAAGTTTTCATGCTAATTGCCTATCAACGGTGACAGTATCTGACAACATTTTTGTCCAGAAAATTTCTTTTATTACAACTCCGAGAAACACATTAATCTTTTATAGAATTGTGAAGTTGTTCAGTTTCAAAAGAAAATATGTAAGCCTTATGGTATTTCTGAACTTTGAAACAACCGTAGAAAAATCCCTTTCATCCTTCAATTTTAAATCGTTTCTGAGTTGAATCACTCCCTGGTTGGTAAGTGGAGTTTATAAGCTTTTCCACTTATGATAAGATTTAGAGGGAAGGAAAGGGCAGTTGGAGAAACCATTAAACCAATTTGGATGCTACTATTTGATGATTAAGCTTATAAAACCAATTCTATTGTCTAACTAGTTTGTGATCCACAATACATTGTTGTTTTTGTCTTTGCACGTTTTACTCCTGGCAAAATTATGTGGCATAGTTTCATTGAAAATCTCTTACTAAGGGCCTATACTCAATTACGTGAAATTAGCTGATTCCAACTTTTTAAGCTACAAGTTGTTTTTAAACGGTCTATTCTGCTTTCTTTTTTCTGATTTAGCTCTGAAAGAGATCTGAAAATGATGCGTTTGAGGAGTAAAAGCTAGTGTCTTCTCTAAAAATAGCTTGTGCTGGCTAAAGATGTTAAGATGAGTGTGCTATTTCATATATCAAGTAGCCTCTTCAGCCATCACATGCTTTGCATCTTTGAAGAAGCTATCAATCAAGAAGAGGCCCCAAATTTTGTTAAAGTTTTTACCATTACAAATCTTCTGCTCTTCAGTGGTGTTCTAATGTTTGCTTAGTCTCTTTGGTATTTCAACTTACCAACAGAAGAATCCATTCTTAACCCTCTTTAATCATGTATGGCAGGGAGTTGCTGCAAAGTGAATTTCTGAATGAACCAAGAGAGAACTTAGAGGAACGTGAGGTAGCAATAGAGCTTCGAGAAAAAATAGACGAACAAGAGTTGTTGCTGGAATTTTTATTACTACTAAAGCAAAGGAAACAGGAGGCAGCAGATCATTTGCATGAAATGGTGTCCTTTATAACTTCAGATATAGAAGAAGTCACAAAGTTGCAGACAGCCCTTCGGTTAAAGGGGGGCTCAAGCATAGATTTGGCGAAGGACTCAGCTTCTGGTCTCCCTTCAGCCAATACTGCTGATGATGGTGATTCTGGTGGCTCAGGATCGAGAAAACGATGCAGGCCTGGATTGTATATTCATAATGTTGAGGAAGTTGATGATCATCATGTTGAGAACAAGAAGTCGGATGCACCTGCTGAAAATCATATCCTTTCCAGAAGTTCACGGCTGATGAAGAATTTCAGAAAATTGGAGTCGGCTTACTTTTTAACAAGGCATCGGTCTCAGAAACCATTAGGAAAACCCTTGACTAGAAATTCTACAATTGGTAGTGATGTAAGAGGTTCAGCTGTAGTGACAGAAAGAAGTTCTATTAGCAACTTGTCCTCAAAAGAACAGTATAATGAGGACAGACAAACTGGATGGATAAACTCATTTCTCGAGGGGTTGTGTAAGTACCTTTCATTTAGTAAGTTAAAGGTAAAGGCAGACTTAAAGCAAGGGGACCTTTTAAACTCTTCAAATCTTGTTTGCTCTCTGAGTTTTGATCGTGATGGAGAATTTTTTGCAACTGCTGGTGTAAATAAGAAGATCAAAGTGTTTGAATATAATTCTATTCTAGATGAAGATCGTGATATCCATTATCCAGTTGTTGAGATGGCCAGCAGATCAAAGCTAAGCAGTATTTGTTGGAATGGATATATTAAAAGCCAGATAGCTTCAAGTAACTTTGAAGGTGTGGTGCAGGTAAACTCTTTTCCCATTTTCTAATAAAAGAAAATATTTAGAACAACAAATATAATTAACTTGTGCGCTGAAATATTCCAGGTATGGGATGTTACAAGAAGTCAAATCTTTGTGGAGATGAGGGAGCATGAGAGGCGAGTCTGGTCTGTTGACTTCTCAGTAGCTGATCCAACAATGCTGGCCAGCGGTAGTGATGATGGTTCCGTTAAGCTCTGGAATATCAATCAGGCAATTCTATTTTTGCACTTGGTGGATGTCAGCTTTGAAACTAAACGTACTACAGTCATCTAATTATCATTGCTGTGTATATTGGGTTCTAGACGTGTAATAAGTTCTTTCTCTTACATGGGTTGCTACTGCAGGGATTAAGTGTTGGAACCATTAAGACAAAGGCCAATGTCTGCTGTGTTCAGTTTCCAATTGAATCTGGCCGTTGCCTTGCATTTGGTTCGGCAGATCACAAGATATATTATTATGATTTACGGAACTCTAAAATGCCTCTTTGCACATTAATGGGACACAACAAGACCGTTAGCTATGTCAAGTTCATAGACTCAACAACCCTTGTATCTGCATCTACAGATAACACATTGAAGCTTTGGGACTTATCCATGTGTGCATCTAGGGTTCTTGATTGCCCCCTTCAGTCATTTACAGGCCATCTGAATGTCAAGGTATATATGTTCTCTTTTGGCTTGAAAATATGGGATCCTATTTGTGTTCTGAATTGTTTGTCCTTTTTCTGAAATATTTCTCGGTATTTTAATTAGTTAAATTAGGGAACCGGATAGAATTGCATGTTATTGCACAGAGTTGGGTACTAAAATATGCTGTGCTAGTGCAGAATCGTGACTGAATTTCTTACAAGATTTTTCTGCATAAACTAGACTCAACTGAAGTCTTACTGCATTTGGTATAAGATGGTCAAATGAATTCTTTTTCTCCACTCTGCTCCACTTAAGGTCATTTCTCTCCGATGCTAAAAGCCACAGGATATGTTATTTTAGTTCTTTTTTTTTATATATATAAAGAAGTATCTCATGCTATGTTTCTCTTGGTCCACCCATAGACAAGAGTAGCAGACAATGTCTAAAGAAACAATCTAAAAATCGTTGGAGACTGCATTTGGCATGTGACTGTGGGGAATGATGGAGTCAAGATAAAACAAATACAAGATAGTCAATTAACACATCTCCTTTCATGTTTTTCTCTGCTCATTCTAGTCAAATTACACATCTCCTTTCAGGTTTTTCTTTCATCCATCCTGTTATGGGAGAATTATTTGATTTGACACCCGTGAGCAGTAGTCCTTTTTGTTGTCATCTCTTGATAATGTGGACCCTTATTCTGCTAATACAAAGGATATACTTATGTTCACGCTAATTGAGTGTTTTTTGTTGTTTCAGAACTTTGTCGGCTTATCCGTATCTGATGGTTACATTGCAACAGGCTCAGAGACAAATGAGGTATTAATCGATCAAAAGAATAGATCTCATATTATTCTTTTGTATAACAATTTATCAAATACTGGTAATTGATCTTGTGATGACAAACAACGTTGGTACATTGTTGCTTCCTAATACATAAAGAACAAAGATATTCTCTCCTTCTTGCTGTAGCCAACCAACTCCCTCCAACTCCCGTGGAGAATGAATATTCTGCTCCATAAAAGTTAAAAGCTAGAAGAAAAGGCCAAAACAAGAAGAGGAAGGTAAGGAACAAAGGTGGTGGGATATGTGGGTCTAGTTGGCAGTCTTGAAGTAATTTGCCAGTCCAAAGTGTTTCATTTTAATTTGGGTGAGCATCTTTTGAAGTGCATTCATGCTAGTATTTATTAGGTTCCTTCACACTTCAGAAGGGATTTGGGATTTGCCGGGGTCATTCCATATCCTGTTGTGGTCTGAAACAGCAAGTTCAGTGGAATTCTCGAATGTGAATTATCTTTCTTTTGAAGTGCTTTATCTGCTCTATAAGCATAATTCAATGTGATGGGACTTGTTCACTCAGTAGTTAGTCTCTTCCTGGAAAAGGAGATAAGAGTCTGAATCTTTGGATAAGTATTTCCTGTTACGTGCTATATGGATTAATTCTATGTTGGAGAGGCGGTGTAGACACAAACTAGGTTTCCTACACACACACAGACGCACACTCTCACTCTCTCTTTCTCTCTCACTTTTTCCCTTCTCGCTAGAAGTGAACTGAGAATTGATGTTAATTTGAGGCATTTTGCCATACATACAATAAGCATTCTGAATCTTTCCGCCATTATAAAGGTTTTAGGAGTGTAGGGGAAGAAGTGAAATTATTGAAGTTATGTGACAAATCTTCTCCTTTAAGGACCAAGAATTTTAATATCACATCTTCCAAGAACATCATCTAGAGTTAACCCCGGCAATGTGAAATGGGGGTGTCGTTAGTCCAGCATCATCACTTTCATGTTTTTTACTGAAACCAGCTTATTTTCTACCTTATCTTTTACTATCATTTTTCAAATATCGCCTAAAACCTCTATTTTAACATGAGACAAGAGTATCATTCATGCAGAGCATGACTCTTTCTTTGTTTCACAGCAACTAACTAAATGAGTTCTTTCTTTTTCATGAGAAGTGAATAAAGCCACTCCTAACAAAATTTTGATTCTTCATAATTGTTGAATCTTGGCTTATGTTTTTCTGAAGTGAGCAAAATAGCCATGAACTTCATTAGTTCTAGTTGAGATTTTGTTGACGAACTGTATGTCATATCATTCCAGTGTGGAGTTAAATCCCCAGTACTTACATTTGACGTTTGAGAATTAGTTTTCAGCCTGCAACTTATTCATGATTCAGGCTTTCATGCAAGTTACCTGTACTTAATAATGGTAAAAATAGGCTGAATTGTTCAGTCTGTTATTTAGGAAGACGATCTTCATCTTAGGTAGTTCTGTAAATAAAAAGTAGAGACTTTCGGTGTTTTGTGCAACAAGGCCTTCAGAAAATGTGTTTTTTTCAGATCATATCAGTTGTAATGTTGTTCTTAATGTTCAGTTCATCTGTGACTGTTGATTAATAAAACATTAATCTCCTTTTTTTCTTTTTCTATGTGCAGGTTTTTGTATACCACAAAGCTCTTCCAATGCCAGCCCTGTCATTCAAATTTAACAGCACAGATCCCCTTTCCGGTGATGAAGTGGATGACGGTGCACAATTCATCTCTTCTGTCTGTTGGCGTGGCCAGTCCTCCACTTTAGTTGCTGCAAATTCAATGGGAAATATCAAGCTGTTGGAGATGGTTTGAGGTGGTTGATATCCTTGTCACTCTTTAATCGTGCCATGAGGAATAGAACAAAATAAAATGGAAATGATTGAATGTTATTAAAGCTGGATGAGTTGAAAGACTGCCTGCCTTGTGTACTTCTGGAGCTTTGATGGATTGCCTGCTCCAACCTGAAGTCTCAGCCACGAGAAATTCCGGAAGGTACAAAACAAATTTTTGTCATTAGTTCATAGCGGATGCAATTAACTGGAAGATTGAGAACTGTCAATTGATCAAATGTATTGTAGATAACAATTAAAAAGAGTAAAAGAAAGGTGAGATCGATTTTTCTTTGTATATTCCTGTAATTCTAAAAGTGCTCATCATTCTTATAAAATATAGAATCTTCAATTGCCTGTTGGCTGATTGGACACATAGGGTGAAGAAGCTTCCTTCCACAGAATATACTCTACTCTTGTTTAATGTGGATAAACCAGAAAGTCCATGTCCTGTTCGAGTTTGATTCAGTTTCCTCATCCGGACGACATGTGTAAAGAAGTCCTTCTGGGCATTGAAAAACAAAAGGGAAACAGACAGTTAATCCTGTGTCTTTTACGTTCTTCTTGCTTTGATGGAGGAGGAACGATGACGGTTATGTTCACTTTCTGTACTGTTTCAGGCCTGTCATTCAATTCCGTTGACATTTGATTCCAATTTTGGATGTCAATATGGCTAATTCAAAATCATACGAGCAACCAGTGACTGATTTATCAGTGTCTAAGGCAAGTGCCTCCCGTCTGGCTAGTGAAGGCTGTCATTGTCTGTCTGCAAGTGCCTGCATGATGAAAGTTCAAGCAGGAATGTCCCCTCTGTTTAATTCTTCCACCTACCAGCCCCAACCCCACAGGCAACTTAACCATTTCCCAGCCAACATGGCTTGTTTTCGTACTTAAATGCTCGGCCCATTGATTTCTTGAAGATGCAGGACTTGGCTCGGGTTTCTTTCACCGTATGTCGTACGGGCAGATATTTAAGGTTTGCGTTGGCCAGATGCTTGTGCAGTCCCATGCCTAAGCCGACAAAGCTCTGGTTTATAATTATTAGTGATATTGCATGGAAATTCCTTGTTAGTCAAGGAGTTTTGGTACTTTTGGAACTTCTTTCCTGTTTTCTTGTACTTGGCAAAAAGACTTTGCTGCCAAATATGTTACTACATT
Source organism: Voacanga thouarsii (assembly GCA_026120185.1). Taxonomy (NCBI): domain Eukaryota; kingdom Viridiplantae; phylum Streptophyta; class Magnoliopsida; order Gentianales; family Apocynaceae; genus Voacanga; species Voacanga thouarsii. Next base: position 843,722 of record JANUWF010001042.1, on the reverse strand, counting down.
TTGGCAAATCAAAAGTCTTGCAAACAAATCAAAGGTTTTCAGAACTGGACCGGTTATCGAATCGAAAAAATTATTAGTTCACAGTTTAATGGACCGGTTATCGAATCGAAAAAATTATTAGTTCACAGTTTAATGGTATAATTATAATTAGATTATAATTGAACCGATAATATTATAATTTAAAAATTAAAAATATAATTATTTTTTAAAAAAAATTAATTAATAATATAGTATAATTTAAGTTTATAAAAATATAAATATTTAAATTCATGATTAAAAATAGTCATTTTTAATTTATAACTAATAATCTAACACATTATTGAATTATATAATTTAATTTGTCCTCAAAAAATTATAAAATTTGTCCCAAATTTTTTTTAAAAAGAAACCGATTCACTGTTGGACTAGCCGGTCTATCAGTTCACCGATTGGATCAGCCAGTCCAATACGATTCTCACAAAAACAACCAATAGAGAACAGATTTGAATGACCAAATCAGACCGATGGGAGGACTGGTCCACGATCGGACCGGCCGGTCCGGTCCAGTTCCAAAATCATTGCTAAGAAAGTTGGATCTGCAAATCCTGCAAAACCAACCTTCATTCCAAATTCCTAGATTAGCATACAATGTGTGAACCTTTCTGGTACTTTTATGACAGTGAAATTTTGCTGCATTATCAATGAAATATAAGAGGATAGTGACTACGCAGCGTTTGTAATACAATAATCCAATTTCTAGCAAAACAATGTTGGACTGATGGACTAAGTTTGGCTTTTGGTAATTGTCTCAGGTATGAATGATACACTAAAAATTCTAGTTACATTGATGTTCACTAAATTCTGGTGAAAAAACTAACCTATCTATAAGGCGGCGAAGCCGTTGAGCACCAGGTCCTGGCTTAAGTTTGGTGACATTTCCAACCTTAGAACAACGAGGCTTGCCAGCACACCAACCACCAGGTGTGAAGCTACCATTTTTTCGGCCAAGTAATTCTGTGTCAATTCTATCTAGCACAGGATCATCTCGTCTGAATTTCCGAGCAAAGGCAGCACCACTAGCAATCATTTTAGCTGTGTCGTTAATGTTGAGGGTATGGGGATGCTGTTTCGGAGGGAAATCCCAAGAAATGTAATGCATATCATGGTTAGCAACAGTTGGAACGAATTCAGGGACATTGCACACAACAGTCTGAAAGTAGCCTTCTGGAGAGGAAACAAAGTTCGTGTAATACATTAGTAGGATTCTGGGAAGATTATCCCAACCCCAAATGCAGTACTCAACAAACGAACGAGACAAGATCATCCAAGCTGAACCTGCATAGAGTAAAATAGATGAAAAGGTATCAAGTAACTCAACGAACATGAGAAAAGAAATGGTAGCAACAAATAAATTTTCATCATTGTATTATTTTTTGGTTGTGGAACTTCGATGGCATTAGTCAATTTCTCATCTCTTGCCCAGAAAAGGTTGAAACTGAGGCAGAAGACAAATATTTTACTTTTTGTTTCTTTGGCTTCTCCATCCGTTTCTGAGGAAGGAAAACTTATGAACTTAAAGATGATGGATGAATGAGAACAAGCCATTATGAAAAAAGCAATAGACTCAGCACATTAATTCAACTTTTCTTTCGCGACTAGAAACAACAGAGAGATCACGAAGTCATCTGACAAGTATGCTGGAAGATTCACAAACAATAATCACAGAGATCGCCGAGTTAAAGCAGTCACAGTCATAGAACTCTTCTATGAAATGCAAACAAATTTAAAGTTCTTTATTTACTTATTTATTTATTTATTTGGGAGGGGATGTTAATTCAGTTTAAGCAGTTAACTTCAACTTCAATCATAACTACCCTTTATTCTACAATTAAATCATCTGATGTTCAATAGTTTTCTGATCAAGAAGAAAGGCAACAGGGACATCAGCAGACATTTTCAATGCCTGTAACAAATTTTGCCATGACTCAAAACTAACCAGTAAACAATTTGAATGCATTCGGTAAAGCTCGCTTTGGCGAGACCCAGAATATGTCCTGTTTTGTTGTCCGGTAGAGCCCAGGGTCCACAATCAGAGGCATGGCTCTTTGACCTCTGCAATGGAAAAAAATGTAATGGAATAAGGCACAAATACTTCAGTTCACCATAAACACACACGTATGTGCAGAGAAAAATTACTCTTTCCAGCCCAATCGGCTTGTATGCTCAATGAAATTCAGTTCTCGTTTTAAATCTTTGAACGTATAGAGAAGATCTGCAAGAACAGATCCAATGAATTGAAGACTTCATTCAGACAGAAGAAAGACTCCTGCAAAACTTCCTTTCAAACAAAATTAGGAAAATGGACGTGGATACCAAAAATGTAAGAGAACTAACCATCTTGAGTCACCAAAGGATAATCTGAAGCGCTTAGGTTAATAAACCAGTCCCAGTCTTTGTGCCTCTTCAGAAGAATGGCACAGGCATGAAGAGTATTTGCAACCATGGTCGGACCTCTGTAGGTAACCATATTAGCCTTGGTAATCATAAACACATTCCCAACCTTCATAAAAATGGGATCCTTCTCAATTCGAGAAGCTAGTTCCATCCTCTCCTCTACTGGTGATTCCAGGTCCAAATGAACGACATAGTAATTCCATGGATGATACAGTGTCTGCAGAGTTCTCCAAAGCTTGTCTAGATCACCTCTTGATCCTGATACTAGATAAGCAAAACGAGGAAGGAGAGGAGCAGCTGGGGGGGGTGGAGAAACATTAACCTTTGACTCAGCGAAATACTGGCTTGTTTCATTGCTCATCACGTGAGAAGGGAAAATCGGGAAGATTGAATTGATTGTACGAAGTGATGATACAAGCCCCATGTTGAATGAGGTTGCAAAAAGGAATATGCATACTAGTGAACTGACTACAAGCGGAAAAACCCACTTCTTCTCCACATTTAAGGAACCCATTACTAGACTCTATCATGAGTTCAAAGGGATGGCATTCAAATCTGAGTTGGCTTCACTTGCATCAATCCACCAGAATTTGTATACTATGGGGCTCTAATGGGTTCTATTTGGATGGTGGTGCTGCACGAAATTTTCAAACAAAGGATCAATGCCGTCTTCAGATGGACTCTGTAACTTGCAGGATCCCGATGTAACTGATGAAAACATCAAATTGAAATAGACATACTCTCTCTATATTAATACTTCAAAACCAAAGGACCATAAGTAACAATTAACAAACCATTATGAATGGACAGTACGCCAGAGCAGTACACAGCCCAAAAATAAAAACTGGATTAATAATGAGTTAATTTATTGAGAGACTATGAACGAGTAAACAATCGATCGCATAAAGGACAGCAATCTTGCATCAAGAAAATCGAAAAGGGGATGTGATTGGGATCAAACAAATCAAGAGATAAACCAAAATACCCGTCATGCACGACCTGATATGTAAATGTAGTTTTCAATTGCATTTCATAACGTTCTTCTAGGAATAATGTAAAATATATGTTCTAAAACAATAAAATTATAATGCTAGAATAAAAAATTCGGCAGTTGGCAAAAACTTCAGCAACATGACTCTCACTTAGCAACAAAAAACTAACCAGAAATTCGTGCTGCTAACAATCAAATAGGAAAAGGAAACATCTTTTCAAAGAAAACTTAAAAACCCAATTGAAAGATCGAACCTTCAAATTCAGCCAGAGAAAGGAGTGAAAAAAAAAAAAACAGAACATTAACCAACGCCTTACACTTCGAAAAAACAATCAAAAGCAGAAGGATCTTCCTTGCATACATAAAATCACAGGCTACACAGAATCAATGAACCGATATAAAAAAACATACGATTCAAATCATATTTATATCCCAACAAAGGATTCTCAGCTACAATTAAAAAAGATTAATCATACGTAATGCAATGCGTATACACACACGTGCTTCGTGTTTTTCAGCTTTGCGTCCATGTATGCGCGAGTAAACGGAGAAGCAAAAGAAAAAAGGCACTATAATGTTGCTTCTGGAAAAGTGAGTTACCTTTGGTTTTGCGTCCACGTCGCGATTGGAAGAAAACAATTTTTCACATAGAATACTGAAAAAATAAATGAATTTCAGATCAGAAAAAATGATTGGAGAAATTGAGAGGAGCTGGAGAAGACGTGATGAAAGAGAGAGACACGATGAGATTGAGGCGGTTGTTAGTTGAAGTTGTCGGTATAAAATATAAAATTCCTTGTCATCAATTAATCTCGATACTGTTTCGTGATACCAACGGATTGTTCATGTTACTACTCGATGATTTCCGGCGGCGTAGGAGGATGCTGGTGGCGGAGGAGAGCGGAGATGTGAGGAAGAAGAAGGTGGCGCTGGATTTGGCAGAGTTATTAATTTTGTTTGAAAGTAGTACTATTCTTTCGCTTGATTTGACCTCCTAGACGGCAATCAACCCATTTCCCTCTCTTCTCTATCTATAATCTCCCAATCCCCTCATTATCATTATTCCTTTGCCAACTGCATATCCAAACTCAACATATTTATTTATTTATTTTTACATACTTTCGGGCTATATAAAATATTTTTAAATATCGATAATCAATTTTATTTTATTATTAATGTTTACTCCAAGTAGTAAGGATGGGAGGCAGAAACATATCGTGTGACATAATTGATTGAGATATTGATATTGTATATAAGTCAAATTTTATTATAAATACGTAACGTAATTGTGAAAAAAAATTAAAAATATAGGTATTAGTAAAGAAAAATCATTGTAAAGTTAAGAAATATCAAACACGTATAGATATATAAATTATTGAATCTTTATTTATTAAAATATTTTTTTTAAAAATACATAACGAAATTTAAATTGTTGCTTAATAAATCATGCTTTTAATCAATATACCTCTGTTTGAAATGTTTCATTTATGTCATTTAAAAAAAACGATATGTCCATATTAATCATAAAAGAAAATGATTTTTATGTAATTTTTCTATCTCCTTGATTTTATCAAGAAAACATTATTTTTAAAAAATTATTAATTTAATAATAGATGCCAACCTATATTGTAAGATTAGTTTTTGCGTGCATGGAACTATTAGATGGAGTATATTTTAATTTGCATTGCATAGAAAAATAGATACAATGTGTGTATGTATACATATTTTATACGTAACGCATCGATTAATTATTTCTAATTTAATTTGACGGCAAATCATCACCCTATTCATTAATTACACCTAATTACTCATTACGTTCCCTTTTTATCCGTCTATCTTAATCGATTCAAAAGTTTTTAAAAAAATAAAAATTTTCGATTAATTAATCAATATTTCATATTTTATCCTCAAAGAATCTATCTTTTTATTAAGGAGTAATCAAATTCTAAAATTATATGTATTGTAAACATATTTAATTTACTTCTATTTTTCACTACAATTGCGCAATACTCATTGTTTTAAAGAGAAATATTTGTAAAAAATAATAATTAATATAATCTTAATTTACTGATAAAATAAATAAATTAGGATAAAAAATTTAATTAAAATAGACAAATAAAAATGGACGGAGAGAGTAATTCTTTATAAATTTCATAAATATGATGAGTAATTATTTCTTTCATATTACTAACTTTTTCCCTCACATTTGATCATAATTGGACGATAAATTAAAAAAAACAAAAATATTATCAACCAATCACACTAAAAAACACTAAAAAGAAAGTAGCAAAATCTATTATCTTTTCTAATACTCGTAAAGAAACAGAATCAGAAATATTAGATTGAAATGAATTTATTAAAATTTAATAAAATATTATTAAATATGAGATAAATATAAGGTTCAATAATTAACTAGAGATAAAATATATTGTGAGTATATGATAATTTTTAGAAAAAATTATTTAAATTAATATTATTTTAAATTAAAATTTTTATTTGGATTGAAAAGAGATTCTTCCTACTTATAGTATAATTGACATTATTATAAAATTTTAAAAATCACAAATAGTAAAAAAAATATAATTTAAAATGATATTTTTTAAAAATTTAAAAATAAAATTCTGAGAGGCAGACATTATTCTCGCCCCCAATAATTCCGTTTTTACTTGCAAAGTTCTTTTCCAACAATGACCTAAAGTCATTACAAAAAATCAAATACTCAATAGGTCAAAATCCAAAATTAAAATATTTATTTATTTATTTATTTAGACTACTAGTCTTCTTAAAATTATTTTTAAAAAAGAATTACCACGGGGGAGAAAATCGTAATATTTTTAATTAAAGAGACATTCTTTGATAAGTAGACGATGTGGTGCTAAGCCCAAGAGATTCTCCATCAGGTGAAAACGTCGCCAATTATTGAATGATTGCCGTCCGATTTTCACGATTTGTTTATTCTCAACGATTGATATTGGTGCCGCGTCGCAAGTAGCAATGCGTTGTTGGGAGAGTGACATTGCATTCAGTGGGGCCCATGGAAATTGATGGATCAGTTAATGTGTAGGTACCAAGTTTTAATGTTGAATGGGTCCTTTTTCTTCCACATTTTTCAATTGATTAGACTTTTGAAGTCGGCGTTCCTCTTGACTTGCTTTTAGGCATATTTTTTTCAACCTTTTCGTACCAACATGGGCAGCCATTATTAATTTAAGTTGTTGAGGTATAGAATTTTTTTTTGTTGTGTATTATTATTTTTATTTTATAATATAAATCACTTTAAATTTAAAATTTTTTTATAATATAAGTTATTTTATAAAATTTTATTATTTTTATATTTTTTTTATAATTTATCTCTTTTTATTAATTATAATTAAAATTTTTAATTATCAAAATAGATAAAAATTTAATTAAAGATATTTTTAGATGTTTAGTTTTAAAATTATTTAAAATTTTAGATCATTAATTTTTGTGCAAAATCTAAAATGACTTATAATATGAAACAGATGTAGTATTTTCATTTAACAATATAAGTCGTTTTAAATATGAAATTTTTTTTCACAATATAACTGGTTTTAAAAAGTTTTATAAAAATTTATTACTCTATCCGTTTCATATTATTTGATTTTTTAACCTTTGTATTTTATTTCATAATATTTGACTCTTTACACATTTCTATACATCAATAATTAATGTTTTTCAATACTATTACTTTTGAGTTTAGTCAAACTATATTTAATGAAAAGATAAAAAATCTCGTAAATAATTATTCATCCTTATATTTATTAGGGATAAATTTAAAATATAACTAAAAAATATTTATTGATTTCAACATTCTTAATTTGTATGTAAATGGCTAAAATGTCAAATAATATGAAACGGAAAGAATATTTTTTTCCAACTATATCCTTCCTTACAATCTCTTTCTTTTCATTAATTATAATTCAACTCTCTCCAATTATTAAGGTAGATAAATATTTAATTAAGAGTATTTTTGGATGTTTAATTTTAAAATTATATATAATTTAAGATCATTAATTTCTACACATAAGTTTAAAACAACTAAGTATTGTGTTTTCAGAAAAGGAAAATCTCATAAAATATATTTGAAAATTTTCAATCCACTTTTTAGATATTTAATTTTAAAATTATCTATAATTTAGAATTATTAATTTTTGTGCGTAAATAAAAACAACTTATACTGTGTTTTTGGAAAAAGAAAATCCCATAAAATATATTTGAAAATTTTCGATCCACTTTTAACCTTAACCACCTGATTATCAACCCATCAACTCGACAAGTACAAAACTAAGAGAACTCCCAACTAACTGAGCTATGCCTTGTGGGTTATTTAAAAAGATAAGAATATTTAGAATTGTATTCGAAGTAAAATTAGAAGATAATTACAAAGTAATAGTAGTTCGATTCATTGAAAATACTTTTATTTATCAAATACTACATTAGTTTAAAAAATAACCGTCATTATCACACAAATTAACAAAATCTAATATCTATCCAAATTTTTAGGGAAAAAAATTTGAATTATCCTCATTTGAAACGATAGAGCTGTTTTGAAATTTTTAAAATTAAATTAATGTTATGGTTTATTAAAATAATAAATAATAATTGTACAATTGAAAAAAAAGAAAATAAATACATTATTAATTTTGCAATTTGATATATAATTTGAAATGTACAAAATTTCCAAAAGTGACTGTTACTATTTTGAATCAAATTGAGAAATAAATTATAGGTTTTATTCATATTATGTGCTTCCAGTGGTACAGAAAGAAGTAACAAATCAAAGATACTGTATAATCAAACTAACTTCAGAACATATGACGGGAAAAAAGGTAGAAAGTGCTAGCATATTTCGCTATAGATATTAAAAGACTAGAAACATAGGAAGCTAGAAACTAAGGGCAGGGCTGACAATGGCTCAAATATACTCGGGCCTAACCTGATCGAAACCTGTTTTATAACGGATCTAGTATAGTTATTTTACAACTCGATCCAATTCAAACATATTTACATGTTTAGTCTATATAATTAGATTCGGATACGTATATTAATTTTGTATCTATTTAACCAATTAATTTAAATATTTTATAAAATATATATTATTCTATTCGTTTCAAAATATTTGTTCATGAATTTTTTTATTTTATTTCAAAATACTTGTTCATATACATATTTCTAGAATTAATAATTAATTTTTTCTTATTTTATCTCCATTTATTCTAAGTTAACTACATAACTTTCCAAAACTCTTTTATCTCATTAGTTCATAGAAATTTTCACTAACTAATAGTTATTATGTTTTTAATATGGGTAGAATATGAACTTTATCTAAATTATAGTATTAATTTCAATACTCTTAATATGTGTGTAAAGAATTTCATAAACAAATATTTTAAAACGAATTGAATATATTATATACTATATTATATATATTATTATATAAAAATATATATTATATTATATATTATTATATTTTCGAATCGTGTATACTTGATCTGGATCCAATACCTATGTCCTCGAATATTGATATTCTTATATCATATCAAATATTTAATATTATTAATTGGGTCAAGCCAAAACATGGTGACCTAAACTCGACTCGACCCGTTTTATACCCCTATGTAATTGGATTAGGAAGAATTCTAGTCAAATTCTTCAATTTAATTTAAATAAATTTTATTTTCTAATAACTATTATTTACTTGTAACATATTATATTCATTCTATCTAGCCCCACTTCAACCCCACTTTAATAATATATTTTTTATTATATTTAAACAAACTCATATCAAAATAAGTATTATTGAAACACAACATAAATGAATTGAGATGCATCTATTTCTTATCCGATAAAACTCTCAAATCAAAATATGCATTACTTACTAATTTTGTTTTTCATTTCTATATGTAGAAATCTGAACTCTCAAAATCCTTCCAAACACATATAGTTTTGTTTCTTGTTCCTTTTTCTACATGAAATCTAAATTGAACAAGCCTTCTCACAAAACCCTTCCAAATACTCCCAGTACCAAAGTAGAAGAAGGAGAAGAAAAGAAGCCTTGTAAATTGGTGCAATGACCCAACCCTAGTAAACTTTTTTCATTTTGGGCTAGTTGACTTCAACTAGTGTTCCAAATTTCTTGTGGAAAGTAGGACCTACTCTTACTAGCCCTTCTTCCATTTCCCAACCCGAGTAGGTATGCTTCCAAGTGAATGGAAAGAAGAAGAAAATGGACTTTGAATTTGGCAGTATATGGAACGTGTATATTGATTTCCACTTCCATCCTAGACTGCAAAAATCAAAGCACCCCACCATGTAAGAAAATATTGGGCACCTGTCTCCCTTGTTTTTGTAAAGACCTTTTCTCCCCACCTTGTTAGGATTTCTTGGAATTCTTTTCCCACCTGTGGACTTTTTCTCATTTTTAGGGAAAATTTTTACGTGGACCGGATTCACGATGGATCAATACTTTAAAGTATTGTATTTTTCTAAAAGTGTATAACATATTACAGTTCACAAAGCAATTGGTCTACCGTAAACCCGATCCACATAAAAATTTCCCCATTCTTAGGCATGGTCAGGGGAACAAATATTTCACCTAACAAAGTGTACTTCTGCCATCTATTGCTTAAGTCAATTGAACCTACCAGTCTTAAGACTCCTCTTATCCTATCATTTTCTTTTATATTTATTGGATTTTTTTTAAAAAATACATCACCTAAAAAACATTTTTACAATCTCAGTTGTTGTTTACGTGGTAAAAAAATATTTACATATAGATCTAATTTCCATGAATTATATGTATTAAAAATGTATATGTTATGATATAAAATTTTAATATGATAATTGTTAAAAAGCAGATCTAATTAATTTTTTTATATATACAATTTTATGAGATTCATAAATATTTTGATCATTGACGGAACTAGGGGAGGGGCCAGGGTTAGCTCCGGTCCTCCAAAACTTTTAAAATTTTGATATTTTTCTTAATAAAATTAATTTAATTTTTTTAAAATTTTACTTTTTTGCCCTCCTTTTTTTGAAATTTTTTATAATATATATATTTAATATATCTCAATTTTAAATTTCTACTTTTATATTTCTGGATGACATTTATTTATTTGTGAGTTGGGAAGAAATTTACCTCATGACCGTAATTGATAAAAAAAATGATAATATAAATTAATTTAAATAAAAAAATTAATAAATATCTTATAAAATTTAAATTCGTAAACTTTCGATATTCATACTCTTTATAAATTGATACTCTTTATAAATTGACTATTCCTTGCTGACATTTCTTTTCTTAAGAATACTACAAGGTGCTACGAAAGTGAACTCCAAAGATGGCCCGAACAACCAAATCCCTTTTTATGGTTTTTGGCATAGCCAAGTCAAGATCAAAGGACCACACAATTGGCAGGGCTGCTACTCCATCTCACCCTGCCCACCTACCCCCACCCATACGGCCCACAGCCTCGGCATCTGGACCAATAGTGCTTCAGTAGAATTCTAGCGACAGATTCACGATATAAATACTAATTATGGCTCAAGCCTATCCTTAACCCACGACGGCTACAAAAGAAGAAACCAGATATTCATTGTATTTCCATGGTTTCTTGTTTCTTTTTTTTTAAAAAAAGAAGGGGTGGGGGACTTTAATCAAAAGCTAAAACCTGTTATCTAATAAAAATAATTTAAATTAATCAAACTACAATCTTGTCAATAATTTTATATTTAAATAATGATTGGATTGATATAAATTTATTTAAATATAATAAAAAATTATTAAATATATAAAATTAATATAAATTCAAATAGAATTAAAAAAAAGAATATAATATGTTTTGAATATAAAATATTTTTTAAAAATAAAAGTATTTAAAATTAAAATAACTTTAAATTGAGATGAATTTTACACCGGTGATAATTGATTTTTTATGCTAGTGGTCTTAGACTTGGGCTGGGTCTAATTGCCTGTTGTGAAAATTATTAGTAGTAGCTCAGCGGCCATCCAAAAGTGGGCCGTGGAGTACAATAAATATTGGAGAAACCAAATATAAAGATAGTCATCTTTAAGCATTATCCAGACCCAGTAAGCCCAATTGAATTCTGCATCATTTTTATTTTTCAAAATTCATATCATTCACTGAAACCCTACTTTGTTGTTGAAGCCTCTAGTATTGTTAATAAAAGAAGAGTTATTATTTGATCTTTTTTTTTTTAAATAAAAATCATCAGTTGTTAGATATTGTAGAGATTATCTTACTATGTTTTGATAAGTTATGATTTCGACTAACAAATCATCATTAATTTTATATTGAGACAAAATAACTAAAAAGTATTAATCGACTAAATATTATTCAATCAATACATATATATATATATATATATATATATGTATTTATTCAAAATTCAAAATCATTCCCTAACCTAAAAGGAATACTATTTTTATAAACCCAATCCTAATATAATTTCTATGGATTCTGTCCAAACTAAAACTAGAAAAGTGAAATCCATAAATGTTTAAAATTTCATCTAATATTTCTTTATTAAAAAAAAAAAAACTTGTTACAATCTACTTTTTTTTTTTTTTCCTTTCTCCTTTTTGAACTTAAAAGTAATAACACTCCAGTTTTCTTGAACCTATTTGATTTCGAGTACAATTACAGTTAAAAAGAGAAGGTACAAATAATAATCAACTTTTATTCATTTACGTTATCTCTTTAAATATTTTATTTTGATTTATATAAAAATATTTGATTATAAAAAAGTTGTTGTCGTATATTTATTAATTAAAAATTACTAGTAAATTTTATGAATTGACAAAATTTGTATTATAAATGGATAAGGTTAGTTATAGAAATTTAAAAAATATGTATTTTTAAATAAAAACATGAACCGTTAATTTTAAACCGAATCAATAATATTATTAGTGGATTAAGTACTTAGGATTCTTTTGGTGGATTTGGATTAGATTGCAATCTCATCGAAATTATATGTACCTCTTTACTCGGATACCCCTCGCCCTCCAACTTTTGCCTTTGACAAAGAATGTGCCCTTCACTTTGAATTAAATATACGAATTTACCAAACTAAGGATCAGTCTTAGGTATCTATTGCCTTTTCTAAGGCAAAAGAGCTCTGACCAATTAGAAATAAAAAAATAAAATAAAAATATAGTTTCAATAATTAGAATCCAAGAACCATATTCTTTTTCAATTTGAGTTTTACTAATATCTCGAATGAACATATTCGAAAAAATTCTAACTTGCGCTTAGAATGATTTGTGGGTTTCGAATTGTTGTAATGACCGAATTTAATAAAACAACAATTATAACTCAATAAGTAATAGTCTCTCCGTATCAAAATAAGTATCCAATTTAATTGATAACGTAAGTATTAAGATGAGTAGTTTTTTAGTTAATTAAATATTTTTTTATTTTAATCTTAAAGTTTAATCTTATTGTTTCTAACAAATATTCAAATTCTAAAACTTTAATATATTCCAAATTATTTATCTCTTTTATTATTTAATTCAAATAGATAATACTAATAGTTGTCATTGATATTTCTCAAGGATTAAAAGAATGAATATGAACAACAGAACTTGTAAAACGAGTTTTTTAAAATTTTAAGTATGTTTAGAAAATAAAATATTATTAAGTAAGAGTAAATTTTAAATATCAAATCTTAATTTCTTAAAAATATACTATAAACAAATTAAGACAATGACTAAGTTATAAATGAGAGACCGGGAGTGAAAAATACTTGAGTTAACCTAATTCACCGTGAACTTTCGTTTTAAAATATTATATCTTTTTAAAAATATATAACTTTCAATATATATATATATTACAATATTTAAAACGATAGTCTACAATGAACCAAATCCATTTAGATATTTCTTTAGGGACAGTAAATACTTAGCGGTGGATTTGGGAGCCTCTATTCTAGTTTCCTACAACTTGCTAGCCAAAAGAATCAACAAAATGAATGGTGGTCAAATGATAATTTTGAAGCTATTCGAGGGTATTTTGGGACTTTCAATAAGTTTTCTTCTCTTCGTCATCAACGAGGTGACGTAATCAGATTCGAAAAAGTCCAGAAGTACACAGCACAAACACGTTTCAAAAACGCCATCTTCTTAACAGAACAGTTCACCAAAAAGAGACAAAAGCGTTGTGCTTTTTCCTTATCCACACGACGTCGCTTCGCCTCAGCTGCGGACTTGTTTATTACTGCGGCGCCCACAGGAAATTCTAAGAATAAAATCAAAATGGATTTATTTATTACACAAAAAAGCTATAAATATGAAATAAAATCCACCCAATTTTTTCTGTGTTATAGTTTCGATGCTCTTTTTAAAAATATATATATATTCATAAATCATTATATAAATTATTCAAAATCGAAATTAAAAAACTTATTATATTATCAGCTTATATCACGCATTATTAAAAAAATAATCCTATTCTAATTAAAAAAACACTTTTATTAATAAAGACTTATATATTTACACAAGTATTTTAAGCAGGTTAAGGTATATTTAACTTGGTATTCCCATTTCAATCTCAACCTCTTTAATTTAAAAATTATTATTTTTAAAAATTATTATATATTTATAATATATTATATATTTCTTTAATCAAATTTTACTTAACTATACGTATTTAATAATAATTTTTTATTATATTAATATAAATTTAATTTAATCTAATTGTTATTTACTTTCTTCTCAATAATAATCCATAATTAAGTTTCTTATTTGTACTCCAAAAAATTCAAAACTAATTTCACGTAAAGAAAGACAATAAAAAGCATTTCAAATTAACAAAGCATAAATAGTGGCTATCATGAAACCCCCGTTTTTCTCGAATCTTCAGTGAAAACTTCTTGAAAGTCAACCGTTCAATAAATTCACCTTATCCGTTTAATTAGTATTGAGTTCAATTTTTGTGATCCTATCACTATTTAAATTCAAATATTTAAATTTGAAAATAGAGTCCATCGATATAAGCTTGATGAATTTTACTATTTATCTATTTAATTAATATAAATTTATTTATGTTAAATTGATATGAGATATTTAAATTCATACAGACATATAATATTTTATTTTTCTTAATTTAATTTCACAAAATTATGTCTAGTTGAATAAGATTTGAATTGAGATGAATTTATTAAAATTTAATAAAATATTATTAAATTTTGAATAAATATAAGACTTATAAAATAAAAAATAAATTTATTTTCAATATATAATCATTTTTGAAAACGTAAATTATTTAAATTAATATTATTTTAAATTTTAATTATGATTTGGAGGAGAAAAGTTGCTTCCAAATACAATCTGAAAGTTTGCAAAATTTGCAGGCTGCCTACTGATACTACAAAAGTAAAAGGAAAGGAGAGACTGTTCAAACATTTATAGCAGTAACAAATCATAGTATTTCCCTATTTAAGTAGTTTCCTTTTTATCTGTCAATGGTTAACAAAGAAACTTGTTTCCTCAAAGCAAAAGCAAGAAAGTTGGTTTTTTTTTTTCCCCCTGATTTTACAAAAAAACTGAAGACTCACATGGTAACTAATTGTTCAGAATAGTAAAAATAATTTGACAGTAGGAAGGTCTCCTTCTCAATTCATTCTCTCACTATATCTACCCCTTTTGTTTTTTTTTTTCCTCTTTGGTCTATTTATATATCCCATAATAAATGGTACAAAATACTCTCTCTATCTCTCTCTAAAAATACTACATTGAGAGAGATCTGGGGTCTGACTTTTCTCTCTGCATACTCTCTTTCTTGGTCTTCAAAGGACCTCCCCTTTCAAAGAGGGGTCTCTTCACAGAAATCTGTCTGTCTTTTGATTCATTACGTTTTCCTTCCATCTGCGGTGGTAAGTGTGTACGTCCTGTTTGTTTCTGTTGGTTTTCAATCCATTCCTGCATTTTTTTTTCCTTTTCAGTTTCTTGATTGATTTGGTTTGTTCTTTTTTTCTGTTAATGGTTTTGGGGATCTGTTGTTCTTTTTTTGGGATTTCTGGTTGCATGCTGAATTGTTTGATCTGTATTGATCTCGGGATTGTATGGTTTTGCTGTTTTTTCTATTGATTTATGATTTGTTTTTTTGATGTGTAAAAGACAATCTGGGATGTTTTGTTTGGTGAATTTCTGTCAAAGATTTGTTTTCTGACCTATGATACGAAGGAAAGATGGTAAAGATTTGAACTTTATGCTAATTGTTGGTAATTTAGGCGGTCTAGTTTGGACTGCATGTTGTATGAGTTTTTGTATATTGTATATAAATCTTCAATCTATGTGGCGTCTTTTGTTTAGTTGTGGGGTTTGATCTTTCATTAATTGATTTTCTGTATTTTTTCTTAAATTAATTTTGGAGACTTCATCTGTCTCAAGCTCTCTGTTCCTTTTGTACATTCTTGTATTTGGTGCCTCTGATTCTAGTATTTGTTTAATGAAGATGAGTGGGAATATGCAAATTGGTTGCCACCATAACTGGTGATCTAGTTTGAGTAATTGTATCTGTCCTTTTAAGATTATGATCTAGGATCTTTTTATTGATAAAGCTGAAAACTTGCATCCATATTGGGTCACACTTATTCAAGGGTTTCTTTTACTGAGCCTAGGAGATTGTCTAATGAAGTCGATAGTGGGACCAAATTGTTTGATTCATCTGGCTTAGCTGGCACCTGCTAGGGGATGCATTTATCTGCTTGTATTTCATTGTGCTTGCATTTAAGTAGCCTATAACGCTTTTTCTCTGTTTGATATCAGGCAATACTGGTATTTGGTTTCTGTGGCTTATCTTTGAACTTTGTTGGTCAGGTTTTGGGATTTTAACATTCTGCTGGAATTATGGGTGTGGAGGTTGTAGACTCTAAGTTGGCCCATGTTTCTGTGGAAACTGGAGGTGAAGAAAATAGCTCTTTGAAGGAAAATGGAAAAATCAGTCAGGTCATGGGGCACCATGAACCAATAAAATTTGGATCTCATGGTACGGATGAGCCAGTCAAGGGGGAAGTGATTAAAGTTTCAGAGGTCAACTTCCCAAAGGATGCAGTTGATGAATGGCCTGCACCTAAGCAGATCCATTCCTTCTTTTTTGTCAAGTATAGGCCATTTGAAGATCAGAAGCTCAAGGCCAAATTTGAACAGGCTGATAAAGAGTTACAGAGAAAGAATCAAATGCGATCTCAGCTCATTGAAAAATTGAGGGCGAAAAAGGTTAGTATTATGTGCTTAGGGTCTCTTACCTGTATTGTCTCTGTTGCAGTTAGTGTTACCTTTTTAAATATTTCATTTATTTAGTTGTATACTTCAGATTAGATTTGATTGTTTCCTTTTTCCTTGTTCAGTCCGAGCGAGCACAAGTTATATCTCATTTAAAGGCCCACGGTGAAGAGAACAAGCAGTACAGGATGAGGATGGATGAGAAGAGAAAGGAAATGGAACCTTTGCAGCAGGCTCTGGGCCAGCTACGTGGCACTAATTATGGTGGCAGAGACAGGAGATCTGGTTTGTGTTCTTCTGAGGAAGAGCTCAATGATGTTGTAAGCTTCATTGTTTAATATTTGAACACTACGCTACTTTGTTGGATCCATGAAGTCATTTCCTCTTCTTGTAGTTATTGATTAATCTCCTTTTTTATTTTCTGCTTTCCTTTTTGGGGAAGTTTTGGATTTCTGACTTAGCTGTCGATAGCCGAGTTGTTCAACTGGTGTCCTCTTTTGTTGTTATCTAGATTAAAAGTTTGCAATATCGCATTCAACACGAAAGCATTCCCCTGAATGAGGAGAAGCAAATCCTTAGAGAAATTAAACAACTTGAAGGGACAAGGGAAAAGGTTATTGCAAATGCTGCTATGAGGGCAAAAATTCAGGAGTCCATGGGTGAAAAAGAAGCCCTTCAAGACCAGGTCAAAGTAAGTCACCTCTGAATGATGAACTCCCACAGTTTGGAATATGTAGAATTTGCTGCGTCTCAATTGTTTATATGTGATGGCTTTCTGCTTGTTATGCTAAACATATTTCAATCCTTTTAATTTTATGATAGCTCATAGGAGTTGATCTAGATGGGGTGCGGAAGGAGCAGCAAGTGGTGAAGGCCAAGGTTAAGCAATTTGAAGATGAAAAGGAGGCTATTGACAAGGAGATCAAGTCCCTGGAGGAGGAATTGACTGCACTGACGCAGAAAAGAGACCAGACATTTGAAAATATTCATCAATTAAGAAAACAACGTGAAGAAGGGGTATGTGAATGTCGCACAATGCTTATTTATGGTAGATATTGTATTTCTCATTGATAACGAAACTTTTGGTGTGAAGCTGAAACATTTGCCTAGGCAGTCCTAGTTTTACTTTTTTTTTCTCCTTCAAAAGTCATAGGTTGCAAGGCACCAAGATTTCCACTAAGGCATATGTGGTAGTAAAATATATTGTCACATAATTCACAAGTTCATGTTTCATTTTTTTCCCATTTTTTCTTTTATTGAGTGTGGCATATGCTTCAATTGATGGATAGATGAGCCTGTGTATAATTTACTACATGAGCTTCATGTCGAAATTGCTACTTTATTTTCTTGTGTTGCAAGTTGCAACCAATTAGTTTCTCATAAATTATATTAATTGAATATAGTATTTTCCTTGGAGAAAAATTTTTCCTTTCTACTTTTTTGTGGTGCCGGTTTCAATTGATTCTAGTTAATAGAAAAGATTCTCACATTGTAAATTTAGAGTGTTTTGCCCTCCGAACATAATGGCTGAGACTTTAATCTTAATTGTTTGATTTATCTTCATCCTTGAGTCTCAATTTCTCCTTTGGATGCTGAAAATGTTTGATTTGAAGGCTCTTGTTGTTAATTGATTGGTCTGTATGATGATTAATGTTTGAACTTTTCAGAATTCCTCCTTTTATGAAAACCGGTCATTGTTGATCAAAGCCAAAGAGCTTGCAGCAAAGAAGGATGTTGAAGCCCTGAAAGATCTTTCAGAAATAGAGGTTGGTTAGAATAGATGCTCTGAATTCTCTTTAATACCTGAAATATCTCCCTTCTGGTTGATATTTGTCTTCTCTTTGATTAGGTTAATAAATTTGTTTCCCTCTGGAGAAGTACTAAGGCCTTCAGAGAGGACTATGAGAGGAGAATTTTGCCATCTCTTGACATGCGTCAATTGAGTAGGGATGGACGGATGAGGAATCCTGAGGAGAAGCCTCTGTTGGCAGTGGAGGCATCAACTCCAGTTGAAGCTGAGGTAGTTCCCAAGGCTAATGTTAAGCAGCAAGAGAAGAATGTTAAACAGGCAAAAGAAGATTCAAGTCCACCATCACAACCTGATGCTTCCTCTATCCAGAAGGGTCAGAAAGAGAAGAATGCTAAGCAGCAGAAAGAGGCAACTAACAAAAAAAAGGAAACTCCTATGAAGCCCACTGATGTCGAAGATGAAGAGGAATTCTATGTGACTAAAAACTTGCAAAAAGATCCTCCAGTTGATGTGCTGAAACTGAAGGAGATGAAACGGGAGGAGGAGATAGCAAAGGCTAAGCAGGCAATGGAAAGGAAGAAAAAGTTGGCGGACAAAGCGGCTGCAAAAGCTGCAGTTAAGTTGCAGAAGGAAGCCGAGAAGAAAGAAAAGGTAACTATTCTTTTTCTTGTTCTACCATATTCAAAATTAGGAGCAGAAATTCATATGAGCTGTAAGCTGACTGAATTTGCTGTAAACTTACTGCAGGAGCGTGAGAAAAGACTAAAGAAGAAGGCAGGTGCTTCCGCTGCCACTGCTTTTGTTGAGCCCGAGGAACAAACTGAAGCAGCTGAGGAGGTAGCTGAACCAGGAAAGGTGGAGGAAACAGTTGAAACTCAAACATCACCAAAAAATAAAGACCGCAAGGAGAATGTCATCAGGTTTAGAAAACGCTCCAAAGGCGCTGATTCCCTTCCGAAGACCTTACTCAGACGCAAGAAAGCAACAAATTATTGGATGTGGGCGGCTCCTGCTGCTTTGGCAGTAGTTTTGTTAATTATAGTTGGATACCAGTATCTCCGCTAAGCTAGGCAACTAGATGTCTGCAAAAAGGAGTCCATCTTTTTGATGATTGCGACCGAGTTTAGGTTTGTATTAGTAGAAAGACAACAATTATCCTTTGAATATGTTCTTTTTTTCTTTTGCATCCACACATGGATGGACTAAAAACCCATAAGTGGTAGATCAACCCGTTTGTATTGGTTTTTTTTGGTTTCAAATTTTGATTGTACTGTTACTTCCAGGTTACATGTTAAATATTGAACTTTGTTATTTATAAGTTATATGGCTGATTCTCATGCCATGACCAAGGTTTCAATTCAGTTGAGTTGGCTGGGAGTATGATCATAGTATTGCACTTCGTGCAATGGAGTTTGGTGGCTTTAGCTTTGCAATTCTTTGGTGTTATGTTGTTTTCCAGGAGATCTGTTTCAGACATGATGCCTTTCATATATCAGAATCAGACTCCAATTTGTATTAGCAGAGTCATAATGACATTGGCATCTCTAGCTAATGTGGTGGGAGTTTGAACATTTCGCTCTGAAGGGCATCAAACAAGGGCAGAGATAACCAAGTAACTTAACAGAGAAAGGCATGGATATTTTGCTGCACTTCTTTATTGAGCAAAGAATCTGGTTTCGATCTTCAATCCCACCCCTGATGTGTATAAGCACTCCTCATCAGACAAATGTCAAGTTTTTGTGCAATGAAAAACAAAATGGAAATGGACAGGGAATTCTTCATGGATGCAAGAAAAGAACAGGAAAAAGCAGGAGACTTGACAGAAAGTGAAGAAGAATTTTGGTTTTAGAGATGTATATATTTTGGATTCTCTCTTCATTTCCTTTGCTATCCAAACACTGAAATTCCCCCCGGGAAGATTCTTTTTAACTAGTAACAACATCGAGAATGCCAAAAACAAAGATAACCACTATCATCAAAGAACACTAAACCATCAACCTTGAAAAATAATGCAATTTGATACTGCTAGGTTAGTGACATTGAGAAAAGTAGATCTATTTTGGAACTATGAAAAATATTGTGATAAAACAATGGAGAAAAAAATGTTATGGATAAAAAAAATATTTCATAAAAGTGTCGATGGACAATTTAAGCTAGTTTTTTTTTTTTTAGAAGATAAAAGGATGGATGCTAGAGGAGAAGAGAGACGGATTGGAAGAGAGATGATTGCCTACTTTGGTGTGATTTTATTTGTTTTTAAAAATTATTTTTTTGTTTTAAAATAATTGTCATTATTAAATAATTTTAAGTTTTAACATTTATAAAGTTTTTAATAAAAATACTAAATTATCATTATTAAAAATTATAGAATTATTTTAAAATTTTAAAATTAATTAATATTATATTTTAATAAAACATAAAAATAATAATATATTTAATACTATAAAATAATAAAAATTATATATATATATATATATATATAGTCGAAGAAGAAGTCTCATGTGGTGACACTTGGCTGCATCTAGTGTTAATATACGACACTTTCAATTTTTTTAAAGTATTTAACTTAATTAGATTTAGAAGTTTGTCAAAATAATTTTTTTAATCCAAAAAAAATGAAAGGTCACACATTCAAATGCATGTTATCTAAATTAAAAGCAATTTATGTGTAACTCAAATACTTTTTCCTATTAAATACTTATTTGAATAATTAAGCTTCATTCACTACCTGCATACATTGCACCTACAGCATACCAAACGTCATTCTAAAAAAGTCGTAGAGAAAATCTACGGTTACAATATGTGAAAGCATCTTAAGGGACACACGTTCAAACAAAATTTTTTTAAAAGAAAAATAAAGACTATATTTAAATACATTTAAAATATAATAATATATATAATATTATTTAAAGACTATATTTAAATAATTAATTAAATTAACTAGTAATATATAATATTAATATATTAAAATATATAATTTTTAATATTATTTAAATTTATTTAAAATTTTAATTAATTAAATTTATTAATAAAATATACACATTTAATATTAATATATTAAATTTTAAAAATATAATAACTCGTACTAATAATAATTTAATAATCGAGTTGTGTTATGAATTATTAGAATCTTTATTAATTAGTGGAGACTCCACTAATTATGGATTTATGTGAATTATTATAGAAGATTTTTATGGATGTCCACCATTTAGTGGAGACACCACTAATTAAGATTAGTAGAAAATGATGTATGCCATGATGTAATCCACTAATTAGAGCTCTATAAATAGAGCTATTCTCTAAGCTTGTAATACACCATTATTTTGTGAAAGAAAGATTAGTGAAAGAAAGATTAGAGAAAATTGTGAGAGAAGGGAAAGAGAGAAATTCTTGTGCAAAATAGTTAGAGTTTTATTAGTGTGTAGTGTGAAGATTTTATTCTAACACTACCCTAATTTTATAACACGTTATCAGCATGAGTCTCTACCAGTACAAAAGCCAGAAGAATAAGCACGAGTTTCTTGCCGTTAACAAAACCAGAAGACAGGTACGCATTTATTGATCTCTATGGCTAATCTCGCTAAACTCGAATTTGTAGCCCTTGATATTTCTAGAAAAAATTATATGTCATGGGTTCTCGATGCAGAAATGCATCTAAATGTTGAAGGCCTTAGTGAAACTATTCAAGCAAATAATAGTGCATCTGCACAACACAAGGCTAAAACTTTGATTTTTATTCGTCGTCATCTCGTTGAAAATTTGAAAATGGAATATCTTACCGAAAAAGATCCATATGGCCTGTGGGTAAATTTAAAAGAAAGATTTGACCACCTGAAGATGGTCGTACTACCTACTGCACAGTATGAATGGTTGCACCTGAGGTTGCAAGATTTTAAAATCGTGAATGAATATAGCTCCGCAATGTATAAAATTACATCTCAATTAAAATTATGCGGAGAAAAAGTGACTGATGAAGATATGTTGGAGAAGACATTCTCCACCTTTCATGCCTCGAATATTGTCCTGCAGCAACAATATTGAGAAAATGGGTATACAAAATTTACAAATTTAATTACTGCCCTCCTCATTGTAGAAAAGAATAATGAGTTATTATTGAGAAATCATGAAGTCAGACCAATTGGCTCAACAGCACTCTCAGAAGTGAATGCTGTTGGCTCTAGCAGAAGCCATCGTTATAGTCGTGGTCGTGGCCATGGCCGTGGCCGTGGTCGTGGTTATGGTCGTAGACACGCTCGATATTTCCCTTATCACAATCATAATCAAACTGTGAGAAATATTGGCCACCTAAAGTGGAACATAAAAGATCGTAAGGGAAAAGAAAATGAAATTGAAGAAAAGCATGAGGATATATGTTATAGATGTGGCATGAAAGGTCATTAGTCACGAAACTCGTCGTACGGCTAAGCATTTAGTTGAATTGTATCAAGTTTCATTGAAAAATAAAAATGTGGAGGCAAATTTTTCTCAACATCCAATAAATAATGCTGAGGATGATGATATTGATCCTGAAGATCTTAATATCAATATTACCCATATGGATGTATCGGATTTTTTTGAACACCCAGACGATAGGATAGGCCATTTAATTGGTGATGGTAGTGTCCAGAAGAACTAAAACCTCACCCTGATATTTTTGTATTTTTATTTTCATTCTATTCTAATAATATTTACGTTTACATATATATATTTGTGTTCGGATAGGTACGTTGTTAATGATGATGTATGCATTATTGATAGTGGAACTACACACACCATACTAAAAAATGAGAAATATTTTTCTGATCTCAAAATGGGAGAAATAAATATTTATACGATAAACGGTAGTGCAAATGTAATTGAGGGCTCCGGAAGAGCTAGTATATTGTTGCCTAAAGGAACAACAATTATTATTGATAAGGCACTATTTTCCTCAAAATCCAGAAGAAATTTATTGAGTTTTAAAGATATCCGCAGAAATGGGTATCATGTTGAAACAAATGAGGAAAATGAGATTGAGCATCTTTTTATTACTCAAATGCATTTGGGTAAGAAATCAGTATTAGAAAAACTATCGTCTTTTTCTACTGGCCTATATTTTGTAAAAATACGTACAATTGAAATTCATCATCTAGTAAACCAGAAGTTTACTGATCCTATTACTTTTAGCATTTGGCATGACCGGTTGGGTCATCCGAGATCTACTATGATGAGAAGAATCATTGAGAATACACATGGTCATCCTTTAAAAAATAAAAGGATATTAACATCAGAAAAATTCGCATGTACTGCATGTTCCCTAGAAAAATTAATTGTTAAACCATCACCAGTAAAAGTAGGAGCTGAAAGTCCTACATTTCTCGAATGGATTCACGCAGATATTTGTGGACCTATTGATCCACCATGTGGACCGTTCAAATATTTTATGGTCTTAATTGATGCATCATCCCGATGGTCACATGTATGTTTATTATCTACTCGCAACCTGGCGTTTGCGAGATTACTTGCTCAAATAATTAAATTACGAGCACAATTTCCGGACCATCACATTAAAAATATCCGTTTGGATAATGCTGGTGAATTTTCATCACATGCTTTTGATGCATATTGCATGTCAATTGGGATTAATGTTGAACATCCTGTAGCTCATATTCACATACAAAATGGTCTTGCTGAATCTTTGATTAAACGATTACAATTAATTGCTAGACCATTATTAATGAAAACAAATCTCCCAACATCTGCCTGAGGACATGATATTCTACATGCTTGCAACACTTGTACGTATAAGACCAGACTAGTTATCATAAATTCTCTCCTTTGCAATTGGCTTTTGGGTCGAACCAAATATTGCTCATTTAAGAATTTTTGGGTGTCTTGTATATATTCCAATTGCACCAAACCAATGTACAAAGATGGGTCCTCAAAGAAGAAAGGGGATATACGTTGGATATGATTCTCCCTCTATTATCGGGTATGTTGAACCCACGACTGGAGATGTATTCACAACAAGATTTGTTGATTGTCATTTTGATGAATCATTATTCCCTAAATTAGGGGAGAACCAAAACGACATAAAAAGGATCTTGCTTGGACAATATCATTAAATTATCTTGATCCGCGCACAAGCGCATGTGAACTTGAAGTTCAAAAGATAATTCATTTGCAAAGCATTGCAAATCAAATGCCAGACGCTTTTGTTGACTCCGAGAAGAGTTACAAAATCGCATATTCCAACTATAAATGCTCCTATTCGATTTGAAGTTCCAGTAGAACAAAATATTATACCTATAGTCGTTGAGTCAAAAACACGCCGAAGCGTGGCCGAGCTCTTGGTTCTAAAGATAAAAATCCTCGAAAGAAAAGAGGATTAAATGATCCAGAAGATCATATTGAAGAAAAGAATGATAAAGACCAAGAGAGAAGCGATGACAAAGAACCGAAGTTGATGAAAGTAACACTGAAATTTCTATCAATTATACCACTTCAGGTAGAAGTTGGAATCGGATAGAAGCTGTTATTGATAATATATTTGCATACAATATATCTCTTGATGTTACACAGGATAATGATGATCCTGAACCAATATCGATTGATGAATGTCGGCATAGAAAAGATTGGTGCAATGGAAAGATGCGATTCAATTGGAGTTAAATGCATCGATAAAACGTGAAGTCTTCGGACTGCAGATCCGAACACCGGAAGGTGTAAAACCTGTTGGCTACAAATGGATATTTGTGCGAAAGCGCAATGAAAAGAGTGAAATCGTTCGATATAAAGCGCGATTAGTAGCCCAAGGTTTTTCACAAAGACCAGGTATTGATCTATGATGAAACTTATTCTCCTGTTGTTGATGCTATTACACTCCGATATCTTATCGGTTTAGCGAGTACATGAAAAGATAGATATGCGCCTATTAGATGTTGTCACTGCTTACTTGTATGGAAATTTAGAAAATGATGTTTACATGAAAATCCTCGAAGGATTTCATATGCCTGAAGCATATAAACATTATCCTCGTGAATATTACTCCATCAAGTTGCAGAAATCATTATATGGCCTGAAGCAATTTTGGCGCATGTGGTTCACACGTCTTAGTGAATATTTATTGAAAGCGGGATTTAAAAATGATCAGGTATGTCCATGTGTGTTTTATTAAGAAATCTGGTTCTAAATTTGTGATATTAGCTATATATGTTGATGATATTAATCTTATTGGAATTCCTGAAGAGCTCCAAGAAACAATTAATTATTTAAAAAGAGAATTCGAAATCAATGATTTTGGTAAAACCAAATTTTGCATTGGTTTACAAATTGAACATCTGGAGAGTGGAACATTTATTCATCAATCAACATATACAACAAAAGTGCTAAAAAGATTTTACATGGACAAAGCACATCCATTGAGTATTCCAATGATCGTCCGATCATTAAATGTGGATAAAGATCATTTTCGACCTCAAGAAAATGATGAAGAACTCTTTGGTCCTGAAGTACCATATCTCAATGCAATTGGTGCATTGATGTATCTTACTAATAATACACGACCTGATATTGCTTTTGCTGTCAATTTATTAGCAAGATTTAGTTCTTCACCAACACGACGACATTGGAATGGAATTAAACAAATCCTTCGATATCTCCAAGGTACAATTGATCTCGGATTATTTTATTCAAATAAAACCAGTTCAACATTGATAGGTTATGCAGATGCTGGTTATTTATCTGATCCACATAAAGCACATTCTCAAACGAGCTATCTATTTACATGTGGAAATACTGTTATATCATGGCGTTCTACGAAACAATCTATAGCAACTACTTCTTCAAATCATGCTGAAATTATAGCCATTCATGAAGCAAGTCGATAATGTGTATGGCTAAGATCCATGATTCATTATATTCGAGAAAGTTGTGGATTATCATCAATCAAAGATATTTCAACTCCTCTTTATGAAGACAATGCAGCTTGCATAGCTCAATTACGAGGATGATATATTAAAGGAGATCGGACAAAACATATTTCACCAAAATTCTTCTTTACTCATGAACTCCAGAAGAAATGTGAAATTGATGTGCTACAAATTCGGTCATGTGATAACCTCGCAAATATTTTCACGAAGACTTTACCGATTGCACCATTTGAGAAGTTGAGATATAAAATCGGTATGCGTCGGTTTAAAGATTTAAAGGAATCATCTCATCAGGGGGAGTAATAAACAGACATATAGAATAGTGTACTCTTTTTCCTTCACTAGATTTTTTTTCCCACTGAATTTTTATCTAGTAAGGTTTTAACGAGACATATTCTTTATGTAATGGATGGACATTCAAGGGGGAGTGTTATGAATTATTGGAATCTTTATTAATTAGTGGAGGCTCCACTAATTATGGATTTATGTGAATTATTATAGAAGATTTTTATGGATGTCCACCATTTAATGGAGACACCACTAATTAAGATTAGTAGAAGATGATGTATGTCATGATGTAATACACTAATTAGAGCTCTATAAATAGAGCTATTCTCTAAGCTTGTAATACACCATTATTTTGTGAAAGAAAGATTACAAAAAATTATGAGAGAAGAGAAATAGAGAAATTCTTGTGTAAAATAGTTAGAGTTTTATTAATGTGTAGTGTAAAGATTTTATTCTAATACTACCCTAATTTTATAACAAGTTGCATATTTTACAAAATATCAAGAGAGGAGAATTGTAGAAGGGTCAGCATTAGCAAAAGGTCTAAAGAAAAATTAGCCGAAGTCTTTGAACAAGGAAAATCGCCTAAGGTGCATCCTACCATCCAAGTGTCTAGGCTAGGGCCTAGGCTAGGCTAGAGGGGGCGCAGCATAATTCAGCTGATGGGCGCGGTGCGAACGCCGGCCATGGCAGCTACCGGCGTGGCTACACTAAGAAGAGCGGTTCACTCATTCATTTGTCCTGGCGCCATTGCTGTCAAAGAAGGTTTCTACAGGCATAGAACTTTTTCCTTCTTAACTCCCCTGAGTTCCTCAGGTCTGTAAATTTATCTTTGCCATCCTTATTCTTCTTCCTTGTTGGACAGAACAAAATTATGCAATGGTTCCACAAACTTTTGCTGTTTCTTTTTAGTTTTCCAGTTCTTGAGTACCCTTTTGGCTGAATTTTATGAAATAGCGTCACTTCTGGAGTATAGCTGCCATACATTAGGAGGAAGTTTATTGTAAAAATGGAAACTTTTTGTTTTGATGTAGGAAGTATTGGATTTTGCGGGAATGTGGTTATATGTAGGTTTTTTAAATTTGAACTTTCTTGAAATGAGTCTTTGTCCTTTCAATTTTAGTCTTAACATTTTGATTGAAGAGGGTTGTAGTTAGTGTAGCAAGAAATTATACTTCTACTTAGTAAGTGGCTTGTTTGGTTTATGGATATTAGCTCAACCAATGTATAACTACTTTGTAATGTGAATGTAATTCTTATGTAGTAGTAGTCCAAACGCTGTAATAACGGGAATATCTGCTAATTCTATGTTGCTGGATTGTGGTTTTATTTACCAGAATGCTGCCAACACAACTAATAACCATTCTTGATCGTAAGAACTGGATAACATCATTAATAAGGAAGATATGCTCGTTTTGCTTTGACCCCATTATTACACCAGTAGTGTTTATTGAGGCTATGGATTTTAGGACGACTTTGCAAACACCGGCAATGGTTAGAAGTTCAGGATGCCATTTCATTCACCAGGCCTATATGCCAGTTAGCAGAAGCGGCAAAGAACGACCGGGGAGTTTTACCTAGTAGGGTGGGAGACAAGAGCACACTTGAAGATGTTAAGCGTGTTGTTGAAATGGTAGATATATGTTTAGAGTTTTCACATAATGGCTACCTGTTTACTTGTTTGCCTTGTTGAACTCTTGATCTTTTCTATCCCTTTCCTTTATTCTCCTTTGTCCTTTTCTATTGGAAACAAATAATATTTACCAAGAATTGACTAGTGGAAGTGATTGTAAAATATGTTACCAATCTGGAGTCAGTTTATTATTTGACAGTCATTTTGGGTCTTAGGCTAATCGAGCTTCATCAAGGAGAGAAGTTCTACATACTGATTTTCTAACGCCACCTGTGGTAAAGGAGTCAATGCTGCTTTTACAAAATTTGGTGGATGTTAAAATGGTTGTTCAAGGAGGATACCCAGAGGTTTGATGTCACTATTTTTTTTGAACATTTTTCCTCATAAGAGTTCACTATTCTTTGTCTATACTTTAGCTTCTGTAAATTATTTTAGGCTGAACGGTGCCGGCTCTCAGTTGGGCATCCAGAGATCTTGACAACTGATCCAGATGTTGTTGGAGCCTTGAGGTATACATATTATACATCCCTTGTTCTCTCTTTTCAGTTGAATCTGATATTTTAAACCAAAAGATTTAGTTACTTGTTGTAAAGTAGTTTTCTCGAAACTCTTCCCCCCAGCATTTCTGGTAACTTCAGTTTCCAACCATGCTCTCATGGCGACTTCCTGGGTGCAATTCTTGGAACAGGGATTTCCAGAGATAAGGTTGGGGATATCATTTTGCAGGTACAAATTTCATTCACATTACATTTACTTAAATTCTTTGTTTGTTGGATTATAGGAAGTTTAGTTGAAATGTGCACGATTGCAAATTTTCTTTTAGTATAACAGAGCTTTCTTATCTTTCTTTTCCTTTTTCTTTTCAAATAATCAAGCTGCCCAGCACTCATTTTTTTCTTTCTTAAGAGTTTTTAAACTGTTTGGTCTGTATGCATAATATATTCAGCTGAAAGGTCCAACGAATTATAAGGAAAATCTAATTGAACTGGTGGTAGTTTGAATTTTCTGAATATGATAAAATATCTTTTGTTTTCAAATAGGTCAACAGTATAGTACTTCTGAACTAAAATGGTTTCCTTCTAAGAAATAATTGATGGTTATTGATATGGTCTGTAATATATAAACTTGTTTCAAATAAGTATATGCCTTGGCTGGCCAATAAGTTGGATTACCAATATTTCATAAGAGGTCACAATGTTTTGATCAAATAACCTTATTATCTTTCAGTTTTAGATTTGAACTTGTATGCATGAATCTGTCTTCTTTTTTGCCTTTCACATTTATTTTATGTAGGGAGAAAAGGGGGCCCAAGTCCTTGTTGTTCCAGAACTTGTTGACTACCTCACTTCATCCTTAGAGAAGGTATTTGATCCCATCTACTACTCATTGTTACTTATTTTCATGAATATGCCACTTCTAAAGCACACTCCTTTCTTGAATATTCTCTCTAATCACAGGATTTTGTTATTTGTGGTAGCATTTCTCTTCTTTGAGTTGTTCTTTGAGTTGCCAAAACCAGATAAACGTATTTGACATGCAGCCTTAAATATGCCTGAAAAAACAGAGTACTTAATTATTGAAGGCTCTTTCATTTTCTGAGCATCCATGGTGCATTTGGTAAACCTCTGATAGAAATTTTAATGACTTGGTGTTAGTGATGCATTTGATATTCATTTCTGATATACATTTCCTTTTGCAGGTAGGAAATGTTTCAGTCACATGTAAAAAGATACCATTACTTGCCCTTGAATATGAACCGCCAAGGTCACAAGCCCTTGAATACTCTGTTTTTCATATTTGATCGACACTTGCACTCTGGCTTTAGGTTTGAACGAATTTTGTTCTTACTCCTGCAGGACCAAGTCTTTGAAAACTGTAGAAGCATCACTCAGACTTGATGCCATTGCTAGCGCAGGATTCAAAATTTCACGTTCTAAAATGGCTGCTTTAATTAGGTACGGTGTGGCACACAAATATGTCTCTGGGGTTTTTGTTCTTCTTTAACTTTGTTGGATTTCTGCCTTGGTTACCGTCATTCTATCTCATGGAGAGCGAATTTCATGTTATCGTCTATCCCAGTTTCTCATTTACCTCAAACATTTTTGGGTTTTTCTTTGCACTTGCAGTAACGGAGATGTCCGTATCAATTGGACCACTATACTGAAAAACAATACTGCAGTTAAGACTGGAGACATCATCTCAGTCAGTGGTAAAGGACGATTGAAGGTCAGTTATTTATAGCAAGGCTCTCTTCTTGTGGGTATGATGATTAAATTGCACATCTACCATTGTTTGTACAGTTGCACGTTCAAAACTCAGAAACAGCCATAAGTATAGCTAATCACTAGCTATATAATGAACTAGCTATACATCAATTGTTTCCTGTTTTCTTGTTTAGGTAGGGGAAATAAACTCAACAAGAAAGGGCAAATTTGCTGTTGAGCTCATCCGATATATATGAGGTGTAAACGTTGAGCATTGGCTGACATGAATTGGTTCTTCCACCCCGAACATGCTTCTGGATTCTTGATTTCCACCTCCGGGCGTCACACGCTGGAGATACAGCACAGTTCTTGTATCGATTTCCCCTCCCTCCCTCCCTCCCTCCTCCCCCCTGCGACCTCTTTCTTTTTTAACCTGAGTTCTTGTATTTATTAAACCAGAGAGTTCATTTTTTTCCAAGGCTATAAAGATCCAAAATTGTAACACAGTTTTGTTGTCAACTCTGATGTATTCAAATTTCAGTACTAAGTTTGGTATGAAAATTAAACATTTTCTAGGTGAAAAATGAGTTGCAAGCATTTATGAATTGTTCCTATGAAGTCATGGTTGGTTAGTTTCACATTTTCAAGATCATATTCTTATGTACTAGCTTTAGGATGAGTTGTATTGAAGAAAACCTACCTTGCTATATGTGATAGGACCACTTCATGTAATAAAGTTCTCGACTTATATGAACTGTTGGTACTCGTATATTCATTTTTTTTCTCCCGTGCAATAATCCATATCCTTTATACTTTAGGAAAAAGAAAAAAAAAAGAGAAAAAGTAATTGTACTATGGATTCAATTTCTTTTTTTGGGTTGAAATAATGCATACTCCTTGCACCTTTTCGAGGAAAAAAAATGAGAAAAAGTAATACATTATAATGGATGAATGAAAAAAAGTGACTTAAATAATCATGTCACTAGATAAAATGTGTTTTCTTCTTCTTTTTTCTCTCTCTATATATAGCTGGATTTAGAGACTCTGATGCTGCAAACACACACATTCTCTTTTCATTTTTAATTATTTTTTAATATATTTAGGTGGCGTTTTTTTTTTTTTTTTAAGGAGAGGTGGCAGAGTTATTTGTCTAACTCAAAACCTAAACTACCACATTGTAGAGCGGTAATAGAGTATCACATTTCCTTAATTATTTTTTAATGTATTTAAGTGATAAAAATATAAATCGAACTAAAAATGTGACCAATTAATTATCGAAAAAGAAATTGAGCATTACATTTTTTAACTCCACCTCAACTAGAATCAAACACTGTTCAATCTTGTTTGATTAATTATTGAGTTTGAGTTTGTTCAATTATTAATTAATAATTGATAATATTTCTTCGAGTTTAAATTTTATTTTAAAATTTTTTTACAAAATCATAGTCTAAATAAATTCAAATAAGCACAATTGATACCTAATAATAATAATAAAATAATAAAAGCAAATAAATTAAAATAAGATTATTATTAATTTTTATTTAATCAACTATTTAATTCCAACTCGAGGATGAGTTGATCAATTAGTGATCAATCAAATTTTGCTTTTGAAATTGAATCAATTAGTGTGTGTATATACATAAAATTCATGAACCTTTTTTCTTTTTTAAATAAATTCTTCAGAGATTGAACTCTAATTTGTCTAAAATCATTCCAGCACAATTTTATTCAATAATCAAAGAATGAAAATTTAGAAATGAGAAGTGGAAAGGGAAAAAAAAAACATAGATAAAATGCCTCCCGGTGAGTAGCATGAATTCGTCTATATATCTCTGTATACCTTTACGAACTCTGCATTAATCAATTATAGTTACAAATCATCAATCCCTTCTCACTGAAAATTATCAGAACTATTTTTATTTTCTGAGTGAAAAAAAAAGAAAAAGAAAATAAAACCTCTCTGCATGATGAATACGTGAGGTACGTATAAATCAAGCATAGCCACAGAATCCATACTCACACCGTTCCCCAAGAGTGCATTTTCTATTGCACTTGCCACAGTGATCAAGATTGTTCGATACATCCATGCAGTAGCCATTGCAGCACCGCCCATTCAGCTTGCATTTGCGGCCACATTGGCCGCAGTTGTTCCTGTCACCGAGCACGTTCCGACAATGCTTTTTGCAGCAATGAAAAAGGCTTTTTCCGCGGTTGGCCGATACACCATTGCAGATATTGTATGTCTCGGGATTACAGTGACTTCCTTTCTTGATGCTAGCCAAAAACCGGCTTCTTAATCTAGTACTCGCGAATGGTGCGTCGAGTACGTACTCTGAATCATCTTCTTCTTGTTCCTCGATATCGAAAGATGTTGTCATTTGCAAATGCAATGCTAGGAATAGGGAGAGAAGAGTCAAGAGGCTTAGTAGCCTGCAGATGGCCATTCTGTCTCTGAGAAGCAAAGAGATGTGAAGAAGAAGAAAGAGTACAATCTAAGGGAAAGTTATTGGGTAGGATATGTAATTTAAGTCTTGAGATTCTGATAAAATATTCCATATTTTATGGGAGAATTCATCTGGTTTTTGAAATAATTGATCAGAGGCCATATGCATGTGTAGCTAGGCATGTTTAACTTTCTTGAAGGAGCTCTAGATTCAAGCCTCAGGAGAGCTAGACCTCTGAAAATGGCTTAAAAGAAAGTATTTCTTTTGTCTAAGAGTCAATGATTTCTTAAATTAATGACTGGACATGCCAATGCAAGCTCTTACTTTGTAAGGTACAATTTCAGGATAAATTTTGATTCATAATAAGATTTTTGCTTACTTCAAGGATTTTTCTTAAAATTCGTGTTTTGTATATATGTGGGCTTAAAATGAGTCATTGAAAATTGACTTTTACTCGTGAAACACAAAAAGTTTAAGTTTGATTTTTTTTTTTTGAAAAATTAGTCATTTTAATCCTTTATTTTTTTTTTATTTTGGAGAGTTAGGTCTCTCTTCTTTATTTTTAACTAATTATAGGTCTATTAACAAATATTTTTAATTGAAAATGTCATTTTGACCATTACTGTCACTACTCCTATCAAGAGGTAAGGGTAATTTTGAAACTTTACTTTTCAACTCACCACACACGGATAGAAAAATTAACCAATTTAGTCCCTTATATTTTTTATTTTGGAGAGTTAGGTCCCTTTTCTTTATTTTCACCTAATGAAGTCCCCTAACTAAATTTTTTTAACTAAAAAGGTCCTTTCGACCGTTACCATAAATTCCGCTGCCAACTGGGAAGGGTATTTTCGACACTTTACTTTTCTCCAAATAAGAAAAATTTTATTAATTAATATATAAGATAATTACCCCCACCCTTGCCCATTTTTTATTTTGGCATATTGCCATTGTTCAGTTGCGCAGATTTTTTCTGAAAACAAATTGTGCACTTTTTATCAGAACAAATTTAGAAAAAAATTATATATTTGTACGTTGCAAATTAAATATGCGATTATTATTATTATTATTATTATTAGAGAGAATCAATTTTTTTCTAAAGAATAGAAAGGAACAATTTGGAGATAAATCTAATTGAAACTGCCATACCGTTAAAAAAATCAGAGTGGAATTTACGGTAACGGTCAAAATGACATTTTCAGTTAAAAAAATTTAGTTAAGGGACCTAATTAGGTGGGAAAAAAAGGGACCTAATCCTCCAAAATAAAAAATATAAATGACTAAATTGGTTAATTTTCCTATCCGTGGATGGTGAGTTGAAAAGTGAAGTTTCAAAATTGTCCTTACCTTTTGACGGGATAGTGACAGTAACGGTCAAAATGATCTTTTCAATTAAAAAATATTTATTAAATGACCTAACTAGTTAAAAATAAAAAAGAGGGACTTGTAAAATAAAAAAATTAAAGGACTAAAATGACTATTTTTTTTAAGAGGATGTAGTTGAAAAAAAATGACCTTTTCCCAACTCTCTATTTTTCTTCTAATCTCAAATTTGAGGAGAGCTTTGCTCCTCCTATAATGACTTTAGCTACTGAGGATAAGTTGTAATTCACAAAACAGTCGATTTTATACATGAAGTTCGCACATTTTAAATGTTTATGAAAAGACAAGAGTTTACTATCTTTATTTCATAATATACATCGTTTTAAACTTATATATAAAAATTAAAAATTTATAAATTTTAAATAATTTTAAAACTAAACTTTCAAAAATATTCTTAATTAAGTATTTGTCTACTTTAGTAATTGGAGAGAATTGAGTCATAATTAATGAAAAAAAGATATTGCAATGAGAAATAGAATTAGAAAAAAATAATAAATTTTTATAAAAATTTATAAAACGATTTATATTATAAAAAAATTAAATTTAAAACGACTTATATTATAAAACGTAAATAGTAACAATTTTGACCTAACATGAAATCAATTGAAAGGAAAAGTTGGTAATAAAAATTGTATTGGAAAGCAACAAATGTAAGAGATTGCTTGGTATAATTGTATTGTAATTATACTTGAAGAAGACCTGGTTAAATAGCTTAATTAATGAAAATATTAGTGTTTCGACAAAAAAAAAAAAAAAATTGTTGAACATGACTTATATGTTCTTTACTATATAAAGAAGAAAAAAAAAACTAATAGCTTTGACCTTGAAGTAGTATTTATTCCCTGGTTACGGCGGCGGAATGGTGGAAGGATCCGACTTCCCGGCGTGCGGTTCGTGTAGACAGCGATTGGCCGCGGTCTTCAACGCTGGATCCTGGAAGTAGAGGTCCATGGGACACGTGTAAGTTGCTAGCCAGGTGATCATAAATACTCATAGATCAAGTGGTCAGATTTGACTTTCTCCACATCGCATGGCCAAAGCTTAACTGCTTTAGAATCCGTCGTATATGATCCTAATAAAAACAATTTGATGTCTGCATGGAGTAATTTGTGTTAAAGGGATCAAATTTAGCCTCAATAAATGCGGCTCAAAAGTAATTAAAAGATATAAAAAATTTAATATGTGTTATAAAATTAGGGTAGTGTTAGAATAAAATTTTCACACTACACACTAATAAAACTCTAACTATTCTTTGCACAAGAATTTCTCTTCAAACTTCTCTCTTTCTCTCACAATTCTTTCTCTAATCTTTCTTTCACTAATCTTTCTTTCACAAAATGATGATGTATTACAAGCTTAGAGAATAGCTCTATTTATAAAGCTCTAATTAGTAGAATACATCATGCCATACATCATCTTCCACTAATCTCAATTAGTGGTGTCTCCACTAAATGGTGGACATCCATAAAAATCTTCTAATAATTCACATAAATCCATAATTAGTGGAGCCTCCACTAATTAATGAAGATTCCAATAATTCATAACATTCCCCTTGGATGTCCATCCATTACATAAAGAATATGCCTCGTTAAAACCTTACTAGATAAAAACCCGGTGAGAAAAAAATCTAGTGAAGGAAAAAGAGTACACTATTCTATATGTCAGTTTATTACTCCCCCTTATGAGATGATTCATTTAAATCTTTAAACCGACGCATACCGATTTTATATCTCAACTTCTCAAATGTTGCAATCGGTAAAGTCTTCGTGAAAATATCTGCGAGGTTATCACATGATCGAATTTGTAGCACATCAATTTCACCTTTCTTCTGAAGTTTATGAGTAAAGAATAATTTTGGTGAAATATGTTTTGTCCGATCTCCTTTAATATATCCTCCTCGTAATTGAGCTATGAAAGCTGCATTGTCTTCATAAAGAAGAGTTGGAATATCTTTGATTGATGATAATCCACAACTTTCTCGGATATAATGAATCATGGATCTTAGCCATACACATTCTCGACTTGCTTCATGAATGGCTATAATTTCAGCATGATTTGAAGAAGTAGCTTGGAGATATCGAAGGACTTGTTTAATTCCATTCCAATGTCGTGTTGGTGAAGAACTAAATATTGCTAATAAATTGATAGTAAAAGCAATATCAGATCGTGTATTATTAGCAAGATACATCAATGCATCAATTGCACTGAGATATGGTACTTTAGGATCAAGGAGTTCTTCATCATTTTCTTGAGTTTGGAAATGATCTTTATCCACATTTAATTATCGGACGATTATTGGAATACTCAATGGATGTGCTTTGTCAATGTAAAATCTTTTTAGCACTTTTGTTGTATATGTTGATTGATGAATAAATGTTCCACTCTCCAGATGTTCAATTTGTAAACCAAGGCAAAATTTGGTTTTACCAAAATCCTTGATTTTGAATTCTCTTTTTAAATAATCAATTGTTTCTTAGAGCTCTTCAGGAGTTCCAATAAGATTAATATCATCAACATATATAGCTAATATCACAAATTTAGAACCAGATTTCTTAATAAAAACACATGGACATACCTGGTCATTTTTAAATCCAGCTTTCAATAAATATTCACTAAGGCGTGTGAACCACATGCGCCGATTGCTTCAGGCCATATAATGATTTACTGCAACTTGATGGAGTAATTTTCACGAGGATAATGTTTATATGCTTGAGCATATGAAATCCTTCGGGGATTTTCATGTAAACATCATTTTCTAAATTTCCATACAAGTAAGCGATGACAACATCTAATAGGCGCATATCTATCTTTTCATGTACTTGCCAAACTGATAAGATATCGGAGTGTAATAGCATCAACAACGAGGAGAATAAGTTTCATCATAATCAATACCTGGTCTTTGTGAAAAACCTTGGGCTACTAATCGCGCTTTATATCGAACGATTTCACTCTTTTCATTGCTCTTTCGCACAAATATCCATTTGTAGCCAACATGTTTTACACCTTACGGTGTTCGGATCTGCAGTCCGAAGACTTCACGTTTTGTCGAGTGCATTTAACTCCGATTGAATCGCATCTTTCCATTGCGACCAATCTTTTCTATGCCGACATTCATCAAGCGATATTGGTTCAGGATCATCATTATCCTGTGTAACATCAAGAGATATATTGTATGCAAATATATTATCAATAACAATTTCTATCCGATTCCAACTTCTACGGAAGTGGTATAATTGATAGAAATTTCGGTGTTACTTTCATCAACTTCGGTTCTTTGTCATCGGTTCTCTCTTGGTCTTTATCATTCTTTTCTTCAATATGATCTTCTGGATCATTTAATCCTCTTTTCTTTCGAGGATTTTTATCTTTAGAACCAAGAGGTCGGCCACGCTTACGGCGTGTTTTTGACTCAAGCGACTATAGGTATAATATTTTGTTTCTGCTGGAACTTCAATTCGAATAGGAGCATTTATAGGCTGGAATATGCGATTTTGTAACTCTTCCGGAGTCAACAAAAGCGTATGGCATTTGATTTGCAATGCTTTGCAAATGAATTATCTTTTGAACTTCAAGTTCACATGCGCTTGTGCGCGGATCAAGATAATTTAATGATGTTGTCCAAGCAAGATCCTTTTTATGTTGTTTTGGTTCTCCCCTAATTTAGGGAATAATGATTCATCAAAATGACAATCGACAAATCTTCTTGTGAATACATCTCTGTCGGGGGTTCAACATACACGATAATAGAGGGAGAATCATATCCAACGTATATCCCCTTTCTTCTTTGAGGACCCATCTTTGTACGTTGGTTTGGTGCAATTGGAATATATACTGACACACCCAAAAATTCTTAAATGAGCAATATTTGGTTACGACCCAAAAGCCAATTGCAAATGAGAGAATTTATGATAACTAGCTGGTCTTATACGTACAAGTGTTGCGGCATGTAGAATAGCATGTCCCCAGGCGAGATGTTGGGAGATTTGTTTTCATTAATAATGGTCTAGCAATTAATTGTAATCGTTTAATCAAAGATTCGACAAGACCATTTTGTGTGTGAACATGAGCTACGAGGATGTTCAACATTAATCCCAATTGACATGCAATATGCATCAAAAGCATGTGATGAAAATTCATCGACATTATCCAAACGGATATTTTTAATGTGATGGTCCGGAAATTGTGCTCGTAATTTAATTATTTGAGCAAGTAATCTCATAAACGCCAGGTTGCGAGTAGATAATAAACATACATGTGACCATCGGGATGATGCATCAATTAAGACCATAAAATATTTGAGCGGTCCACATGGTGGATCAATAGGTCCACAAATATCTCCAGTGAATCCGTTCGAGAAATGTAGGACTTTCGACTCCTACTTTTACTGGTGATGGTTTAACAATTAATTTTCCTAGGGAACATGCGAGTACATGCGAATTTTTCGATGTTAATATCCTTTTATTTTTTAAAGGATGACCATGTGTATTCTCAATGATTCTTCTCATCATGGTAGATCCCGGATGACCCAACCGGTCATGCCAAATGCTAAAAGTAATAGGATCAGTAAACTTCTGGTTTACTAGATGATGAATTTCAATTGTACGTATTTTTACAAAATATAGGCCAATAGAAAAAGACGGCAGTTTTTCTAATACAGATTTCTTACCCAAATGCATTTGAGTAATAAAAAGATACTCAATCCCATTTTCCTCATTTGTTTCAACATGATACCCATTTCTGCGGATATCTTTAAAACTCAATAAATTTCTTATGGATTTTGAGGAAAATAGTGCCTTATCAATAATAATTGTTGTTCCTTTAGGCAATAATATACTAGCTCTTCCGGAGCCCTCAATTACATTTGCACTACCGTTTATCGTATAAATATTTATTTATCCCATTTTGAGATCAGAAAAATATTTCTCATTTTTTAGTATGGTGTGTGTAGTTCCACTATCAATAATGCATACATCATCATTAACAACAGACATCTGAACACAAGTATGTATATGCAAACGTAAATATTATTAGAATAGAA
Organism: Voacanga thouarsii; assembly: GCA_026120185.1. Lineage (NCBI taxonomy): Eukaryota > Viridiplantae > Streptophyta > Magnoliopsida > Gentianales > Apocynaceae > Voacanga > Voacanga thouarsii. Next base: position 804,381 of record JANUWF010001042.1, on the reverse strand, counting down.
TGAAAATGAAAATACAAAAATATCAAGGTGAGGCTTTATTTCTTCTGGACACTGCCATCACCAATTAAATGGTATATCCTACCGTCTGGGTGTTCAAAAAAATCCGATACATCCATATGGGTAATATTGATATTAAGATCTTCAGGATCAATATCATCATCCTCAACATTATTTATTGGATGTTGAGAAAAATTTGCTTCCGCATTTTTATTTTTCAATGAAGCTTGATACAATTCAACTAAATGCTTAGTCGATGCAGCGATTTCGTGACCAATGACCTTTCATGCCACATCTATAACATATATCCTCATGCTTTTCTTCAATTTATTTTTCTTTTCCCTTATGATCTTTTCTGTTCCACTTCAGATTGCAAGTATTTCTCACAGTTTGATTATAATTGTGATAAGGAAAATATCGAACGTGTCTACGACCATAACCACGACCACGGCCATGGCCATGGCCACGACCACGACTATAACGATGGCTTCTGTTAGAGCCAACAGCATTCACTTAGGAGTCTTTGTTGAGCCGATTGGTCTGGCTTCATGATTTCTCAATAATAACTCATTATTCTTCTCTGCAATGAGGAGGGTAGTAATTAAATCTATAAATTTTGTATACCCCTTTTCTCGATATTGTTCTTTGCAGGACAATATTCGAGGCATGAAAGGTGGAGAATGTCTTCTCCAACATATCTTCATCGATCACTTTTTCTCTGCATAATTTTAATTGAGATGTAATTTTATACATTGCGGAGCTATATTCATTGACGGTTTTAAAATCTTGCAACCTTAGGTGCAACCATTCATACCGTGCGAGTAGGTAATACGACCATCTTCGAGTGGTCAAATCTTTCTTTTAAATTTACCCACAGGACATATGGATCTTTTTCGGTAAGATATTCCATTTTCAAATTTTCATCGAGATGACGACGAATAAAAATCAAAGCTTTAGCCTTATGTTGTGCAGATGCACTATTATTTGCTTGAATAGTTTCACTAAGGCCTTTAGCATTTAGGTGCATTTCTGCATCGAGAACCCATGACATATAATTTTTTCTAGAAATATCAAGAGTTACAAATTCGAGTTTAGCGAGATTAGCCATAGAGATCAATAAATGCGTACCTGTCTTCTGGTTTTGGTAACGGCAGAAACTCGTGCTTAGTCTTCTGGCTTTTGTACCAATAGAGACTCGTGCTGATAACGTGTTATAAAATTAGGGTAGTGTTAGAATAAAATCTTCACACTACACACTAATAAAACTCTAACTATTTTGCACAAGAATTTATCTCTTTCTCTTCTCTCACAATTTTCTCTAATATTTCTTTCACTAATCTTTCTTTCACAAAATGATGGTGTATTACAAGCTTAGAGAATAGCTCTATTTATAGAGCTCTAATTAGTGGAATACATCATGCCATACATCATCTTCCACTAATCTCAATTAGTGGTGTCTCCACTAAATGGTGGACATCCATAAAAATCTTCTATAATAATTCACATAAATCCATAATTAGTGGAGCCTCCACTAATTAATAAAGATTTCAATAATTCATAACAATATGTTTTTTATTATATTGGAAAAAAAATCACATCTTCCCCACAAAAAATATTTCCTCCATCACTTTTTTTTTTTTTTTTCTCATATTCATTCCTCAAGGGTTTTTCCGATAATATTTTCAAAATATCTAATTCCCATAAAACTCTTAGTTCTATACCATCATATTAAATGAAAATTCTAACTATTACATAAAATATTTTGGTTCTTATCCTTTATTACCATTCCATCGTATAATCATAATTGACACTTCTTCTTTTCCTTATTCTATCAATATAACATAATTATAGTTGGCACTTTTGTCTTATACTATCAATTTATATGGAAAGTTATAGTCAATTGCAAGATATAATATACGAAGAAACATAGCATAATGAATAAGAGTAAGTAGAGAATGATGAAAAATTCGACAATGAAAATACACATCAGCAGAATGAAGAAGAAGAAGAAGATGATGATGATGCTCCAAAGGTAGATCAGTTATTTTTCACTGCAGACGATTTGTTGGGAAGTTATCTATCAAATGCTAAACGATAGGGTTTCAATGTGGCTAAAAAGTCAACTTTAAAGTGTAGTTACTACATACAAACATATCAAATTATTAGTTGTGATAAGGAAAAAAAATCTTATGCAAATACTAGGATAAATAGAATCCATTGTCTTGCATGTTTATGAGCAACTCGTGGCAGGTGTCTAAAGTTCACAATCAACATAACCATGAATTGGATCCTTCCATGACAATATTTATGCTAGCACACAGAAATCTTACTTCATTTATGAAAATAAATGTTGATTAGATATTTATTTTGATTTAAATAATGTAATAATTTATACGTATTTTTTATAAAAAATAAAAAATTATACTAAGATAAATGTAATATATCTTGAAACTTCTTAATAACAAGTTCATCAAATTTTGGATACTTAGCATATCAAGAGATGTGTATAATTCTCATGGTAACAATTCTCAAATAGTTTGCCCATGTTATAAAATTAGGGTAGTGTTATAATAAAATCTACACACTACACACTAATAAAACTCTAACTATTCTTTGCACAAGAATTTCTCTTCAAACTTCTCTCTTTCTTTCTCTCACAATTCTTTCTCTAATCTTTCTTTCACTAATCTTTCTTTCACAAAAATAATGGTGTATTACAAGCTTAGAGAATAGCTCTATTTATAGAGCTCTAATTAGTGGAATACATCATGGCATACATCATCTTCAACTAATCTCAATTAATGGTGTCTCCACTAAATGGTGGACATCCATAAAAATCTTCTAATCATTCACATAAATCCATAATTACTGGAGCCTCCACTAATTAATGGAGATTCCAATAATTCATAACACTCCCCCTTGGATGTCCATCCATACATAAAGAATATGCCTCGTTAAAACCTTACTAGATAAAAACCCAGTGGGAAAAAAAATCTAGTGAAGGAAAAAGAGTACACTATTCTATATGTCTGTTTATTACTAACCCTTATGAGATGATTCCTTTAAATCTTTAAACCGACGCATACCGATTTTATATCTCAACTTCTCAAATGTTGCAGTCAGTAAATTCTTCGTGAAAATATCTGCGAGGTTATCACATGACCGAATTTGTAGCACATCAATTTCACCTTTCTTCTGAAGCTCATGAGTAAAGAAGAATTTTGGTGAAATATGTTTTGTCCGATCTCCTTTAATATATCCTCCTCGTAATTGAGCTATGCAAACTGCATTGTCTTCATAAAGAGGAGTTGGAATATCTTTGATTGATGATAATCCACAACTTTCTCGGATATAATGAATCATGGATCTTAGCCATACACATTCTCGACTTGCTTCATGAATGACTATAATTTCAGCATGATTTGAAGAAGTAGCTGCTTGGAGATATCGAATGACTTGTTTAATTCCATTCCAATGTCGTCGTGTTGGTGAAGAACTAAATCTTGCTAATAAATTGACAGAAAAAATAATATCAGGTCTTGTATTATTAGCAAGATACATCAATGCACCAATTGCACTGAGATATGGTACTTCGAGGACCAAGGAGTTCTTCATCATTTTCTTGAGGTCGGAAAGGATCTTTATCCACATTTAATGATCGGACGATCATTGGAATACTCAATGGATGTGCTTTGTCCATGTAAAATCTTTTTAGCACTTTTCTTTGTATATGTTGATTGATGAATAAATGTTCCACTCTCCAGATGTTCAATTTGTAAACCAAGGCAAAATTTGGTTTTACCAAAATCCTTGATTTCGAATTCTCTTTTTAAATAATCAATTGTTTCTTGGAGCTCTTCGGGAGTTCCAATAAGATTAATATCATCAACATATATAGCTAATATCACAAATTTAGAACCAGATTTCTTAATAAAAACACATGGACATACCTGGTCATTTTTAAATCCAGCTTTCAATAAATATTCACTAAGGCGTGTGAACCACATGCGCCCAGATTGCTTGAGGCCATATAATGATTTACTGCAACTTGATGGAGTAATTTTCACGAGGATAATGTTTATATGCTTCGGGCATATGAAATCCTTCGGGGATTTTCATGTAAACATCATTTTCTAAATTTCCATACAAGTAAGCGGTGACAACATCTAATAGGCGCATATCTATCTTTTCATGTCTTGCTAAACTGATAAGATATCGGAGTGTAATAGCATCAACAACGGGAGAATAAGTTTCATCATAATCAATACCTGGTCTTTGTGAAAAACCTTGGGCTACTAATCGCGCTTTATATCGAACGATTTCACTCTTTTCATTGCGCTTTCGCACAAATATCCATTTGTAGCCAACGGGTTTTACACCTTACGGTGTTCGGACTACTGGTCAGAAGACTTCACGTTTTGTCGGTGCATTTAACTCCGATTGAATCGCATCTTTCCATTGCGACCAATCTTTTCTATGCCGACATTCATCAAGCGATATTGGTTCGGGATCATCATTATCTGTGTAACATCAAGAGATATATTGTATGCAAATATATTATCAATAACGAGTTTCTATCCGATTCCAACTTCTCTAGGAAGTGGTATAATTGATAGAAATTTCGGTGTTACTTTCATCAACTTACGGTTCTTTGTCATCGGTTCTCTCTTGGTCTTTATCATTCTTTTCTTCAATATGATCTTCGGATCATTTAATCCTCTTTTCTTTCGAAGATTTTTATCTTTAGAACCAAGAGGTCGGCCACGCTTACGGCGTGTTTTTGACTCAGTGGCTATAGGTATAATATTTTGTTCTGCTGGAACTTCAATTCGAATAGGAGCATTTATAGGCTGGAATATGCGATTTTGTAACTCTTCAGAGTCAACAAAAGCGTACGGCATTTGATTTGCAATGCTTTGCAAATGAATTATCTTTTGAACTTCAAGTTCACATGCGCTTGTGCGCGGATCAAGATAATTTAATGATGTTGTCCAAGCAAGATCCTTTTTATCTTGTTTTGGTTCTCCCCTAATTTAGGGAATAATGATTCATCAAAATGACAATCAACAAATCTTCTTGTGAATACATCTCCTGTCGGGGGTTCAACATACACGATAATAGAGGAAGAATCATATCCAACGTATATCCCCTTTCTTCTTTGAGGACCCATCTTTGTACGTTGGTTTGGTGCAATTGGAATATATACGACACACCCAAAAATTATTAAATGAGCAATATTTGGTTCTGACCCAAAAGCCAATTGCAAAGGAGAGAATTTATGATAACTAGCTGATCTTATACATACAAGTGTTGCAGCATGTAGAATAGCATGTCCCCAGGCAGATGTTGGGAGATTTGTTTTCATTAATAGTGGTCTAGCAATTAATTGTAATCGTTTAATCAAAGATTCAGCAAGACCATTTTGTTTGTGAATATGAGCTACAGGATGTTCAACATTAATCCCAATTGACATGCAATATGCATCAAAAGCATGTGATGAAAATTCATCAGCATTATCTAAACGGATATTTTTAATGTGATGGTCCGAAAATTGTACTCGTAATTTAATTATTTGAGCAAGTAATCTCGCAAACGCCAGGTTGCGAGTAGATAATAAACATAAATGTGACCATCGGGATGATGCATCAATTAAGACCATAAAATATTTGAACGGTCCACATGGTGGATCAATAGGTCCACAAATATCTCCGTGAATCCGTTCGAGAAATGTAGGACTTTCAGCTCCTACTTTTACTGGTGATGGTTTAACAATCAATTTTCCTAGGGAACATGCAGTACATGCAAATTTTTCTGATGTTAATATCCTTTTATTTTTTAAAGGATGACCATGTGTATTCTCAATTATTCTTCTCATCATGGTAGATCCCGGATGACCCAACCGGTCATGCCAAATGCTAAAAGTAATAGGATCAGTAAACTTCTGGTTTACTAGATGATAAATTTTAATTGTACGTATTTTTACAAAATATAGACCAGTAGAAAAAGATGGCAGTTTTTCTAATACCGATTTCTTACCCAAATGCATTTGAGTGATAAAAAGATACTCAATCCCATTTTCCTCATTTGTTTCAACATGATACCCATTTATGCGGATATCTTTAAAACTCAATAAATTTCTTCTGGATTTTGAGGAAAATAGTGCCTTATCAATAATAATTGTTGTTCCTTTAGGCAACAATATACTAGCTCTTCCGGAGCCCTCAATTACATTTGCACTACCGTTTATCGTATAAATATTTATTTCTCTCATTTTGAGATCAGAAAAATATTTCTCATTTTTTAGTATGGTGTGTGTAGTTCCACTATCAATAATGCATACATCATCATTAACAACAGCCATCTGAACACAAATATATATATATGTAAACGTAAATATTATTAGAATAGAATGAAAATGAAAATACAAAAATATCAGGGTGAGGCTTTAGTTCTTCTGGACACTGCCATCACTAATTAAATGGTATATCCTACCGTCTGGGTGTTCAAAAAAATCCGATACATCCATATGAGTAATATTGATATTAAGATCTTCAGGATCAATATCATCATCCTCAACATTATTTATTGGATGTTGAGAAAAATTTGTTTCCACATTTTTATTTTTCAATGAAGCTTGATACAATACAAATAAATGCTTAGCCGTACGACAGTTTCGTGACCAATGACCTTTCATGCCACATCTATAACATATATCCTCATGCTTTTCTTCAATTTCTTTTTCTTTTCCCTTATGATCTTTTCTGTTCCACTTCAGGTGGTCAGTATTTCTCACAGTTTGATTATAATTGTGATAAGGGAAATATCGAGCGTGTCTACGACCATAACCACGACCACGGTCACCGCCATGGCCACGACCACGACTATAACGATGGCTTCTGCTGGAGCCAACAGCATTCACTTATGGGAGTGCTGTTGAGCTAGTTGGTTTGGCTTCATGATTTCTCAATAATAACTCATGTTAAAGCTGTCAATTTTGGATACCCTTTTTCTCGATATTGTTACTGTAGGACTTGAAAATTGGAGAATGTCTTCTCCAATATAACTTCATCAATAACTTTTTCTCCGTAAAATTTTTAACTAAGATGTAGTTTTATACATCACGGAGTTCACGATTTTACAATCTTGCAACTTCAGGTGCAACCATTCATACCGTGCAGTGGGTAGTACGACCATCTTCGGTGGTCAAATCTTTCTTTTTATCCACATGACATATGGATCTCATTTTTTTTAGCATTTAGATGCATTTACGTATGACATATAATTTTTTTTCGAAATATCAAGGGCTACAAATTCGAATTTAGCGAGATCAATAAATGCGTACCTGTCTTCCGGCTTTAATAATGGCGGAGACTCGTGTCGATAACGTGTTATAAAATTAGGGTAGTATTAGAATAAAATCTACACACTACACACTAATAAAACTCTAACTATTCTTTGCACAAGAATTTCTCTTCAAACTTCTCTCTTTCTTTCTCTCACAATTCTTTCTCTAATCTTTCTTTCACTAATCTTTCTTTCACAAAAATAATGGTGTATTACAAGCTTAGAGAATAGCTCTATTTATAGAGCTCTAATTAGTGGAATACATCATGGTATACATCATCTTCAACTAATCTCAATTAATGGTGTCTCCACTAAATGGTGGACATCCATAAAAATCTTCTAATCATTCACATAAATCCATAATTACTGGAGCCTCCACTAATTAATGGAGATTCCAATAATTCATAACAGCCCAAAAATTTTTGAATACTTTCCGTTCCATATCAAGCGAGCCATGAAGAAAAGTTTTGTTTCTAAAACCTGAATAAAACATACAAGAATATATATTGTCAATATTTTTCACAATATATAATGAACGTTACATAATATAATACAATCTTTTTAAGACAATAAAATTCATACTCTATTTTTTTTTTCCCTTAGCAAAACACATATTTTTCATTACTATGATGAAGACAGTCAACACGTTCAAGCAAAAATAATAATAATAATAATCAATCAGATTCTTCTTTTATTTTCTAAGAATAGAGTATTAAAATCTAAAAAAGATTTTTGCTTTGCCTTTCTCTTTTTCATTTTTACGAATATAGTATTTTTTTAAGATAATAAAATTCATACTTAACCAAAAAAATATTAGTATCACAGTGAAGACGATTAACACATTCAAGGAAAAAATAAATAATAAAAGAAAAAGAGGTAGGCTGTAGAAATAATATAAAAAAATCAAAATTCTATTTTTGATTGTGGCTCTTCTTTCCATTTTTCACTCTGAAGTCTGTCTCTCTCCTTGTCGACCCTCACCCTTTTATTAACATGGTGAGTGAAAGAATTTTGCTTTTCCTTTCCAATGAAAAGTCGACACCTAAAACCATAAATATAGAACTAAAATCATCGAAGAATGAAGAAATCATTCCATACTAAAGAATTAAAATTATAAAATAATAAAGAAATTATTATATCATAAAATAATAAGAAATCGTTACATACCAAAGAGTTGGAGTAATCTTGACATGTAGATGAAAAATAGAATCAGAGAGACACAAGAGGGAAGCAAAAATATGAGGAAAGGCAGAAAAAGCAGAATCACAAAGAGCAAAAGAAGGAACCGAAAATGTGGTTGAGGCCGGACTTGAAAATATGGGAGAGGCCGGACGTTTTCGTTTATAACCTTATTTAAAAGATTCAAAATGTTATTTTGTTGTAGAAGAATTCTTTTTTAAAAGGAATACATATCACAATATATAATTAATTTTTATCGGTACAGAACATTATTATTAACATAAGACTCCAAAAATTTTAAAAAGACTAATATTTAAAAGAGGATTGTTTTTTTTAATTACTATCATAATTATAAAAAAAATACTACGATATTCATCAGAGTATGACTCGAACCTATAACTTTATACTTATAAGTGAGACCATTTTACTTATAAGCAGGACTTTTCTTATAAGAATCTATTTTGAAAGCAAAGCATAACATAAAATTAATTTTTAATTAATTTACAATAGTACTATTAAGATTCTCTTATTTATATAATCTAAATATTTATTATACATTAAGATTCCATCTCTTTTGTCCTCTAAATTTTGTCTTACTGATGATACTATTTGTATATAAATATTTCAAATTAATATAAACAGTAGCAAGCAATTATAAAAATAAATAAATGTAATAAGAGAATATGTTGATATAATTTATAAATATTTTAAATTATTAACATTTATAAATAATTTAAGTAATAATTATATACATCATCTTTTATAAGATTAATTTTGTGTGCTTTTAAGATGACTTTTTATATATTATTTGTAAAACAATTTAGAGAAGTATCTAATTCGAAGTGCCGTATTGAATTTTTAAATACATCTAATGTATATCGTTTTATTTTTGTCAAATTTTCAATTAATGACAAAAAATTTATCCTAACTCATTATTAAATTACCAACAATTAAAAGAAAACCCTTTTCTTATTCTATTGAGTGGTATTTTATTAGTAAATTACCAAATATTAATAATAATAAAAAAAGCATGACAAACCATACCATCAGATGTTTTGTGATTGGCACAATCCATATCATTTTTACATTTTTCAGCCATCCCGTATCCAATAATAACATTCAACAAATATCTCATTAAAATTACTAACAGAAAAATAACAAAATATCAACAGATAAAAATACCTTTTGTTATTTTTTAATAATCATGTCGACAATTAAAACTATTACCAACACAGTACCATTAAATTAACTAACAAAATATTATTTGAATACCAAATGACATAAGTAATATTTATAAAAAAAAATTTATATAAGTCTAAAACATTTGATGGTATTTTGTTAAAAATCGTTACTATTCATTGGCAATGGATTATTGAAATTCTTTTTCATTTTGTATTTTATTTATTTTTTATTTTATATTTTGTTGGTAATCTATTAGTCATGTCTTGATAAAATTAAAATTTCTGACCAATCATTGATGAAATTACCTAGACTATTTATTTTACAAAAGCCTGTAATAAAAATGATTATATTTATATTCCAATGCTACTTAGTAAAAAATTTATGAAATAAATAGTTTTTTTGTAGTTACTCAAGATATTTTGGAAATATTGAGGACACGAGGTTTAATTTTAATTTGTTTATTACCATTAAATAAAGAATTAGTGGGTTATTGCAATTAATTTAAAATAAAGGATTAAATTTTTAGCTAATCGAAATATATAAAAAATTAGACCGAAATGACTTAAAAGATTATGATTTGTTTTTTTTTTTTTTTTTGCTAATGATTATGATTGATTTTATTTTTTTTAACATTTGAGTTGATCAAAATATATAAAACAAAATATTTTGAATCATTGAGATAGTCCTTCAAAGTGTAATCATTCAAAACTATGTGTAAGTATATCATTCAAAATCATTTTTTGTTTTTAATATCAATTGCCTTTTAAAAAAATTCAAATTAGAAGGGATAAGTCTTTGAAGATCCTGGATGTCATATTAATTGTAGATGCAACTAAACATTGTATATACATAATTGTTCTATAGTTAATATAAATGTATTTAATAATCTATTAATGTTGAAGTAGTAAAAATAAGAAAGTTACAAGTTGAATTCTTCTTAAAGCTTTAACCAACTTTAGATATCTAATTATTAATTTTTATCTATACATTTTTTATTTCTTTTTTAGTTTTGCAAAGAGGACATTATATTCAAATTTAAAGACATACATTTTGGTTAGTGAATAAATAATTTTAAATTAATCATACTCAAACTCATAAATATATTGCTAAAAATTAATATATTCGAAGAACAACATAATAATGAAATATAAATTGATTTAAACTAGATTAAACTTCAAAATATGATGACAAAACCTAACATAGATAGATGGATTGAAATAATGATAAATTAAATTTCAGAAGATGAATCATGGATCATAATGACATTCTTGTCAAGAACTTTAACAAGATTTTCAAGAACCTCATGGAGATTCAACAACGACTTTTCATCCTTGAGCGCAAGAGCTTCTGCTTGGGTTTCTTTCACCTTCCAAAAATAAAGGAGACACTTCAATAGGATTTTTGCCTTATTATTTAGTTTGGCCAATTGGTCATGTTGCTTTTCATCTCTAGCTTCTAGGGTTGCTGGAGAAGCAGCCATTATGCGAAAGGAAAAGTCTTTTCTGGTGAGCGTGTCATAGTTTCAAGCGAGGTATTGTAAAGAAATACACGTAAGAATGTTAAGCAATATTTGTAAAATATTGATTGAGGAAGTTTAATGATAAAAAGACTTATATACCCCTATTGATCTAGATCAATTTGATTCGCAAAGTATTTCCAATTCTGAAATATATGAAAATTAATGGCTAAGAGAGGTGTTTAATAGTGAGAGAAATTCGAAGAGTTAAGAGATTAAAGTTAATAACCAAGAGATATATTTAATAGTTAGAAAAATTTAAAGAGTTAAGGGATTCTCAAAATTTTAGAGATAAATACAGGACATTAAAAGTTACATTTAAAGGTTTTGAGAGATAAACTTCATTAAATAACGTTCATTTGAAATCATTTGAATCCAATGAATTCATATTACCTTTCATATTTTCTTTAAAAAAAAATTTAAGTTCAACAGGTTACGTGTCTACGTTACTACGTGTCATAACGGGAGCTTTTTGTAACTTATATATATATATATATATATATATATATATATAATTTTTAAAATATCTACTATTATATAATAATATTTTAATTTTTTTTAATAAAAAAGACTAATGTTGTAAGTGGATAACAATTGGTTTGAGATGAATTTATGAAAATATAATAAAAATTATTAAATATATAGGTCAAGCCGGGCTTAAAGTAGAGTCAAGAAGAGAATATAATATATTGTAAGTATATATTAAATCTAAAAAATAAAACTATTTAAATTAAGAAAAAATTTTAGTTGGAGTTTGATTAGTATCTACTCACACCATAAATTACTAAAACTAAAAATTATAAAGTTATATTAAAATTTAAAAATTAATATCATAGTTTAGTAAGATAACAAATAATTAGTTTAGAAAATACTAAATACATTATTACTTTTATAAATTGATAGATAATATAAAGTAAAAAAATTATAAAAATGACAAATATTTTAAAACTGGTATAATGTGCAAAATTTTCCCATTTTCTTCTTTCGAGAGATTTGCGTGGGAGCACGCATGCATGCATGATTCTTCTGCTTACTTGATAGCATGTATTAGGAGTGGAAAAATATTAATTTATCTAGAAAATTAAGAAAAAAAAGAAGGGTTAGAAGTTCATTAGAATAAGTTCGATTTGATCACTATAATTCACCAATACACGAACTCTCACAAGCATTTGATTATTGTAATAACAGACAAGAGATTTGGACATATATATATATATAATATTATAAGTATATAATAATTCTGTAAAATAAAAATTATTTAAATTAATATTATTTTATATTAAAATTTTGATTTCAACTTAAAAGAGTTTCTTCCAATCACAATCTTATGTGACGCGAATGGGAACGCGTGGCATTACATCCTGAAAGGAAATACAACCCTGGTGGAGCCGCCTTACTTTGAGAAGCGCGGGGTGCTGGAACCGCTTTAGATTGATCTGTTATGTTTCCTTCAAGTACCGCCACGTCTTTCCATCATTCCAAAATCCGCCCTCTTATTCAAATTCAAATTCCACTTTTTCCCTCCACCACCCATCGCGGCGGAGCATTGCACTGAGACGTCTCGGCAATGGCGACGGCAAACAATGCAGCCTTCCCAACTACCCCAACGGCTGAAAAATCTACATCCTCCATTTCAAAAAGGAACTACCACCAATTAACGGACCCCTCTTCAGCTCGACCCAGTCCAGACATCAGGACCCGATTCGAAGCCTACAACCGGCTGCAGGCCGCCGCCGTGGCCTTTGGCGAGAAACTGCCCATTCCCGAGATTGTCGCCCTCGGTGGCCAGTCTGATGGCAAAAGCTCTCTTCTTGAAGCCCTTCTTGGGTTCCGTTTCAATATACGAGAAGTTGAAATGGGCACCCGACGGCCCCTCATTCTTCAAATGATTCACGATCCAACTGCTTTGGAGCCCCGTTGTCGCTTCCAGGTTACTGTACATCTCACTTTGCTAGGTTTTAGGCTTCTGAGAGTTGTTTATTTATAAATTTCACACTTTTGATTTGCATATTCGAAACTGTAATTGAGATGAGGTTTATGATGTATGGCTTTTGGATTTCTAGGATCGCTGCTAACTTAGCAATGATGATGATCATTGGGAATATATACTCGTAGAAAATAATCTTACGTATGTAGGTATAGTGAATTAAAGGTTTGATCTTTATAAGGTCGTTGATGGATAGTAGTTCAATATCTAAAGTTTTTATCTTCAGGCAGAGAACTACTGATAATTTGGAAGCCAAGAATCATTAGCAAAGAGTAGTTTTAGATGTAAGATATCTCTAAATGACCAAATTACAGATCAAGATAAAGATTTCATTGATTGTGCATTTTGTTCGTCGTGCATAGTTTTTGCTTTGGATTATATAAACTTATATTTGAAAAATAAATGGAAGCAGGAGGAGGATTCAGATGAATATGGAAATCCCATTTGTTCATCATCTGCAATTGCAGATACCATAAAGTCCAGGACAGAGACACTCCTAAAGAAGACCAAGTCTGCAGTTTCTTCTCAGCCCATAGTGATGAGAGCAGAATATGCACATTGTCCCAATCTCACTATCATTGACACCCCAGGCTTTGTTCTCAAGGTACGTTTGCAATCGAAACATTCATGCATTTGTGAGAACAAAGAGCAGCAGAGCTTTGCTAGTTTTTTTTTCCCCCCATGTTTAAAAAATGATTAATTTTGTTGGCAGGCAAAGAAGGGGGAACCTGATAATACACCAGATGAGATCCTATCTATGGTGAAGACACTAGCTAGTCCCCCACATCGTATTCTGTTGTTCCTTCAACAAAGCAGTGTTGAATGGTGCTCATCTTTGTGGTTAGATGCCATTCGCGAGATTGATCCAACCTTTAGGAGAACTGTGATTGTTGTCTCAAAATTTGATAACCGGCTGAAGGTACATAATCGGATTCTAGTGGTGCTTCATTATATCAACAGGATATGTCTTTCCTGTTTGCCAGATAATTGCACACCAAATACATGAGCTAGGGCTAGAATAACAGAAACTACAATTTCTTCTTTCTGTGCATTCAAAGAAATTACGCATATGGAAAAAGTAACAGCAGAAACTGCAAGTGTTTTAAATGGTTAAAGAAAACCAAAAGGAGGATAGAGACATGCCTAATGCATTAAGTATGTGTATACATGTAGTATGTATTGCTTGTGGACTAGTGCATGTATTATGCATATTGCTTGTGGACTAGTTGATCACTTGCAGATAATGTTGAAATGAAGCACACTGTGGTATGTACTGAGTGAACCTTGGTATTTAAGGACTGCAGGTAAATGAAGAAACTTCTCACTCAAAACCCCATTTGACCATATGCCTTTGTTATTTCTCTATATTGACTTTTTTTTTACTACTTTAGTTGCTAAAACTATGAGATCATCTTGAAGTTGGTAATAGGTGAAGCATTTTTTGTTTCAGGAGATTTTTTGTTGATTCATAGGACATGCTAACTTATTTCAGGAGTTCAGTGACCGATGGGAAGTAGATCGCTATTTGAGTGCAAGTGGCTATCTTGGGGAGAACACTCGACCATTTTTTGTGGCCTTGCCAAAGGAGAGGGGCACAGTTTCAAATGATGAATTCCGCAAGCAGATATCACAGGTAGATGCAGAAATACTTCGCTATCTGCGTGATGGTGTTAAAGGAGGTTTTGATGAAGAAAAGTACAGGCCTTACATTGGTTTTGGCTCTCTTCGAGACTATTTGGAATCTGAACTTCAGAAGAGATACAAAGAAGCTGCACCAGCAACATTGGCTTTGCTTGAAGAGCGCTGCAATGAAGTTACAGCTGAACTAACAAGAATGGACTTCAAAATACAAGCCACTTCTGATGTTGCTCATCTTCGGAGGTCTGCCATGTTGCATGCTGCATCTATATGCAATCACGTGGTATATATTAAAGATTTCTTTTAATCGTGTTTTCTCGATTTTAGTCTTTGATGAATCGACTTCTGAGAATTTAAATTTACCCAAGTATTGTTTAATGTGCAATTTGTGAAGGGAGCACTTATTGACGGAGCTGCAGATCCTGCCCCTGAGCAATGGGGAAGAACAACGGAGGAGGAGCGATTGGAAAGTGGAATTGGCACTTGGCCTGGTGTCATAGCTGATACAAAACCACCTAATGCTTCGTTACGTCTTTATGGAGGTGCTGCTTTTGAGAGGGTGATGCATGAATTTAGATGTGCAACCTACTCCTTCGAATGCCCTCCTGTGTCGAGGGAGAAAGTAAGTGTTTAGAAAGCGTAGTATCTGCGGCGGTAGTTATGGAAAATTGATTGTAGCATGTTATGTGACAGGTGGCAAATATATTACTTGCTCATGCTGGCCGCGGTGGGAGTAGAGGAATTACAGAGGCAGCTGCAGAGATTGCACGTGCTGCTGCACGGTCATGGCTTTCTCCTCTTCTTGACACAGCTTGCGATCGACTTGCCTTTGTTTTGGGAAAGCTTTTTGATCTTGCTGTTGAGAGAAATCACCGCCAGAATACTGAATGTAAGATTTCATGTTTGGTCAATATTTCAAAAGAGTTAGACATTTATCTTTGATTTTATATAGTTAGACATATTACTTTGATTTTTATATATGGTACATTAGGGCAGGATTTTCCATATGGGGTATAAAAATGACCAGTTGTATAGGAAGAGATCAAATTTCTGAGAGTGGCCACTAGATGTTTCAATCCATTAGTTTAGGTTTTACTCTGATAATTCCTTTCATCATCTTTCTTAATTAGGACTTGCTGACTGAAACCTGATAGCAGTGTCAACTGCCCAGATGAATGGTAGAAAGAAATGGTTTGTGACTGGCTCATTCAAGGACTCTGAAATAGGAATAAACCTTTTTATCTTGTGGCATAGTTGACTAATTGAGCCCAGGTGTACATTGAATAGGATTTTGCATGTTGATCTTATGAGTGCATTTTATGCTTCAATTGGGTTAGGTTCAAGAGCTTATATCTATTTTTAATGTGTGATTCTATTTATTAAGAGTGATTGTCCAGTGGAAGGCAAAAGCTGTATGTGTTTCGTGGTTTCTTTTCTTTAGTTTATGGCCCAGTGAAATGCCAAACTGGATGTGTAATGATAAGACATAACCACGAGAATGAAGAATAATATAGCAATGGGACTGATCCTTGCTATTGTATTCTGCAGATGGAGGCAAAGCTGAAGATATGGATGGATATGTTGGTTTTTATGCTGCTTTGAGGCACTCCTATAGTCGCTTTGTGCAAGATCTTGCCAAACAATGCAAGCAACTAGTTCGACACCATCTTGATTCAGTGACAAGCCCATACTCTCAAGTCTGCTATGAGAATGACGTCTTCCAGAATTTTGGCTGCGGTGTAAGCTCAATTTGCCGATTTAACCAAGCTTCAGGTGGTTCATTTTTCCTTGAGCTGTCTGATGGGCAACCTGCATTAGAGAAAGATGTTGTGAAAGATCAAGAAAACATTCCCCCAGAAATTAATGCACAGGAAACTACTCCAGGAAAAGTTCCAGAAGGTAGAGAAGGCAAAGAAGCTCTTCGAGAAAGCCATATGACTGTTCCTGAGACTCCATCGCCTGACCTGCCACGTGAGGGAAATTATGCAGTCAAAAAAGAACTTGGAAATTGCATAGAAGTGGGAGCTAGAAAACGCCAACCTAGGGTAACGGGCCATAACAGAAATTCTGATAATTTGAGAGGGCAAAATAATGGCAGCATTCTCTTTGGAAACGGGGATATAGTCTCAAGATCAGGCTCAGCTTACTCAGAGATATGCTCAGCTGCTGCACAGCATTTTGCACGTATACGTGAAGTTCTTGTTGAACGGAGTGTAACATCCACGTTAAATTCTGGCTTCTTAACTCCTTGGTAGGTTTCTTATCTTCTCTTTGAAATTGCATGTCTTCATTGGCATGTGGGTTTGTGAGTTACCCCCTTTTGTTGATTATTGAAACTGTCTGTCAGGATGGAACTTGCCGTGAGTTTGAACTAAGATTAGGTTTGTTTTCTTGTTGAACTTGAATTCTGAACAATTAAGAATTACTGGATTAACTGAAAAGTTCATGAATAAGGCCTAGGTTCAATCTTGAACTAAACGCAAACATGCTCGAATAGAGCCTGTCTCATCGAGGTTTGGCTTGGCCTCATTAATTACAGCTCTGTCAGGAGTTAATAGGTACGATGGGCATTTGGATCCTTATGTCTTATTTAACTCAAAAAGGATCCTAGGAAGTATAATTTTCATTATTCTTTTGCTAAACAAGTAAATATTACGCCCCTTACATAAATAATGATAATT
This sequence comes from Voacanga thouarsii, assembly GCA_026120185.1. Lineage (NCBI taxonomy): Eukaryota > Viridiplantae > Streptophyta > Magnoliopsida > Gentianales > Apocynaceae > Voacanga > Voacanga thouarsii. The sequence continues at coordinate 786,857 of JANUWF010001042.1, read as the reverse complement.
GGCATTAAATTAATGCTTGTATTTGCTGCTTAAAATGTATGTAGCTGTTCTCTTCCATACTTCTTCAAGGTAAACCAGAAATTATTCGATTTCATCCTTCTTTATTAATGTGCATATGTAAATTTGAGGGCAATCCCTCATAAATCTTTCCAGAAAGTACTATTGTCTTCTAATTCAACATATTTGTGTGCCGTATAATCTTGAGTATCTGAACATTGTTATCCACCTCCCCATTGGCAAAACTACTCTTTTTTGAGTTAAAAATCAGGTAACTGACCTAACTTGTGATTTCCTGCTACTAAACTGAAGCGGACTGGTGTCACTTTAGTGGTACACAGCTATTCGTAAGTATATTTATGCTGATGATAAAATGTAAACAAATTTTTGGTTCTTATAATGTTTTCTATTTTCGCAGTCGAGACAGGCTAATGGTAGCAGTTGGACTAGATTTGTTTGCTGTGAATGATGAAAAGTTTATGGACATGTTTGTTGCACCTGGAGCAATTGATCTTCTTAAGAATGAACGCCAATCCCTTCAGAAACGTCAGAAAATTCTGAATTCGTGCTTGATTGAATTCAAAACTGTGGCTAGATCTCTGTGACAGAAACCAGGATATAATTCACTTGACATGAGTTGTGCATTCTGATCTTCTTCTAGTCCCAATTCTAAGAATGAGCCATATCTCAAAGGTTTCACATCTGGTGAACAAGTTGGAATCTCCTGTAAGTTGTGATGTCCTGTTTAAACTGAGCCACAGTATTTCTTCTGTTCTTGTCTTCCATTTGAACACTGTAAAAATCATACAAAAGAATATTCCTTTTATCTTATCAAAGCTTGTTAAGCATCAATCTTATCCTCATTTAGTGCACTTTACACAGAGTGAACATGCATTGACTTCTAAGACAGGAATTGCCTGGTTTTTTCTTTCTTTTATTGGTGGGTTTTTAAATGTGGTAGTATGAAACTAATGACTTCAAATCTAGAGACTCGGATCCTGTTAAAATAATGGTGCTTGTCTTTGCAGACTGCCAGAACCTACCATATTAATGATGTTTGCTTCATCACTGTTTCTATGAAGGTGTTGCACCCCTTGAACTATATGTTATTTGGCCGACATTTTTGAAACAAAAGAAAGAAATAAAGAATGCTATCAAAGATTTTCAAATAGTTGTAGAGATTCTAACGTGTTTCAAGTTCTTTTTCATCTGACCTTCCTTTCTCTTAATGTTCCAAATTCGATGAAGTTGATTTTCCAAATTCGATGAAGTTGATTTTGGCAATCTGAATATGGTCTCTCAACCTTTCCAACCCTTTTAAGCTCTGCTTTCTTTTCTTTCCTCTACCAAAGGAACAAAAATTATTGCAGCCATCAATACTTTCTTGTTTGTTTGGCTTGTATAAAGTGGTTTTAGTCGTCATTCCCGTTACTAAAGCTCAAACTTTCTTAAAGGATGAGTCTATATAGGACATACTATTTTCACACACTTACAGCTATCAATTGAATTTACTCTACCAAGATGGGAAGACAAAAGAGAGAGTGGGAGGGAAGGGTGGAGAGGTGTGATAGGGTGGTGGGGATGTGGTTGGGTAAATGAACAAATCTACCAAGAGGCTGATTTGTAAGGAAAAGAGGCCAGAGTAATGATGCAGTATTTTTTATGCAAAAACTGATGAGTACTATAGGGGATACTAAAACAAGAAATCAGTAAAAGAGCACAAAAGAAGCATAAAACATGGACTGACAGCTAAGATATCAGCACGCCCTCTGAATCATTCATGTACTTGAGGTTTTGAGGGTATCCCCATCCCCAGACCAAAGTGGTCCTCCTTTATCCCTACCCTAAAATGTCTCTTAAACTGGGACAAAGGACCCTTCAAAAGTACTCCCCCCTCCCCCGGGAATGAAATTAACAATGCCCTTAATCGTATCATTGAAAATCTTGCTTGTTATCAATGGCATAATGGCTCTCTCAGCCCTCATATGCTTCTTTCATCCTTTTAATATGCCAATGACTCTTTGATTTCTGAACTTCCTCGAATCTTAATGGCAGGCTCAGATTTGGATTAGATTAAACTATTATTCGTGGTGGCTTCTGCCACATGCCTTGCCACTCTAACAAAAGTCTGAATTTTCTTTTTTGGTGTTTTAAGTTTTCGTCTAGAACTAGTTTTATGATGCAGTTTTTGCAATATTCTTTGAAGTTAGATTTGAAAGAATTATAATTTAATACAAGAGTTGGTGTTGCATAAATTTATATCCAACCTTCTGATTTTAGAGTGTTTGAACATTCAAAATAGCTGCCAAGGTTTTTGAATGTTTAGCCAGTTTGTTCCATACAAATTGAGTTAGTGCAGTTAGTTAACACTCTTATTTTTATTATATGATAAGATTACCCCAATTATTTGCCCATTTAGGCTTCTCTTTGCCTCAAATAGGAGCCCCTTTCCACCGCATTTGAGATGGATTGAGGGATGGAGTTATGTGGATAGAAAATATTTTAAGTACTTCGTCAAATTACAATTTATATTACGTATATTTGAACATTATATATTTTTAAAAAGTACATATTTTTAATAAATATAATTTATAAATATTTGGTTTATATAGGTATTTTTCTATGTGGGGACTATGGCCCCATTAGCCTTCAAATATTCAATATATAATCCATAAAAGTTACACCTTGTTTAGCCCTCTCAAAGTTTATAGTTTTCTTAAATTTTTCAATCTTAATTGGCTATCTCTTCTTGCAAAAATATATACAGAATCTAGTCCTTATAAACAATTACATTAAAAAATTATAATTGTATACCTTTTCTAAAAGATATAATTTTTTTGTACATATAATTCACAAATATCAAGTCTATGCAAGTATTTTTCACCCCTTTTTATAAAAGTCTCTAGTTTTGTTTCTCAATCAATTTCTAATCTTATCAAACTACTCCATTCATCCCAAATTATCAATTTACTTTCTAATTTAATCTTTGTTCCAAATTATTTGTCCCTTTAGAAAATCAAAATTTAATAATCCAAATTTACCCCTATTTAATACTCTTCCCGTTTCAAAATACTTATTCATGAAACCTTTTGCACACATATTAAGGGTGTTGAAAATAATACTACAATTTAGATAAAGTTCCTATTTTACCATATTAAAAATATGATAATTTTTAGTTGGTGAAAATCTCAAGAAGGAAGAAGAGTTTTGGAAAGTTGTTCTATTGACTTAGAATAAATGAGGGTAAAATGGAAAGAAACTAATCATTTATTCTAAAAATATGTACAACAAATATTTTGAAACAGACAAAATAACATTCTATTTCCCAAACATATTAGTAAAATATAGTCAAAAATTCATTTTACGAATTCTATTATTCATACTCATCTCGTAATTCCCAAGAAACATCAATACCAATTTAGAGAGAGAATTAAACACTAAAAAATATTTTGACCCATTTTCTAGTAAGAATTAAATATTTAAGAAAGAGAAATAATTTAGAGTTATATTAAAATTTTAGAATTTGTGTATTCCTTAATATAAAGAGAGATACTTATCATTGAATTTTAAGGATAAAAATGAAAGATAAGATTTAATTAACTAAAAAATTTACTTTTCTTAATCTTCGTTGAATTGATTAAAGTGAATAGATAATTTAGGACTAAAAGAATATAAATTATATATTTAATCGCTAAACTTTTATCCCAAAGAACATAAAAACATTCTTAAATCAATTTCAAATCTAATTTAATTACGAATCTAATACTCAATCGCTAAACATTCTTAAATCACGCACGCGCGCACACACAAACAAAACACTCATAAATATATTAAAATGGTTCCTGGCTTGTAAGAACAAAGTCAACTGGATTTCCAGACTAGTGCTATAAAATGACCAAATCCAACCAAAACATGTAAGATCTAAAATTAGAAAACTGACTCAAATGGTTTGGCATGCCAAGAAAATCATTTTGATATTTTTGAGATTTGCATGAAGAATCTATAAAACCTAGACCTAATATCCCATGAAAGAAAGCTTCATTCTACCTCTCATTAGATCTTTGAGTGTCCTATTCTAACTTCAAAAAAGTACCATTCTTTAATTAATTTTGATTTTTTTTTAGTTCTTGCACTTTCTTTACTTGTAATGAAATCAATAGTTCATTTTCTATCCTTATCAACCTTTCCATATGATTTAATTATTTATCTTCCTCTTTTTTTCATTTTTTTTATCTTATCCTCTAAGGAGATGATGTTCCAACAAAATTATTTGAGGCTTTTTTTTTATATATATAAATAAAATAGCTCATATGCACTTGTCTACAAATTTGGATTGGTTTTCTTAATCTAATTTAAGTATGGCTGTCTTTTTCATACAACATTGATACGTTTTAGAGCCACTTTCCTATTTTTTGCCAATCATAGATTCATGCTTTGATGTGATGCTGCCAGGTAGTGTGGACACACACACACACACACTCTCTCTCTCTCTCTGTTATTATTCACTATCCTACACAAGCTCAAAGCTATTCTAAATTTGAGAAAAAGCCAATTTTATGTAATAAGAGTGTTGTTTCCCCTAATAAGAAAATAATTGGGGAAGACATGGACAAAATAGTAGCAAAAATCTCCGAAATTCTATATATAGAAACTTAAAATATACTTATATTGAAGTATAAAGAAGAGAAAAATAGTGCTTTAGATCTAGGAGGGAAACAAAAAATTAAAAAAAAAAAAAATCTAGGATTAAGAAATTTTCTTCCATGGCAAAATTAGAATTATTTAAATATAGTCACAAAACGATAATTTAATTATTTAAACCATAGGCCTTAAATTCTTGGCCTCGGTTTGCATCCATCCCCTTTTTTTTAAAAGATCATTGGACTATTTCTAGTTGCCAGCGAATTTCCTAATTTGGACATTTTTTACTATACAAATACAATCTATAAATTAAAATTCAATTATTAACATTTGTGAAATGTTAATAATTTTTGTATTATTCATATATATATATATATATATATATATATATATATATATATTAAACTAGAGACGGATTATACGAAGTGAGAATATATCTAAGTGGGATTCACCATAACACAAAAAAAGTAACAAAAAAGGTCCAAATTAAGAAATCCAGACTATAAAGTATTGTCATGTAATATAGATTTTTTAATAAAAAAATTGGAATTTTATTAGTCAAAGCCGGCTGAACTTTAAAATTATTAATTATATTTTCCGCTTTTATTCTTCTCATTGTTGTAAGATAATAAAACCAATGGAATCTTAGCATGCAAAGTCCTACTACACCTTTGCCTTGTTAAACTATGGGACTTATTGCTTTTCCCCCCACCTTTTTTTTTTTTTGAGGTGGGGGGGAGGGAGGGGGTAACCTATTTATAGGGAGAGGGGTAGTGAGATTCCCTAAATAAATACACTAACTTAATTTTTTTTAATTTTTATTTAAGAATTAAGAAAATTTACAAAATTATAAAAAATGTAAAATAGAAAATTATAAATTTACGTAAAATTCATATCACATGTTACGTAATAAAAAAAGTTTTACTAAACGATTAAGTATTTTGATTTAAAAGAGGGTTTTGTTTTGTTGGGATGCCCCAATTCAAATAGCATGGTACATATAGTAATGAGGGAAAAATTAAAATACATGTGAAGTTGTTGAGTAACGAGTGTCTTATTAATCACTTATAATTATATTATGATTGAACTGTTTAGAGAAAATAATATTGAATATTATTTAATTATTTGTATTTATCGTAAACTTTTACTTTACTACTTTATATCCTTCACCTTTTTCGTATCCTTTTTAATACTTGCCATCTATTCATATAGTAATTTTTCACCAAATTAGTCACATTACTTAAAAGTAGACGATCCAAAACTACCGCTTGAAAGGGGTAGGATAATGAGAATCGATCAAAATAAATTAAAGATATAAAAAAAAGAATAAAAAAATAGTTCTTGAATAATTTTAAAGAATCATAAATAATCAAAAGATATTTTGAATTCTCTAATAACAATATATTTGAAATATAAAGTTATCAAATTTGTAACATCTACCTAGGTTTGCAATTCATATGTGATTGTCAACAATATTTTCCTTTTGGGGGAAACAATAGAGAAATACTATTAGTACAATAAGGAAAATTTGTCCCTTGTTCTTGTCCGTCCTTTTTAGTATTCCAAAATTAAATGGGAATTTGATTCCTCTTCTTTTTACCTACTTTTTTTTCATTTCATATGAACCCAAAAAATTTTTAAAAAAATGCAAGTAAGAAGAATCAAATAAGTGGGATTTTTACCAACAAAATATGCATTTGTCAAAAGCCACATTACATGTCCAAAGTTGGAAAAAGAAAAAAGGGGAATGCATTTATGCCTTTGCCTTCATTTATTTACTCTAAAATATACTCCATCCGTCCCTATTTATCTGTCACAATCGAAAAATTTTGACGTCCCTTTTTATCTGTCACATTAAAAAAATTTAGGTGACATTAATGTTAATTTTACTTCTATATCATTATATTAAATAGTTTTGAAAAATGAAAGTGTAATAACTTTAGAGAGAGAGTTTAGCAAATAAAATAAGAAAATAATTATGGAGAACATTAAATTTAATGGTACTTTTAGAATGTATAAATAAAGTTGTATGAATTTAAGATACTAACTATTTTTTCTTAAATTGTGTGAAGTAGTTAACTGTAACAGATAAATAGAGACAGAGGGAGTACTACTTTTGAGGAATCAAAATGAAGCTTTTAATGTGTTGCTTTTTGATAAGCAAATAAAATCATTACAACAAAGATAAAAGCAACATTGATTTTTCTTTGAATCATGTTCTAATAGTATCATTTTCAGTTGTAATTTCTCTTTTGGTTGTCTTTTGCCTTCTTTCTCTTACCCTTTTGGGCATGGAATGCTTAGCCAACTTGTTAGTGCCAATTGAACCAAGTCACCAGGATGCATCATCCATCTTTTTTGTAGATTGCCTTCAAATTCTAAGGCTATAAAAGCAGTGGTAGTACATATTTTCATTTTCTAATTTTAAATTTTCCAACCATTAACTAGATGCCCGATCACATCATCTTATACAACAAATACATGCATAAAAGTTTTTATTTCTTTTTTAATGCTTTTCTGTTTTAGTTTGCTTTGGTAAGTGAAGAGGCAATTACTAGATATTGCCTTTTGTCAAATTTGTTGTTAGTGGACTATTTAGCATAAGTCACTATTGTTATTATAAAGAGGAAGAGATAAGAATAGGTACGGATTGAGTAAATATTGAATACTGAAATCTCGTCGTTCAATTAAAAATAGTTGTTATCAACTAATATATTGATATGACTTCATTTTCTATTCAACCATAGAAATGATATATGTCTTATCAATAGTAATTTTTGTCAACATAACTAAAATGAATATGTACTTATCAACAGTAATTTTTGTTGAATAACTAAAAATGAATATGTCAACTTGGGTTGCTTGATACCTAAGAAAATTAATTAGGACAAAGTATACATAATTGGTTCAATGATTCACTTGGTCTTAGAAATGATGTGATTAAGTGACTTGTAAATAAACTCTAATCAATTTGAAAAGTTGGAAGACTACAATTTTCTTGGGACATTTAATGTCAATTTGAATACTTTTTTGTCTTTCACTTAAGTAAACTAAAGAAGACTACGCATCGATGTAAACAAAGGAACAGCTTTCTTAAAAACATTCTCAAAATTCTTCTCATTTACCATATTCATCATATATTCCAAATAACAAACTTAGAACATTTCGAATAAGAACTATCGAGCAAAAAATGACAGATTCCTCAAGGATTATTTTTATAACTAAAATCCCCAGCCATGAGTTGAGTAAAGTGTTGGTTGGTCCTCCAATTGTCACTACTGCCAACAACTTTTTGAGATTCTTAAATTCCAAATCCTTGTTCAAAAATGGATAATAAAACTATAGTATACTCCTCTTTGATCCCTTCATTTGTTCTCCTTAAATAATTAGTCATGCTTGTTTCTTTGATTCCAAAATTATCATTTCTTGATATATAAAATACGTAAAGGAGTAAATTTTAAATACGAAATGTTTAAAATACATTACAATTAATTACTACGTTCTAAGTATGGTTATGTATAGATTGAATGTAATTCTTGATTTTACTAAGTAATTAAGTAAAATTTTGAGTAAGCATAATAAATAAATAAAAGAGTATGTAATTATCTTATTATTCTTTTTTTTTTTCAACCGTAGATCCCTCTCGTGGTATTCTTTGTTAAGATAAACAACAAAGGAATCATCATATGGAAAGAAAGGTGGGGGACAAAAGAGGGGTTTTATCAGTTGAAAAATTAAAGTCTATGGAAGAAATTTCTAGTAAAGAAAATTGACAAATTTGATATTTCATCATATGGTGGTGTGATAGGAAGGGTACAACACGCGCCTGAAGTGCAGAAATTGCTGATGTATTTGGTTGTACTGATAAAATGTAAGCATCCTCCAATCCCAATCCCAATCACAATCACACTGAGAAAGAGGCTCCCAAAGCAGTCAGGCTCTGAAGTCAATGCTGAAATGCAAGATTGAGATTGAAATTCCCAAACCAAAGAAAGGCAAAGGGGGAGGGGGGAGCAAGGGCAAAGGAGCAGTGGCAAAAGAGCTCTGAAGATGATGCTGATGCCTAAAATTCCAAACTTAGCCAATGCCTCTTAATTCACCTTTTCTTATCTAAAAGACCGTTGGGGGCTGCATTTTCTCGGTAGCCAATCAATCCTCCAAAACCCCACCAAAAAGCAAAAACCAAGACAACAGCAAGAGAGAGAAACAAAGAAGGGAAAAGAAGTCAAGACTCGAAGAAAAATAGAGAGAGAGAGAGAGTGAGGCTCAAACAAAGGCCTCAATTGCACAACAAAACAAAAGCAAATAAGCCATCCCCTTCTTACCAAAGCCTTGTTTTTCACTCATTCATCTCTTCTTCTCCACCCAAACCAACCAAAATTTCTCCTTCATCTTTCTCTCTCTTTCTCTCTGTAGTCCATAAAAGAGGTGGAGGGGTTGGTGTTGTGGATTTGAAGATTGCACAATGGAAATCACCTCAAAACCTCAAGAAAGAGAAAACCCTTCTCCCATTAACTCTCCAAACAGCAATGGAAGCAGTAGCAACAGCAATGGATCACTCCAAGTTCCAACTCCACCACTGACCCCAAAACCTGTTTCTAGATCTGAAGCCAATCCATATCCAACAACTTTTGTTCAAGCAGACACCACCACCTTCAAGCAAGTGGTTCAGATGCTTACTGGATCATCAGAAACTGCTAAACAAGCTTCCAAAACCCCACCATCAGATCCACTGCCCCCCACCAAAGGCTGCATACCTCCCATCAAGACTGGTCAGAAGAAACAAGGGTTTAAGCTCTATGAAAGAAGGAACTCCCTCAAGAATGGCCTCATGATCAGTCCTTTGATCCCTGGCTTTGCTCAAAATTCAAGCTTTTCACCACGCAAGCCCGAGATCTTGTCGCCAAGTATTCTTGATTTTCCTTCTCTTGTTCTGAGTCCCGTAACGCCATTGAATGAAGATCCCTTTAACAAGTCTTCCCCTTCAATGGGAAATTCGTCAGAGGAGGAAAAGGCTATAGCTGAAAAGAAGTTCTATTTACATCCCTCCCCAAGGACGATAACACCCAGAAACTCTGAGCCCCAGTTATTGCCACTGTTTCCGGTTACTTCCCCTCGAGTATCGGGATCATCTTCTTGAGAAAAATGAACCTTAATTGTGAGTACTTCTGAGGGGGGAAATTGTATGTTTGAGGGTTTCAAGAGACAGGTAGAGATCTTGCTTATAACTTGTAGAATTTGATCTCTCTTCTTTCATTGTCTCAAGAAGAAACCAAAAAACACAAAAAAAAAAAAGCACCTCATTTTGTGTTCTTTTGTTCCATCTCTCCGTTTTTTTGTCTGGTTTAATTTTCAGTTTTCTGTGCTTAGTAGGAGCTCCAGGAGGTGAAACAGATTTCTGTTTTTCGGTTTTCTTTCTTTTCTTCTATTCCTGAGTTGCAGTCTTGCATGTATGTTGCCATTATATGTATATAGTATAAAAGGAAAAAAAGGTCATCTTTCTGTCCTTTACAATGTTGAATTTTGCAGCCAAGAAAAGGACTTGTTTATGTTTTACTGATTCAAATTGCAGAAATGATAATGGGTAAGGATCAAATTCATATTCTCAGCATATATGCATAAACATATAGTCAGATAGTGCAAACGGGGAGGAATGTAGGATCCAATTCAGATTCTTATGTACACACACCCTCGTAGTGTGCTATATTTGCAAAGCATATATGCACTTCCGCCCACACACACACAAAAGAAAAACAAACTCAACACAAACTCTTCCTACTGGTAACTTTACTCTTGGATTGCCAAATCTTGTGCTTCACCATATGCCAAATGCTCTTTTTATAACTCTTAGATCCTTTGGAGGGGAGAAGTCCAAAGTTTGAATTCTGAACAGTGCAAATGTTTCCTTTTTTTTTTTCTCCTGTGTGTGACAAACAAAACGATGGGTCACACCAATGCAGTTTGTACTAGTAAATTTATGATCAATGAAGAAAAGAAAAGTGAGTGAGATCAGAGATGCAAGAATTTGCACTGCACTTACCACTGGGCCAGCAGAGTACTTTTACTGTGAGGGAAGGAAGACTGAGTATGGATATACATACATTTACACACAAATCAATCTTGTTTGCTTGCAAAAACCCTGTATGTATAGAAAGACAAGAAACAAATGATGGGGTCCTGAGGGACCCATGTTGCTGGAGTCAATTCAGACCCTAATATTTCTTAAGATGGACTATATCAAAAAAATTTAGCAGAATCCTTAGGGTTACCTAATGAAGATGATGACGGGGTCTATGGTTCAGGATTGGCCATAAGGAATCTCAGGGTTCAGAGTGTCTTGCAAAGTTAATTCAAGAAATTGGGATCCAAATGGCCCACTTTTTCAAGATATTTTAATACTTGCATTAAGGCCTTTCTTATATGTATGTCATAGGCAGAAAAGACCAGCCCACATTTTTGACTTCTACTTTGACAAGCTTCCTTGATCATTTACTGTCTTGCGGCTGAAAAATTGTTTTCTATTAGTACCTTGTTGTGAATCTTAGACAAGAATTTATTAAGTGTATGTTAGGTAAGAATTCTTGTACGTTACGAATGATGAAAGTGAAAATCACAAGCCCCATTCATGAATTCAAAATTTTGAATCTTGATCATTTTTAAAATAATCTATTAGTTGATGAAATTCTAATTTCTCGTTTTATTTTTTATAAAAAGAAAAAGATAATTGGGTTTACTTCTTGAAAAAGCAAATACCATTTTTGGTTGCATATATAAAAATGTATTAGAAATGTAACAGAGAAAACATTGATGATCCGTCTGACTAGCTAGCACAAGCTTTTACATTTTTCTTGGATAAATTATTATAGCTTATAGTGTGATGTCTTTTTGACTCGGAGGAGACCAGCTGTTGGGAAATGAGAACACATGAAGAAAGGAAAAAGTAAGACAGAGAAAGTGGAAATGTGATGATGATTGAGAAGGAAGTAAAAGGACTAATAATTAGTTAACTAAAAGCAGTGGAAAATTGCTTTCCTTTCCCCTTTTCCCTTTCTTTTGTCCCTATATTCTTGTAGCATTGCATGTTTTGTATTAAGCTAATGCTCACACTCCTAAAGGGCATTAGTTGCTTCATTCCTAGCTTTTATCTGATGAATAACTAACTTAAACTTCTCGGTTTAGTAAAGAGAATTTTTACTAATTCAATTACTATGTTGGTCCTCATTTCTCTTCTCTCTCCATGCATAAGAACCAAGAATTTTACTTGCCAACAAGAGAGCATCCCCTCTAATTTGTTTCCTAGGCAACAAAACTGGTAATGCTTCCAACTTTTTAGACAATGTTTCCAAGTCAGACTGAACATACAATCCAGTAAAAGGTGAATTTCCGGGTTTTGGAGGACTTATTACTATTACAGTGTTGTCCTGGTTATGACTATAGAAATACATCTTCAACTCATGGCAATGCCCTTCACACATTCTCCATATCTGTTGTATCCTCCTCAGCTATGCTAGAGAAAATGTGGAGGGCAGGATTTGCATCCTCAGTGTAGCAGCACCAGAACTTAAATTTACTAAGTTCACTTCAGATGAGAAAGTGATCTTTATGAAATATACTATCTAGTACAATCAAAGTTGCAAGAATACACTATATATCCCATCTTATATTTCGGCAAAAGACTTGATTGTCCTGAATCCGTGATTCTCTGGCAGTGGTGCATTTCCAGGCCGGACAGAAATTATGGCTTCCAAACCTGAAATATGCATCATAGCATCCAAGAAACAAACAACAGTGTAAGGAAGAGCTTAAGGACACTGTGATTGTTTCATGCTATGTATAACATGTACATGTGCAAGGGCCAACTTTTTCCTCTAGTCACTTGGTCAAAACATGGAATGTATTTTGTTTTCCATTTTTGTTTAGGGAGAGTTGCTAACTCCAAAACAGAGGTATAAATCATACATATGAATTAGAAGCACATTACCTGCTGCTTTTGCAGCTGTAGCTTCTTGATAGATATCTGTAAGAAACAAAATTTCTGCAGGATTATCTACTCCAAGAGACTCGGAAATTTCAATGTAACTTGTTGTTTCTTTCTTGTTCCTGCACCCAAAAGGAGTAGAAAGATACCAAAAACAAACAACATTAAAAGAGATAAAATAAGGATGAAAAAAAAACTACAAATTAAATAGGTCTTTTGACAGGCACAAATTTACCCCACTGTAGTGTCGAAAAAGCCACACAAATATTTTCTGAGGTCCCCATAATTAGTGTTACCAAACAAATTTCTCTGAGCTAATCTGCTCCCACTGGAGTATATGTACACCTGAGGCATGAAAGAGTAAAAAGGTTAGTTTTTTACCATCGAATCCAACATAAAACACTTGGATTTTCAACCACTGAGCTACTTTAATAACAAAACACAAGAACATATTGCAGTGTTTTCAGACCCAATTCAGTAGTAGTGGACCACAAAAAGAAATGAAGTTGATTGACCTTGATGCCCGTAACATGCCACTGCTCAAGAGCTTCTGGTACATCATCAAAAACAACCCCCTCCAGCTCATTATTACGAAATCCAGTATTCCAAATATGACCCTGAATAGTAAGATGTTAACTAAATCAACCAGTTGTCCCCAAAAATATAAATATAGTGCTTCCAAATTCAATATCAAAATACAGCCATATCAACTGCAGGGAAAGAAGGTTGGAGTACAGAGGAATAACTTGAATGTTTCTCTCCACTTACTTGCAATTGCTTTAAGGAAGTGATCTTCCTGTCAGCCTTGATCATAGCCTCCACATTAGCAACCAATGCTGCAATCACCTCATGCTTCCCTGCATCGTCAGGGGGAATTGGCACAGCACCTGGAATATCCTTTTCTAGATCTTCTTCTACCTGCAAGAAGAATGCAGTTTGAGGGAGCCATCTTGACCACAGAACTGATCCGTATAAGCATTTCGTAAGATACGAATTTCTCAAACAGCATATACTAGGACTGAGACAAAAACTAATGGTGCTGCAGGAAATGAGCATCACTTTCACAAGTGTAGACAAACACACATTGTCCCTCCAAGGACGATAATAAAGAGACCGATCTGGCAGCACTCGCTACAAAGTAATAGAGAATGCTATCAAAGACTTCTATTGCAGACAGTTTTATGGAGGAGATAAATTACTTGAGCTCGTAGTAATTTAATATCATCTTGAGTTTCTGGAGTGTCATATGTTGCATCTAAATGCCTCCCCACATTATCATGAGCATAAGGGAAAAGAACATCTGTGACAAATGATATTGGAGTGGTGGTTCCTTCAATGTCCAGAACAATGCAACGCTGCAGGGAATAAGTATCTTGATCAAAATACTAGACTTAAGATGCTAATAATACTGAACTAACATTGAAACAAAGCATCTAACAGTTAGGAGATTTACCCTTGATGGTTCGGTACCATTATCCGAACCAACTTTTCTTGCTTTTGTGGATGTGTTTGAATTTCGAATGCTGCTTAAAACCCCATTAACACTACGAATAGGACCATGAGTAGGAGTTGACCAGTCCAATCCTAATTGGTGAAGTTTAATGGCAGCATCAAAGAGATAGTGATAACATTCAGCCTGGACAGTTGGGTAATTAATCAGAGAACAGTCATACCAATAAAAAATCAATAGGTACTTTCATCTAAGAGTAACCTTTCTAGCAAGCAATTATTTCCCCAGAGATTAAGCATACAATATACTACTGGTTAATGCAAAAAATTAATTTGAGCATCTATGGCAAGCCAAGCCAAGATATTATGCTATACAAAGATTTGTCACTGCAGTAAGCTACGCAGAATGCAGTGTTCAACCATCCAAGGGAAGTAATTAACAGTCAAGTAACAATAAGTTGTATATAGATGCAATATAGCCACAATATCTTTCCAGCAAAATTGGGATTGCTGTCTAGAATGTGGAGTAAATGCCAAATGATAGGTTCAGAAGCCAAAATCTCCAGCCTACATATTGAATAAACATGTATATTTAGTTCTCTTCCACTTTGTCAGATCGAATTTTTCTTGAATGCACCAGGGGCACAACAAGAATAAAAAATGCTAGATTTTACAGCAATGGAGGTATTCTTGCTCAAATAATAGCATCATGTTCCATAGGTAAGCTAAAAAGTCAAAATTGAGCATACTTCCATCCATAATCTGTTAAAAGATACATGAAAGAATTGAAATCATTAAGTGGACCTAAGAGCAAATATATATATCCTGACGAGTAATTGTTCACTATTTGAAGGGCAACAAAAGGATATGCATATAAGTGTTGCCCACGTGAAAGAATTATTATATGATTAAATAAAGATCTAATTTTCAAATAAGTCTGAACAAAAAATCAAGGATCTTGAGAACAGAATATATCCCCCAAGTAACACAAACCTGAGTTTTAGCACTTATCCAAGAATCTCCCCATATGTATATTCCATGGTTCCGCACCAACACAGCTGTTGTTTTAGGGTAAGCTTTAATCTGTACACATGGACACAAGAGTGATATTTATCAGTAAATATTGGGTAGTCAATCAATAAGGTCATTTTGAGAACAAACAAGTTGAAGGAAAACAATGATTATTTGATAGATATGAACATATAGTCAGAGACTTGCAGAATCCTCTTATAGACCCAACCCAATCTTATATTTCAGCAATAACAAAAATCAGAAAATGTCGGCCCACCGATTATGCATGCACCAGAATCTGCAGCAATACTATCAGGAAGTAAATTTTCATCTGTCATTAGCAAAGTAGGTCAAAAGACGCCAAGGTCAAAGGAGTCACTAGTTCACAATTACATGGTACAGTAAGAACATTAAAACAGGGAAAAAAGCTAACTATGCATTTGCATATAACTTAATATCAGGTGAAGAGGACTTGGACAACTAGCTCCAAATTTTCATCCGTCATTAGCAAAGTAGTTCAAAAGACACCAAGGTCAAAGGAGTCACTAGTTCACAATTACATGGTACAGTAAGAACATT
The DNA here is from genome assembly GCA_026120185.1 of Voacanga thouarsii. NCBI lineage: Eukaryota > Viridiplantae > Streptophyta > Magnoliopsida > Gentianales > Apocynaceae > Voacanga > Voacanga thouarsii. Next base: position 771,202 of record JANUWF010001042.1, on the reverse strand, counting down.
ATAACAAGGAAATAAGCTAACCATGTGTTTGCATATGAACTTAATATCAGGTGAAGAAGATTGGACAACTAGCTCCTCACTATTTTCAACAGATTGATTCCAACATATGAATATTGAAAGAGGCCCCTTTCTATCCCATAAATCAATGGATGTTCCTCTTATTATAACACAATGTACGGTTTGTACTGTTTGTCAAAAAAAAAAAAAAAAAAAAAAAGAAGAAGGAGAAGGAGAAGAAGAAGGGTTTCTATGAGAAGATAGAGAACATACTGCTTCAGCAAGAGAATCAGTAAGCTCACGCTCGTGTGCAGTGTTCTCAATAATTGGAACAACAAGTTCATCATAATAGCCATGTCCCTGAATTCCTTTGATCATTTCCATATGAGTAATCTGCACATAAATAACATTTAAATATATATATATATATATATATATATATATATATATATATATATAGTGAATGGGATGAAATAATATGAAGTAAACAAAATAAGATTAAAAAAAGATAAAAATTGATGGAGCTATGTCAACCAGCTGATATGCTGTAATGAAAATACTTCTTTCTTCGCTAGTATTTCTATACGATGTGGCATGACACAGGATTCTAGTGGAAATTGGAAGGTCCTCCAGTTAGAGAATTCAGAAGTCCTCCAATACAACTGAACTTCAAAGACTAGGCCCATTGCACAAGGTTAAAGCAGCTTCAGCGTTTTCATAGTGTCTGCAGGTAGGTTTAAGCACCTCCAAAGAGCTGTTTCTTTATGTCATGTAAGCCAAAATGGCACTATCTTAGTACTGTAACTAACCAGAATGTCAAAGCTTAAAACCCCCCAAAACTAATGAATATGCAAACCTAGATACATAAGCAGTTCTACAGTTCAAAAATGAAGTTCCTGTTTTCCCACAATAGGCAATCTTATGCTGACTTTGACCCATTATTTTTCTCTGTTTCTAGGGTACCTTGCTCCTAGCATTGGTTCCATTAAATTACTTTCAGTGACAATTACATATTATGGACTCACAAATTCTTTCCGTACCCACAACTGTGCTTTGTATAGATTTTCATCCCAAGTTTGGTTGTCCTGGGCTTCTTCAAAATTATTTAAGATTAGACACACCAACAAAATCATATCCAAACATTTAAGTAAAAATAAAACAAACGTAAAATGTTAGAAGCATTGGGCTTCTTGTCTTTTCATTATTATATTTGTGTCAAGCTGCTTCCTACTTATAGACTAAATTTTGAAACCCTTTCCATCTCTTCACAAACATTCACCTAAAGAAGTAGATGTAACAGAACCAACAGAGACACCAAGCTTACATTTGCAAGCTCTAAAGGCAAGATCACAGACTGGCCTAATTTGAGGAAAAGGATAAGATATAGCAAGACAAAGTGTAGCTGTGTAGGTCAACATATTTACCCGGAATTCTTTTGAATACGGATTGATCATTGTTACAATGCACGATTCCATCCCATGACTATGGATCACAGCTCCAGCATTACGCATCTCATATGCCTGAAACCAAGACAAAACATGAGATTTATAAGAAAATGATAAATTTCATACTTCAAACAAAAACCCCTGAAAAGTAGAAAGCTATACTCCCCACAAATGGATCTTGAATTTTTTTTTTTAAATTAAAATCAAAGCAAAAAAAAAGCAGGCATTTAAGTACAAAACTTGATGACAAATATAGTGATGGTTGTCAAGTGCATCCACATCGCAGTAATTAAATTACATCAAGATAGATTAATTCATCATGAATTAACTAAATGTCAAAATATGAGAAAAATTAACAGAAATGCACTAATTTTCTGAATATCAGTAGCATAAGATTCTAAGTTTCATTCTTAGAATTAATCAAATGTAAAAAAAAAATTCAAAAGAGATGAACAAATTCTCCAAATATCAGTAGCACAAGATTCAACGTTTAACACTTACTTGACATGTCTTTTCTTCAATAATCAATGAAGCACAGACATTAAAAAAAATGAACAAATATTAATTTATAACAATTCCATGAGAAGAAAATGGAAACTTAAAACAGCTGGTGCACTTGATATTAACCAACTCCACAGCTTATAATATTTACTATGTCCTGATAATAGAGATATCAATGCACTAAACATCAGCCATCACACCATCTTTTGCTTTGGTAAAGCAAAATTTTGAATGCAATCGATTCTTTTTCCATTTTTCCCCCCAAACATAGAACTTATTCAATGACTCAACCATAGACAGCATCGTTACTTATTAGAAAAACTCAAACAACAGAATGATCACTTCCCAATTTTCTCTCCAATGAAGATCACCATGACCAATGACCTGTTAGGTTCATACCTTCAAGAACAGAGGGCCGCAATCAGAGCATTTAGGAGGCTTATGAGGGTATGGCTTAGGCAATGGCTCAGACAAAATGGATCCCGTTGAAGATAAAACATACATGTCCTCCTCCACCATTCTTTCCTTTTGGACACCTATCCAATAATACCCAAAATCCATAAGCATCCATAAGAGTTCGATGCATAACAACAATTTCAGGCCTCATGAATACAGTGCATAACATCTTTATAAAATCCCACAAAGACCACATCTATAAACCCATCAAAATCATAACTTTAACGCATCAAAGATGTATTTGTCCGTGAACATAGCTGGTAAATTCAATCTTTTCCGTACAACCCCACAAAATACCCACAAGAAAATCCACACAACTCATATCTTTAAACACGAAAACAGTCCTAGTTGAACCTGATGGGGACATGACAATGAGCTGTTGAGGTCTAGGAACAGAGTCATCATGAACTTTAATGGTGATGCTGCCACCAGTGCCAGAAACCCAACCCAGATGATAAAACTGCCGACAGAGCTCGGCAAGCAAGGCCTTGGTTTCCTTAACTTTGCAGCTCTCCAAATATGCTTGTGAAGTCGTTGACGTAGCCATTTTCACAGCTCCGTTTACAGCTAAAGGAGCTGCTAAAGCCGCAGCCATTGTATATGCAGCTCCAAGATTAGGTGGTGGCTTTTTATTTTATTTTTAATTTTTTTCCTTTCTTTATTCAACAGTATTAGAATTTAGAGAGAGAAATAGGGGCTGGGGCTGGGGCTAGGGACCAGAGTGGATGATTCTCTTTGCATGAACAATTTTCTTTTTTTTTTTTCCGGAGGTTTATTTTAATTTTAGGATTTTAAGAGGGATTAATAAATTTGCCTGTAGTTGAGTTAATTTGGGGTTAGGAGGATTTAATTATAATTTTGAGTAATTATTATGGTAATAAGTGTATTTTATTGAGTTATTTATTTTGTTAAAATGGAGTCATTGTTATGAATTATTGGAATCTCCATTAATTAGTGGAGGCTCCACTAATTATGAATTTATGTGAATTATTAGAAGATTTTTATGGATGTCCACCATTTAGTGGAGACACCATTAATTGAGATTAGTTGAAGATGATGTATGCCATGATGTATTTCACTAATTAAAGCTCTATAAATAGAGCTATTCTCTAAGCTTGTAATACACCATCATTTTGTGAAAGAAAGATTAGTGAAAGAAAGATTGGAGAAAGAATTGTGAGAGAAAGAAAGAGAGAAGTTTGAAGAGAAATTCTTATGCAAAGAATAGTTAGATTTTTCTTAGTGTGTAGTGTATAGATTTTATTCTAACACTACCCTAATTTTATAATACGTTATCAGCACGAGTCTCTGTCATTATTAAAGCCAGAAGACAGGTACGCATTTATTGATCTCGCTAAATTTGAATTTGTAGCCCTTGATATTTTTGAAAAAAAAAAATTATATGTCATACAGAAATGCATCTAAATGCTAAAAAAAAAGGAGATCCATATGTCATGTGGATAAAAAGAAAGATTTGACCACTCGAAGATGGTCGTACTACCCATTGCACGGTATGAATTGTTGCACCTGAAGTTGCAAGATTGTAAAACCGTGAACTCCGTGATGTATAAAACTACATCTTAGTTAAAAATTTTGCGGAGAAAAAGTTACTGATGAAGTTATATTGGAGAAGACATTCTCCACTTTTCATACCTCGAATATTGTCCTACAGTAACAATATCGAGAAAAAGGGTATCCAAAATTGACAGCTTTAATATGAGTTATTATTGAGAAATCATGAAGCCGGATGAGCCGGCTCAACGAAGCACTCCCGAAGTGAATGTCGTTGGCTCCAGTAGAAGCCATCGTTATAGTCGTAGTTGTGGCGGTGGCCGTGGTTATGGTCATGGACACACTCGATATTTCTCTTATCACGGAGAAATACGCCACACTGAAGTGGAACAGAAAAGATAATAAGGAAAAAAGATATTTCCATTAATAATAAGCATCACATCTTTTATTCATATCACTAGTGTTCATATGAACTTGATGATACATGCTTATAGTTGCTCTTTTGTAATTGAGTGACAAATGTAAGATGAAGGTTTGTAATTGTTCTTTTTCAATATTTACATTAGAGGAAGACAAACAATTAGTAATTATGGACTTCGACTCCTCTTTTTCGACATCCTCCTCCTTTTCTTTCCCCTTTGAGCCGACATCGAGACTAGCGAGCAAAATTAGCAGTAAAATTACTCGCGAAATGAGTCTTGAGATTTTATGATCTCCTTAAGTTTATTATATTTCTTATTATATTTGGCCTTGAAGCATGCTTGTCTCAATTTCGTGTTTGGTCCTCTAACTGCGTATTAGGACTTTCTTCCACCAACTGTTTTTCACATTCCAGTATCGCAATTGCTTCTTTTAATTTCTTCTCAGCCATATGTCCTCCTTCTTCTTTATTTTGCATATCTTGTAAATCGAAGTGATATCATCGGTTATTTACTTATAAATCTTTCATAGTTTCATACTTGCAAATTATAAGTATGTATGAGAGAGAACCTGAACATTCTTGATTATGGTCTCCAAGCTTACCAATTTCCTGTGAGGCCATCGACGAATTCCTAACTCCCTACATCTTTTCTTGAGACGGGTTATGCCAATATTCGGTTCTTTGGTCGCGCTCTTGATTGGTAGGTAAAAGTACTGCGAAATTGTTTCTCTTGATAGTGTCTGGGAGTTATTACCCTTCTTCTCTCTCTGCCTCTTAATCATCTTCTTCTCTCCAGGAATTTTGTCTGCAATAATATCTTGAACTTCAATATTATGCATTTCATGAGTACTTACTCTGACTTCGTTGCCAAGACCACTCATTATTTCTCCTAGAAAAAGAAAATAATATCAGTAAAGGTAATACAATTCAAAATCCATGTTTAAATGTATAATAACCTGAAAACATATTCCGCTTTGTTCAAAATCCATTAGAGAGTAGAAATGATCATGCACAAGCATATCCTCATTCAAAGGAATAGCATCAAGAGGAACAAGTATCAAAAGCAGTCTCTTGTAGAGGCAGATCAACTTAGTCCAAAGCAGTATGTTCAAAACTTCCACTGATTTACATAAAAAACAAACCAAAAAAGAGTTTAATTTCATTATCAAGCATACTAAAAACAAATGGAAGCCTTCAAAGGTATCTCACCTGAAATTAGGAGGAAGCGGTTGGTATGGAAAGGAAAACATATCAAAATCTTCTACGTTCGAAGTAGGCAGAAGCGGTTGGTTTGGAAAGGAAAACATATCAAAATCTTACGTGTTCGAATTAGGCGAAGCGGTTGGTTTGGAAATGAAAATATATCAACATCTCGCTGCGAAACCGAGTCAAAATTTGACCATGTCTCAAATGAATTACGAGTCTCCATATCTCGCTTTGTGATTTTTGTTTTTGATGTTTACTAATGACTGATAACTGAGATATATATCGATACATATATATATATATATATATATCTGTATGAGGAAGAAGAAGAGGTCGATGGTAGGTAAAGGGTCGAAGGAGAAGAAAAGACAAGAGAGGAGATGAAAAGTCGGTACGGGAAGAGTGAAAAAAATAGATATTTTTCTTGGCATTTCTTGCTTGTCATCATTTTCTTATATTTCTTTTCTTATTCTCTTATGAAATCATTATTCCCTAAATTAAGGGGAGAACAGAAACAAGTACAAGAAAGATCGTGATTGGACAATATCATTAAATTATCTTGATCCGCATACAAGCGCGTGTGAACTTGAAGTTCAAAAGATAATTCATTTGTAAAGCATTACAAATCAAATGCCGACGCTTTTGTTGACTCTAGAAGAGTAACAAAATCGCATATGCCAACTATAAATGCTCCTATTCGAATTGAAGTTCCAGCGAGAACAAAATATTATACCTATAGTCGCTGAGCCAAAAGCATGCCGAAGCATGGCCGACCTCTTGGTTCTAAAGATAAAAATCATCGAAAGAAGAGAGGATTAATGGTCCGGATGATCATATTAAAGCAAAGAATGATAAAGACCAAGAGAAAACTTATGACAAAGAACCAGACATAAATGAAAGTAACATCGAAATTTCTATCCATTATACCACTTCCGGTAGAAGTTGGAATCGGATAGAAACAATTATTGATCATATGTTTGCATATAATATCTCTTGATGTTATACAGGATAATGATGATCCTAAACCAATATCAGTTGATGAATGTCGGCATAGAAAAGATTGGCTGCAATGGAAAGATGCGATTCAATCGGAGGTAAATGCACTGGCAAAACGTGAAGTCTTCGGACCCTGCAGTCCGAACACCAGAAGGTGTAAAACCTGTTGGCTACAAATGGATATTTGTGCGAAAGCGCAATGAAAAGAGTGAAATCGTTCGATATAAAGCGCGATTAGTAGCCCAAGGTTTTCCACAAAGACCAGGTATTGATTATGATGAAACTTATTCTCCTGTTGTTGATGCTATTACACTCCGATATCTTATCAGTTTGGCAGTACATGAAAAGATAGATATGCGCCTATTAGATGTTGTCACTGCTTATTTGTATGGAAATTTAGAAAATGATATTTACATGAAAATCCCCGAAGGATTTCATATGCCTGAAGCATATAAACATTATCATCGTGAAAATTACTCCATCAAGTTGCATAAATCATTATATGGCCTGAAGCAATTTGGGCGCATGTGGTTCACACGTCTTAGTGAATATTTATTGAAAGCGGGATTTAAAAATGACCAGGTATGTCCATGCGTTTTTATTAAGAAATCTGGTTCTAAATTTGTGATATTAGCTATATATGTTGATGATATTAATCTTATTGGAACTCCTGAAGAGCTCCAAGAAACAATTGATTATTTAAAAAGATAATTCGAAATCAAGGATTTTGGTAAAACCAAATTTTGCCTTGGTTTACAAATTGAACATTTGGAGAGTAGAACATTTATTCATCAATCAACATATACAGCAAAAGTGCTAACAAGATTTTACATGGACAAAGCACATCCATTGAGTATTCCAATGATCGTCCGATCATTAAATGTGGATAAAGATCCTTTCCGACCTCAAGAAAATGATGAAGAACTCCTTGGTCCTGAAGTACCATATCTCAGTGCAATTGGTGCATTGATGTATCTTGCTAATAATACACGACCTGATATTGCTTTTGCTGTCAATTTATTAGCAATATTTAGTTCTTCACCAACACGACGACATTGGAATGGAATTAAACAAGTCTTTCGATATCTTCAAGGTACAATTGATCTCGGATTATTTTATTCAAATAAAACCAGTCCAACATTGATAGGTTATACAGATGCTGGTTATTTATCTGATCCACATAAAGCACGTTCTCAAACGGGCTATCTATTTACATGTGGAAATACTGCTATATCATGGCGTTCTACGAAACAATCTATAGCGACTACTTCTTCAAATCATCGTTGAAATTATAGCCATTCATGAAGCAAGTCGAGAATGTGTATGGCTAAGATCCATGATTAATTATATCCGAGAAAGTTGTGGATTATCATCAATCAAAGATATTCCAACTCCTCTTTATGAAGACAATGCAGCTTGCATAGCTCAATTACGAGGAGGATATATTAAAGGAGATCGGACAAAACATATTTCACCAAAATTCTTCTTTACTCATGAACTCCAGAAGAAATGTGAAATTGATGTGCTACAAATTCGGTCATGTGACAACATCGCAGATATTTTCACGAAGACTTCACCGATCGCAACATTTGAGAAGTTGAGATATAAAATCGGTATGCGTCGGTTTAAAGATTTAAAAGAATCATCTTATCGGGGGAGTAATAAATGGACATATAGAATAGTGTACTCTTTTTCCTTCACTAGATTTTTTTTCCCATCGGGTTTTTATCTAGTAAGGTTTTAACGAGGCATATTCTTTATGTATGGATGGACATCCAAGGGGGAGTGTTATGAATTATTAGAATCTCCATTAATTAGTGGAGGCTCCACTAATTATGGATTTATGTGAATTATTAGAAGATTTTTATGGATGTCCACCATTTAGTGGAGACACCATTAATTGAGATTAGTTGAAGATGATGTATGCCATGATGTATTTCACTAATTAGAGCTCTATAAATAGAGTTATTCTCTAAGCTTGTAATACACCATCATTTTGTGAAAGAAAGATTAGTGAAAGAAAGATTGGAGAAAGAATTGTGAGAGAAAGAAAGAGAGAAGTTTGAAGAGAAATTCTTGTGCAAAGAATAGTTAGAATTTTCTTAGTGTGTAGTGTGTAGATTTTATTCTAACACTACCCTAATTTTATAATAGTCATTAATTAGTCAACCTACATCTACTGTCGGTTTAGATTCTCTTTGTCACCACAGTCCTTAAAATGCTAAAGCCAATTAATGAGGTGAAAAAAAAAAATGGTGCAGAAGAATTAATAGAAGTTACTCCCTCCGTCTCTATTTATCTGTCAGAATTAATTATTTTATATAATTTTAAAAAAAATAGTTAATCTCTTAAATTCATACAACTTTATTTATACATTTCAAAAGTACCCTTGAATTTAATGTTTTTTATAACTATTTTCTTACTTTGTTTGCTCAATTCTCTCTTTAAAATTATTACATTTTTATTTTTTAAAACTATTTAATACAAGGGTATAGTAGTAAAATTAATATTAATGTCACCTAAATTTTTTTAACGTGACCGATAAAAAGGGATGTTAAAATTTTTCATTTGTGACAGATAAATAAGGACGTAGGAAGTAATTTTTATTGCCAAAGTGACAAATTAACTTTTATTATTGCTAAAAATTAAAAGTAAATTAATTGATTATATTATTTTTAATAATTAAAAATTAATTGTGTAATTTGTAAATTAGCGATATTGTATTTTAAAAAATTGATCGTAAAAATTTTAAAAATAATTATTTTATGTTTATTCATTTTTTAAATATCACAAATATTAAATTTCAATTGAGTAGAGTATTTTTATTTCGTTTTCTATAAAAATAAAAAGACAATTGTTATTTACTTAATCAACAGGGCACAAAAATGTAAAAGTCATATCAATACTTATTATTTGATTAATAATATTTATAATTAAACAAGTTATTATTTTATCTAGAAAAATAGATCAAGAACAATGTAAACGTAAACATATGAATTCAAATCTTATTCATTAAAAATAAACCAAAGTACATTTTAATACTCCACAGAATTTGAAGAGAAAATCAGAGACAACTCCGGCAACAACTTCTTATGTTTGCAATTATTTATTAGAGTGATAAAAGAAAAGAATGATGAGTTTGTTGTTTAGCGTAAAAATAATTATTTCACAATTATATATTTAATTCGTAATTTTAATATAATTATTTAGATAATAATTTGATGATAAAATATTTACTGTTATAAAAATAATAAATGATTATTTATTTTCTAATGTTATCTATTTATCTTAAAGATAGATGTGACTGTTTGTTTTTCTAAACATTTATAAATAGGGGTCTTATGTAAACGAATATAATCAATCAATTAAATTTAAGTGATTTTCTCATTCATCTCTTCTTATAATTTCTTTAATATCAATTTTTATATTTTGTTTTCTTGATTCTTGTTCTTAATTCTATTTGAAATCAAATTCACAATACGTTATCAATATGAGACTCTAACGAAATTGTTCTATTAAAGTTTATAATCAAATCAACATCATCAAAGATATTTTCTCGATCTGTACAATCAAATAGTTTATTTTTTTGAAGCGTGTTAAACAAAAGAAAAAATGTACTCTTTCTATTTAATTTTGTTTTAATATGACAAATCTCACTAAACTTGAGTTTGCAACTCTAGATATTACAGGAAAAAATTATTTATCCTGAACACTAGATGCTGATATACATTTAGCTGCAATGGGGTTTATCAAATACCATTGTAGAAGGAAATCTATCGTCATCACAAAATGATGTTAAATTTATGATTTTTCTCCGTTATCATGTTTATGAATATTTAAAAGTGGAATACCTTACTGTAAAAAATTCACTTATTTTGTAGAATAATTTGAAAGAAATGTTTGGCCATCAAAAGATGGTTGTCATTCTAAAAGTACGGTATAATTAAATACACTTGCGATTACAAGATTTTAAATCCATCCATGAGTATAATTCTGCGATATTTAAAATTAGTTTACAGTTAAAATTATGTGGAGAAAATATTACTGATGAAGATATGTTAGATTTTTTTTTTCTACTTTTCATGTTTCAAATGTGCTCCTGCAACATTAATATCGAGAAAAGGGATTTAAGAAATATATAAAATTAATATCTTGCCTTTTTGTAACTGAACAAAATAACGAGTTATTAATAAAAAATCATGAAACTTGACCAAAAAGTTCTACTCCATTCCAAAAAATGAATATTGTTAGAAATCGTGATTGTAGCTCCAGAAGAGGCCATGATCGTAGTCGTGGCTATGACCGTACACCTGCACGCAGTTATAATAGAAATATTCATTATGATAAAAAAAGTTACGATAAATAATGATAACCACAGAAGTGCTAAAAAATAATGAGAAAGAAAGAGAAACGGAGGTGGTTCCTATAAATTATGAAGATAAATGTTGTCGTTGTGGCATGAAAAGTCATTAGTCTTGTACCTGTCATACTACAAAATATCTTGTTGATCTTTATCAGACTTTTATTAAAAAGAGATAAAAATACTGAAGCAAATTTCACTATACAACATTCTCTTTATAATGATGATGATGATGATATCAATCTTGAAAATGTTAATATTAATATAACTCATTTAGATGTGGTTGATTTTTTTGAGCATCCAGAAGGAAGAATTGATAATTTGATTGGTGATGGAAGTGACCATAATAATTAAAAGTTTACTTTTAATATATTTTATTTTATATTGTATATATGTTGCATTGTAATAGTAGTTAGCATTTTAAGATTTTATTTTGTTATTTGAAGTATTTAAATTTATAAATATTTTATTATGCCCAAATGGTTATTACTCCATTTACTAAAAATAAAAGTGGCATTAAAGATATATGCTTAATTGATAGTGGCACAACACATACTTTATTGAAAGATATAAAATATTTCTCTTACCTGAAGATGGGAGAAACTACTATTAATACTATAAGTGGTAGTGTAAAATTAATTGAAGGTTCCGGAAAAGTTAATATATTATTACCCAAAAGAATAAATGTTGTTATTTATAAAGCGTTATTTCTTTAAAATCTCGAATAAATTTATTAAGTTTTAAAAATATTTGTCGAAATGGATATCATATTGAAGCAATAGAAGAAAATGAATTTGAGTATTTCTGTATTACTCAAATTATTTCGAGTAAGAAATTTTTATTAGAAAAACTACAATTTCTTTCATTTGACCAATATAGTACAAAAATTCATACAATTGAAGTACATCATTCAATAAATCAGAAATTTATTGATCATACTACATTTTTCATTTGGCATGATCGTTTAAGCTATCTAGGAAATATTATTATACGAATGATAACTGAAAATACACATGATCATGCTCTGAGAAGTCAAAAGATTTTGACATCAAATAAATTTTAATGTGTTGCAATTCTCGAGAGAAATTGGTTATTAAACCATCTTCAACAAAAGTGGAGTTTGAGTTTTTAGTATTTCTAGAAAGAATTTATAGTGATATATGTGGATTAATTCATCCACCATGTGAACAATTTAGATACTTTATAGTTTTAATTGATGCATTGACCCAATAGTCACATGTTAACTTATTATCAATTCGTAACCTGGTGTTTACGAGATTGCTTACCCAAGTAATTCACTTACGAACGCAATTTTCAGATTATCTTATTAAAATGATTCGTCTAAATAATGCTAGAGAATATTCCTCTCAAATCTTTGATACTTATTGCATGTCGATTGGCATTACCATTGAACATCCAGTAGCTCGTGTACATACATAGAATGGTCTAACTGAATCATTCATTAAAAAAATTATAATTAATTGCTAGATCATTATTAATAAGAACAAATCTTCCTACATTTGTTTGGGGACATACTATTTTGCAAGCTACAGTACTTTGCATATAAGGCTAATAAGTTATCATAAATTCTCTCCCTTACAGTTGGCTTTTGGTTCAGAGCCAAATATTGCTCATTTAAAAATTTTTGAGTGTACTGTGTATGTATCGATAGCGCCAAATCAACGTACCAAAATAGGTCCTCAAAAAAAATAAGGATATGTGTGGAATATTTTTCTCATTCTATAATTAGATATATTAAGCCATTGACAAGTGATGTATTTATATCAAGATTTGTTAATTGTCATTTTGATGAAATCATATTTTCTAAATTAGGGGAGAACACAAACCACATAAAAAAGAATTTGCCTAGACAATATCATTGAGTTATTTAGATTCGTGCACAAGGTGAGTGAATTAGAAGTTTAAAAGATAATTCATTTGTAAAGACTTGCAAATCAGCTACTAGATTCTTTTATTAACTCTACAAGGGTAACTAAATCATAAATTCTAACCATGGGTACTCTTATTCAGATAAAATTTCCAACAGGATAAGATGAAATTCCTATAGCTGTTGAATAAAAAATACACGAAAAGTGTGGATGATCTCTTGATTCAAAAGATAAAAATTCTTGAAAGAAAAGAGGAGCAAATAATCAGAATGATCAAATAGAAGAATTAGAAAATAAGGATCAAGTGGCAACTGATAAAAAGGTCCAAATATCTTAAAATAGTTAATAGAATAATGAAATATCCATCAATTATATGATTGTTGACAGAAGTTAGAATCGGATAGAACTAACTATTGATGATATTTTTGTAGACTTAAAATGGCAAAAATAATGAAAACGAAGGCATGTTAGGAAAACGAAAATTTTACATCTGTGATGAAGTGGCCCTCTTTGGATTGGTGTAGATGTCTGTATAAGGATATTCGAGGCTAGTGGCTCATGTCCTTGCAAACGTCTATTGCGTCTCATCCACGCAAAACTTTCGATCTTCCGAAATAGTGCCCGTAATGTAGCCGGTGAAAGCTTGAATATTGGGTTTTGATCAACTTTAGTCTTCTTTGAAATTAGATTTGGCTTTCTCTGAATGCTTAGAAAATATGTAAAGGTTTTGTGATTTCTTTCTTTGCTTCTGTGACTCACACCAACAACCACAGATTCCCTCAATTCCTCCCCATTTCAATACATTTGGATAGATGCCCGAGAGAGAAGACACAATGCATGCAAACAGAAAGTTTCTATAATTTTTGTTATTCTGCACGCAAAACAATACGAGTTCCATCTCGTATGTGTTTTTTTAAAATTTTACTTTATTTAATTAATTAATTAATTAATTAATTATTTTTTTATAAAATTTATTTTATCTTGGTCTTATTCATTGGGCCATATAAATTATTTATTCTTGGGTTTGAACATTCATAAATAATAAATCTCAATTATTTATTTTTAGACTTTATTAAACAGCTCAATAAATAATAACAAGCCCAAATAGGCCAAATAAAATTTTATACCTTTTATCTAGTTTCAGATTAATTTTTTAATTATTCAATTTAGGCATTGGGCCCTGAATAATTAATTAACCATTTAAATTAGATAAAATAAATACTCTCTTTCAGACATTTTATTTTATTCTAATCCAATAATAAATTAAACTAATAAAATAAAAACCCATAAATATCAAAATCAATTCCTTAACCCAAATCATTCATGACTTAAGGGCTATTCCGAGGACCAAAAAACACATCGCCTTAGCTACTAAAATAACTAAAATATCCCTGTTATATAAATAGTTATATTTTGCATTTTAAATATTTTTTAATATCACCATAAGAAAATATTGACCCCAAGGATAATGCTGCGTTAGCAAAGTTTTCGACCTACAGGTGTAATGACTAAAATACCCCTCTACGCATCGTTGTGCAATTAGAGAGGAATAGTATACTAACACCTCTCTAATAGACATCTACTATTCTTAAACCTCTAGTTCAATGATTTGCGACTCCTGAAATGTTTCTACTTTTTAAGGGAGTTACCGTACAGTAAACATTCAAATCATGTTCCCCGGAGCCCTAGATAATTAGATAATTTGAACAGTCATAATGGGCGATATATCGTAGAAGCTTTCTTGTATAAGTCCGTCTTAACTAACTAATCTTATATACCCAACATACAAATATATTGGTTCTACGAAAAAACTTCAACTATAATATATCAAAGTATATACTTCTAGTTTCGTCAGACCACCAACTCATACTCAGGCGGTAGAGTATTAGTCCACGCTGTAGCAGTAACAATTTAAGTTTCTTTTACATAGTGCTTTTAGAAACCACTATTATAGGTCCTATTTTACGTATTCAAAATACGCTCATGCTATGAAGCTAGTGGACTACTCACTGGCTAAAGGTAAGCTATTCCCCATTTAGAATTCATAACACAATAAGCTATATATGATGAGATTCCCATTCTTATCAATCGGTTAAGAACAAACATTTATGTGTTAAGTAACCCGTGATCCATACCTTACTGTGAAATACCACCGTTCACATGGATCATTTACTTAAACACAATGGGTCATTTCCAAACAAAAATCATGCACAAATAAAATGTAAATTCATAAACAAAATTTGAGAGTAAATTATTTTATTAATAAATTCGATAATTACATAAGATAATCTAGTTTAGAGGGTATATATTCCAACAATCTCCCACTTGCACTCTAAGACTAAGAAAGTCCGTAGGTGCCCACCCCTATGGCGTCTAATTGTCTCTTGAAGACTCTCTCAACCAAATGCTTGGTGAATGAATCTGCTAAGTTGTTCTCTGAGACTATCTATTCCACCATGATTTTTCATCTCTAAATGAAATCCCGGATTAGGTGGTACTTCCTCTGAACGTGCTTCTCCTTCTTGTGGTTCCTAGGTTCTTTAGATTGTAAGACTACTCCAGAGTTATCGCAATACACCACAATCGGTCTTTCCACGTATGGCACAACTCCAAGTTTTAAAAGGAACTTCCGAAGCCAGACTGCTTCCTTGGACGCTTCCGAAGCTGTCACATACTCTACTTTCATGGTTGAGTCAGCAATACAAGATTATTTAATACTCCTCCACGAAACAACTCATTCAGATAAGGTGAAGATATATCTACTAGTGGATTTTCTTTCATCCTTATCTGCCTATAAATCTGAGTCTGTGTATCCAATAGAAACCAAGTCGTCAGCCCTGTAAACCAGCTTATAATCTTTCGTGCCATTGAGGTATTTAAGAATATGCTTTACAGCTTATCAATAAACCTCCTCAGGGTTTGACTGATATCTGCTAACTAAGTCACCGTAAAGCAGATATCTAGCCTAGTGCACAGTATGGCATACATAAGACTTCCCACAGCCGAAACGTAGGGAATCTTACTCATCATGTCTTTTTCCTCTTGGGACTTAGGACAATCCTTAGAACAAAAGGACAACCCATGTTTGCAATGGATTATAGCTCTCTTGTATGAGTCCATACTAAACTTAGCCAACATCTTATTAATGTATGTCTCTTGGGATAATCCTAACATTCTCTACTTCATATTTCTAAGAAATTTAATCCCGAGAATGTAATTGGCTTCTCCTAAATCCTTCATACTAAATTAACTAAACAGCCAAACCTTAGTAGATGATAATGTCACTACATCATTTCCAATGAGTAGAATGTCATCTACATATAGGACAAAAAAAATCACATTTATGCCTTCCAATTTCCTGTACACGCATGGTTCATCATCGTTTTGAATAAAATCGTACGACTTTATAGTCTCGTCAAAATGAATATTCCATGTTCTAGATATTTGCTTAAATCCATAAATGGACTTATTAAATTTGCAAACCATATGTTCCTAACCTTTAGTAATAAAACCTTCCAGTTGAAACATATAGATGTCTTCGTTAAGATGGCCATTAAGAAATGCCGTCTTGGCATCCATTTGCCATATCTCATAGTCGTAATAACATGCAATGGTAAGGAGGATACGGATTGGCTTAAGCATGGCTACTGGGGAAAATGTTTCATCATAATCGATTCCCTCTTTCTAAATATACCCTTTCGTCACAAGCCTAGCTTTGAAAGTTTCCACTTTCCCATCCGCTCCTCTCTTCCTCTTGTATAGCCACTTACATTCAATGAGTTTTATCCCTTCAAGTGAAGCTACAAGATTCAAAACCTAATTGAAGTATATAGACTCAATCTCGACTTTCATTACTTCATGCCATAGATCTGTATCGACATCAGCAATAACTTCTTCGTATTTAGTGGGATCTTGTTCCTGATGGTCAGAGACCAGCTCGAAAACCTCTCATGTCCATCTTTCTAGAATTCTAGATATCCTCCCATCTTTCTGTTGCTTCATACCAAGTATCTAGC
Organism: Voacanga thouarsii; assembly: GCA_026120185.1. NCBI lineage: Eukaryota > Viridiplantae > Streptophyta > Magnoliopsida > Gentianales > Apocynaceae > Voacanga > Voacanga thouarsii. The sequence continues at coordinate 754,403 of JANUWF010001042.1, read as the reverse complement.
ATTGGTACTTACCAATACTTTCTGCTTCTTGAGATGATCAAAGAAACCTTCTTTTGTCCCTTTTGGATACCCAACAAAGTAGTATAATTTTAATCTTAGTTCTAGCTTGTCTCTCTTGATCAGTACATAAGTTGGATAGCCCCATATCCTGAGATGATTTAAACTTGGCTTACGCCCAATCTACATCTCATAAAGTATTCTAGGTATTGACTTGGAATACACTAAGTTCAGAATGTATGTTGCTGTTTCCAAGGCATATCCCCAAAAACAGACAGGAAGAGTAGTATAAGATATCATGCTTCAGACTATTTCCATTAATGTCTTATTCCTTCTCTCAACTACTCCATTCTACTGGGGTGTACCTGGCGCAGAGAGTTGGGATATTATTCCGTGATGTACTATGTAATCCTTAAACTCACCGAGAAGGTATTCTCCACCACGATCCGATTATAAAGTTTTGATTAGTTTACCTGTCCGACGCTCCACTTCAGCCTTAAACTCTTTGAACTTGTCAAAAGAGTTAGACTTGCGCCTCATCAGGTAAACATAACCAAACATTATACAATCATCCGTGAAAGTGATGAAGTACTCAAAACCTCCTCCAGTTTGAGTAGACAAAGGACCACACACATCAGTACGAATAAGATCCAATATCTTCTTGGCTCTATCAGCCTTTTGGATAAACGACCTTTCGGTCATTTTTCCCATAAGGCAGGATTTACACTGAGGCCAACTTTCCAATCTTAATGAGCCTAAGGGCCCATCATGGATTAATCTCTGAATCCTGATTAAGTTAATATGACCCAACCTTAGATGCCAAAGATATGAGTCATTGACATTGGTCTTTCTCTTCTTACTTAAAGGTTCAGATTGAGCGTTATTTATTTGATTATTTGTAGGATTTAAAAAGAATAAATTTTCATACATGTGCCCTATACATAAGACTTCTCCATTTCTACTGATAGTAATAATAAAATAGAAAGAAACAAAATATCCATGATTTATTAGTTTTGTAACTGAAATCAAATTCTGTCTAAAACCAGGTACATATAAAATATCCTTTAATACAACTACTTTATTATAATAAAAAAACAAGATCCAGCTCTCATACTGCAAGGGCCCATACTCGTGCTCCATTTCCTACTTATAGTCCATGCTTGTCTTTCTGGAATCTTCTTATCTTGCTAAACCCCTGCAAGGAGTTATAGATATGACCAGTGGTGCCAGAATCAACAATCCATGTGGAAGTTGATCCAATAATTGAAATAGACTCTAAATAGAGAACAATACTTGTAGGGTTTTTCTTGGCCTGAAGTTCTGGACACTCATTTTTCTAGTGTCCCTTCTACTTGCATTTGAAGCATTTGCCTTTAGACTTGTTGGGCTGGTTCTTGGACTGGACTTGTGCATTTTCTTTCTTCTTTTTGAACTTCCTGGGTTTGAGCCCAGTTCTAGAAGAAAAAGTCCTTATAATCATAACCTTAGATTGTGGCTTCATGATATTCTCTGCCACTTGGAGCTCTTTCATCAACTCAGTTAAAGTCATATTTAATTTGTTTATGTTGTAGTTCAACTTGAATTAAGTAAAAGAGACTGGTAGAGATTTGGGAACCATGTCCACTTGGCTCTCGGGGTCAATAACAGCTCCTAAGACTTCCGCTTCCTCGAAAGTAGCAATCATTTTGAGCATATACTCTCTGATTGATGCTCCCTCAGCCATCTTAGCGTTTATGATAGTCCTAAGAGCCTCCTACCTTGCGGGCCGGCTCTTATCGACGAACATCGTGGCTAATGATTGGTTAATATCATATGCAGTGGCCATGTGCTCATATTTTGACTAAAGCACATTCGACATGGAGACCAACATGTAGTATCGAGTCATTTCATTGGCCTTCTTCCATACTTTTTTAGCCTCAAGCTCCTCTGTGGTGGAACCCTCCCTAATAACAGGATAGGTTTCAAAGAGGACATATACATACTTATACTACTCAACAGTGAGTATTATATCCAAATTCCTTTTCCAATCCATATAGTTTGGTCCCGTTAGCTTATTTTCACGGAGAATAATGGCCAAAGTACTAAAAGAACCTCCACCAACCATTTCTGAAATATCGAAAATAAAAGAAAATTCAGTTTGTGAAAAAATAAAATAATTTGTGACTTTATCCTCATATTAAATCCGATAATAGTTAACCCTATTACTATTATCTTTAATATGATTAATTTAATTCTTAGAAAAACTGACATAATTTCTTGGGAAGATTAACAGCTTTCTAAGTTAAGTATATTAACCACCACAAATTAATTTTCCTTATAAGTAATGATCTAGAAGATAACTCCATCGTGGGATGACCATTTCTTCTCATTTCCTATGGACATTCCACACACTATAACCTCTAACATGGGTTGGCCGATCATTGCACGTGTCTCGGGTTATTAATTATATCCATCCATTAGTTATAGATCCTTGTGGTATCCCTATCCTATATGAGTTCACTCCTAGGGTGACGCGAGGGAACTTACAAACTCTAATGAGGATCATTATGGAAACCGTGGGGCCGTTGGAACTCCTCTCCCACTTAATATTTTAAAATAAGATTTTTTCTTGGAAAATATATTTTAAAAGTTTCAATTTTTAACTCAAAATAAAATATCTAAACCCATAAAATTTCTATGTTAAGGTTTATATCCTTTGAGAAATTTTTTCATGGATTAATTTTATTTAAATTAATAAACTTAATAATTTCAAAATTTTCCAATATAATTTTCGAGAGATTTTGATTTCAAGTTTTTGATAAAAACAAAATTTCTTGTTAAAAATTAATCAAAATGGTTTTATATTTTAATTCATAAAAATATATAAATTCAATATATTTCTATGTCAAGGATAAAATCATTTGAAAAAATATCCAAGAATTAATTTTTATCCGAATTAAAATTAACCATTTGATTTAAGAAAAATATTTTTCTTTGTAAAAAATTCTCAAAGACTTTGGTCTTTGAGAAAACACGCATATAGGGTACAAAAAGAAATAAGCATGTTAAAAAATTGTAAATGTTTTCATGCTTTTCTATTTTTTTAACCCAAGTGTCTAAATAATATAATTAAACATATTAATTAAGTAATGGTCTTGTTTAATCCTTAAATTTTCTTTACGATTATTTTTCATACAAAATATTCAAAGAATATTAACTATTGCAATAAAAATAATTTCGCATGGTATAAGACCAAAAATAATTTTTTTAATTATTCGGGCAGGTCATGCACCCGCCACACTGGATCCGGGCAGGTGCCCGCCACCCGCCCGTGACCCGCCACTTGTAGCGGTCAAAATTGTTGACCGCAGCATTCTCCAAAATGCAAATTGGAGAAATGCTTCCTTGCTAAAGTCAATTTTGAGGCTTCCGTGAGGAGGCCTTTCTCGCGATGATATGCAAATTGGAGAAATGCTTCCTCACTGAAGTCAATTTTAAGGCTTCCATGAGGAAGCCTTTCTCGCGATGATCAAGCCATGCAAGGCTTGGAGTAGCTCCTCTCACTAGAAGGTGTGGCTCGGCTCGCAGCTCAACTTATCTTCTCTAAAAGCACTTCTGCGTGCAGAATTTGATTTTTCTCTCATTTTCACTCAAAAATCATCCAAATAACCGCCTATACCCTTAAAAAATATTGGGCTTACACGATATCTATGAAAGCAATTAAAATACATTATTCCTATACTTCCACTCGCGAAACTTACAGTGAAACTACCTGTACCAATAAAAACGAAGGATCACAGATTTTAATCAAAACAAATATTTTTTTGTTTTAGTTAAGCCTAATGTACTTCCTATATTTGTCAAACCATAACTCTGATACCAATTGTAGGCTTAAAATGGCAAAAATAATGAAAATGAAGGCATGTTAAGAAAACGAAAATTTTACCTCTGTGATGAAGTAGCCTTCTTCAGATTGGTGTAGATGTCTGTATAAAGATATTTGAGGCCAGTGGCTCACGTTCTTGCAAACGTCTATTGCTTCTCATCCACGTGAAACTTTCGATCTTTCGAAATGGTGCCCGTAGTGCAGCCGGTGAAAGCTTGAATATTGGGTTTTGATCAACTTTGGTCTTCTTTGAAATTGGATTTGGCTTTCTGTGAATGCCTAGAGAATACGTAAATGTTCTGTGATTTCTTTCTTTACTTCTATGACTCACACCAACAACCAAAGACTTCCTCAATTCCTCCCCATTTCAATACATTTGGATAGATGCTCGAGAGAGAAGACACAATGCGTGCAAACAGAAAGCTTCCATACTTTCTATTATCCTGCACGCGAAACAACCTGGGTTCCATCCCATGTTGTTTTTAATTTAATTTAATCTAATTTAATTTTTAATTAATTAATTTTTTTATAAATTTTATTTTATCTTGGTCTTATTCATTGGGCCAGATAAATTATTTATTCTTGGGCTTGAACACCCATAAATAATAAATCTCAATTATTTATTTTTTGAACTTTATTAAACAACCCAATAAATAATAACAAACCCAAATAGACCAAATAAATTTTTATACATTTTATCTAGTTCCAGATTAATTTTTTAATTATTCAATTAGGGCCTTGGCCCTAAATAATTAATTAACCATTTAAACTAGATAAAATAAATACTCTCTTTCGAACCTTTTATTTTATTATAATCTAATAATAAATTAAACTAATAAAATAAAAACTAATAAATATCAAGACCAATTCCTTAATCTAAATCATTCATGATTTAAGGGCTATTCCGAGGACCAAAAAGCACATTGTCTTGGCTACTAAAATAACTAAAATATCCCTGTTATATAAATAGTTATATTTTACATTTTAAATATTTTTTAATATCACCATAAGAAAATATTGACCCCAAAGACAATGCTGCGTTAGCAAAGTCTTCGACCAACAGGTGTAATGACTAAAATACCCCTCTATGTATCGTCGTGCAATTAGAGAGGAATAAAGTACTAACACCTTTCTAATAGACATTTACTATTCTTAGACCTCTAGTCCAATGATCCGCGACTCCTGAAATGTTTCTACTTTTCAAGGGAGTTACCGTACAGTAAACATTCAAATCATGTTCTCTGGGGCCATGAATAATTAGATCATTTGAACAGTCACAAGGGGCGATATAGCGTAGAAGTTATCTTGTACAAGTTTGTCTTAACTAACTAATCATATATATCCAACATACAAGTATATTGGTTCTACGAAAAAACTTCAACTACAATATATTAAAGTATATGCTTCTAGCTTCGTCAGACCACCAACTCATACTCAAGCGGTAGAGTATTAGTCCATGCTGTAGCAGTAACAGTATGGGTTTCTTTTACATAGTACTTTTAGAAACCACTATTACATGTCCTATTCTATATATTCGAAATACGCTTATACTATGAAGCGAGTTGACTATTCACTGGCTAAAGGTAAGTCATTCCCCATTTAGAATCCATAACACAATAACCTATACATGATGAGATTCTCATTCTCATCAATCAGTTAAGAACAAATATTTATGTGTTAAGTAACCCGTGATCCATACCTTACTGTGAATGACCAACATTCACATGGATTACTTATTTAAATACAATTGATCATTTTAAAACAAAAATCGTGCACAAATATAATGTAAATTCACAAATAAATTTTGAGAGTAAATTATTTTATTAATAAATTCGATAATTACATCAGATAATCTAGTTTATAGGGCATATATTCCAACAATTTTTACATACAATATAGCACTAGATGCGTTAAAAGATAATGAGAATCTTAAACCAACATCAATTGAAGAATATCGTTATAGAAATGATTGGTCAAAATAGAAAGTTGCGATTCAATCCGAGTTAAACTCACTTGCAAAGTGAGAGGTTTTTTGACCTGTAGTTCAAACACCAAAATTGTTGGATTGTATGCCCTCTTAGACTAGGTTTTTGATGCAAAATCGAATATTTTAATAAAAGAATTTATTTTCAGAAATTGTTTGTGAATTTACTTTTCGTTTGTGCACAATTTTCGTTTGGAACAGACTCATTGTGTTTAAATAAGTGATCCATGTGAATGGTGGTCTTTCACAGTAAGGTATGGATCACGGGTTATTTAACACATAAACATTTGTTCTTAACCTATTGATGAGACTGGGAACCTCATCATGTTTAGGTTATTATGTTATGAATTCCAAATGGAGAATGGCTTACCTTTAGCCAGTGAGTAGTCCACTCACTTCATGACATAAGCGTATTTCGAATACGTAGAACAGGACCTGTAGTAGTGGTTTCTAAAAGTACTATACGATAGAAACCTAAACTACTACCGCTACAGCGTGGACTAGTACTCTACGACTTGAGTATGAGTTGGTGGTCTGGCGAAGCTGGAAGCATATACTTTGATTTGCTATAGTTGAGGTTCTATCGTAGGGCCAATATACTTGCATGTTGGGTATGTGTGACTAGTTAGTTAAGACAGACTTGTACAAGATAGTTTATGCACTATATCGCCCCTTGTGGTTGTCCGAATGGTCTACAATGTCCAGGGCCCTGGGAAACATGACTTGGATGTTTGCTTTAGGGTAGCTCCCTTGGAAAGCGGAAACACTCCAGGAAGTCGTGGATCATTGGACTAGAAGCCTAAGGATGGTAGATGTCATTTAGAGGGGTGTTAGTACACTTCTTCCTCTCTAAATGTACGGCGATGTGTAGAGGGGTATTTTAGTCATTTCACATGTAGGTCGGAGACTTTGCTAATGCAACATTGTCCTTGGGGTCAATATTTCCTTATGGTGATATTAGGAAATATTTAAAATGCAAAATACAGCTATTTATATAGTAGGGGTATTTTGGTCATTTTAGCAGCCAAGACGATGTGTCTTTTTGGTCCTCGGAATAGCCCGTAAGTCCTAACTAATTTTGGGTTGAGGAATTGGTCTCAGTTGAAGAGGATTTTATTTTATTCAGAAAGTCTAATTTATTATTGGATTGGAATAAAATAAATAAATAAATAAAATAGGAGTTGAGAGAAAATTAATTATCTAGTTTATTTGGTTAATTAATTATTCAGGGCCTAGGTCCAGTATGAATAATTAAGAAATTAACCTGGGTTTAAACTATGGGAAATAATTAATATTTAATTATTTATTGGGTTATTTATATAGGCCCAAGAAATAAATAATTAAAGATTAATTATTTTGGTTCATTTGGACTCATTAATTATCTATTGAGTTATTTATATAAGCCCAGGAAATAAATAATTAATGTTTATTATTTTGGGCCTTCTGGGTCCAAGAAAAATAATAAATATTTATCTGGCACAATAGCTTGGACCTTAGGGTTTTTTCCAGATACGGTTAAGAGGAGTTTAGGATTAGGCCAACTGATTCTCAGGATAACATCCGGGTGTTTTGAAATCCCGGAGATATGTTTATCAAATAATGAGAGACTTAATTTTGGCTAACTTATAAACAACTCTTTGGAAAAAGAAAAACCCTAATTCCCTTCACACACAAGAGACTCACGTCCCCTCTCTGGTTCTCGAGTCTCTCTCTCTCAGACTCTCCTTCTTTCCTCTGTTGTTATTCTTGGTTCTTTGGCTAATCAATAGCAAGTGAATCAAGAACACTTGAGACCATTCCTCTTCTCTGTTGTGCTCACCGACTAAATGTTAGGTTGAGGAATATCCCGAGAGCTGGAAAGCTAGGCGTTCATGCAAACAAGGCGGAGTAGAAGGCTAGCGGGTGTTCAACCGGAAGCTTCTTCAAGTGGACAAAGCGAGGCGATTCCAGTCGTTCAATCCGCTCTTACTCAACCTAGAAGGGTTAAGGAGCGCAAATGTATGATCTTCACGCTTTCGCATGGCCTTTAAGGTTTGGTTTTATTTTTCTCCGATTTTTTTTCGTAACCCAGCATGCTCCCCTGTTACTCGTCTCCCCTCAATGTGGTATCAGAGCTACTGGTTTTGATCAATATAGGAAGCATGGTAGTTAATAAAAATGGAGAAGATGATTATACCTATGATCCTTCGCTGTTTTGGTATGTGATAGATGGTTTTGTAAGCTTCACAGTGGAAGCATAGGACCCTCTGTAAAATTTTTTGCTTTGAAGTTTAATCATGTAAACTCAATTTAAATGGGTATAGGCGGTTGTGGTTTTGTTTTGGATGAATTTTTATAAGTAAATATGTCCAAAGAAGCCAAAGAAGACTGCAAAAGTCGAAGAAAATATGCTCTGCAAAATTCGCGCGGAGAAAAAAAATGAAGAAGAAGATAACTGTTCATAAGTCGTGAAGCCGAGCCGAGCCTCGAGCCGAGCCGCTGCCATTTTGTGCCTGGAGCCGTCTGGCTACTCGCTACGAGCCGAGCCGATTGGAGGTGATTTGAAGCTGATTTTGCAATTGCAAAATTGCAATTGCAACTTTAAATTCGCCCGGGTCGTGCGCGAGCCGGACACCAGAAAACGGGCCAACACGTGGGCGGGTGAGGCGGAGTTGGGTGCAGGTCACGGGCGGGCGGGCGGAGCGCTCTACGGGTTGAAGCAGCTTCCGATCAGGTGTGGCTGGTGCACCGAGGGGCGCAGTGGACCGAGTACAAAGGCGCCGATCTGGTGCATCCGGTGCAGTGGACCGCCAGCGTTTTTTTTTTGCATTTTTTGTTTGTTTTTTTCTTTTTCGTTTTGGGTTCCATACCAGGCGAAGTTAATATTTTTGTAATATTTATATTCTTAGAATATGTTTGCATGAAAAATATTAGTAATGGATTTTAGGATTAAACAAGATCATTAATTAATTAATTAATGTGTTTAATTCTATTATTTGGGCACTTAGGTTTAAAAAATAGAAAAGTATGAAAACGTTTATTGTTTTCTAGCATGCTATTTTTTTTATGTACCTATGTGCATTTTTCTCAAAGACCAAAGTCTTTGGGAACTTTTTGTTTTGACAAGAAAAATATTTTTCTTCAAAAAAAAAAAAATAAATGGTTATTTTAATTGGTACAAAAATTAATCCTTGAATATTTTCTCAAAGGATTTAATCCTTGACATAGAAAATATATTGGATTTAGATATTTTTGTAAATTAAAATGGAGAGCCATATTGTTTTGTTTTGGACTAGAAAAATGATTTTGTTAAATAAACTTGAGACCAAAGTCTCTAGAAAGTTTTAATTGGAAATTTTTGAAATCATTAAGTTTTAACTTAAATAAAATTAGTCCATGGAGAAAATCTCTCAAAGGATATAAGCCTTGACGTAGAGATTTTATTGGATTTAGATATTTTATTTTTGAGTTAAGAAAGACTTAATGAAAATTTCAAAAGGATATTTTCCAGAAAACCTTTATTTTAAAAGACTAAGTGGGAGAGGGGTTCCAACGGCCCCACGGCTTCCATCACGGTCCTCATTAGAGATCGTGGATCCCCTCGCGTCACCCTGGGAGTGAACCCGTATAGGATGGAGATACCACAATGATTTAGATATAATGGAAGGATGTAATTAATAACCCGGGGCACGTACTATAATCGGCCAGCCCACGTTGGAGGTTATAGTGCGAGGTATGTCCATAGGAAATGAGAGGAAACGGCCATCCCACGATGGAGTTATTCTTTAGACCATTACCTAGAAGGGAAATTAGTTTGTGGTGGTTAATACACTTAACTTAGGAAACTGTTAATCTTCCCAAGAAGCTATGTCAGTTTTTCCTAAGAGCCAAATTATTTTCAGTGCACAAATTTTATTTTGTTTTCACAAACTAAATTCTTTCTTTTATTTTCGATTTTCAGAAATGGTGGGAGGTTCTTTTAGTCCGTTGGCCATTATTCTCAGGGAGAATAAGTTAACGGGTCCAAACTATGTGGACTGAAAAAGGAACCTGGACATAATACTCACAACTGAGGAGTATAAGTATGTTCTTTACGAGACCTGCCCTGTTATCGGGGAAGGTTCCACCGCTGAAGAGCGAGAGGCTGAAAAGGCATAGAAGAAAGTTGACGAAATGGCACGTTGCTATATGTTAGCTTCCATGTCTAATGTGCTCTAGTCAAAACACGAGCACATGGCTTCTGCATATGATATTAGTCAATCATTGGTTACGATGTTCGCAGACAAGAGCCGGCCCACAAGGCAGGAGGCTCTTCGAACTATTGTGAACACTAAGATGGTTGAGGGAGCATCAGTCCGAGAGCATATGCTCAAGATGATTGCTACTTTCGAGGAGGCAAAAATTTTAGGGGCTGTCATTGACCCCGAGAGCCAAGTGGACATGGTTCTCGAATCTCTACCGGGCTCTTTCACTCAGTTCAAGTTAAACTATAACATGAATAAGTTGAATATGAGTTTAACTGAACTGATGAAGGAGCTCCAGATAGCGGAGAAGGTCATGAAGCCGCAGTCTAAGGCCATGATTGCTAGGGCTTCTTCTTCAAGAACTGGGTCTAAACCCAGAAAGATCAAGAGGAAGAAGGGGAATGCAGCAGCCCAGCCCAAGAACCAGCCCAAAGACAAACCAAATGGCAAGTGCTTCAAGTGTGGGAAGAAGGGACACTGGAAAAAAGAGTGTCCAGATCTTCAGGCCAAGAAAAACCCCACATGTAATGTTTACTATCTAGAGTCCATATCAATGGTAGGATCAACTTCCACTTGGATTGTTGATTCAGGAGCCACTGATCATATCTGTAACTCCTTGCAGGAGTTTAGGAAAATAAGAAGACTCAAGAAGGGCGAACATGGGCTTCGAGTGGGTAATGGAGCACAAGTCTGGGCCCTTGCAGTGGGAGAGTTGGATCTTATTTTTTATTGTAATAAGATAGTGGTTTTAAAAGACATTTTATATGTACCTGGTTTTCGTAAGAATTTGATTTCAGTTGCAAAACTTATTAATCAAGGATATTCTGTATCTTTCCATTCTGGTATTTCTATCAGTAGAGATGGAGAAATTTTATGTATTGGGCACATGTATGGAAATCTGTTCTTTTTAAACCCTATTAATAACCAATCAAATAACGCTCAGTCTGAACCTTTAACTAGGAAGAGAAAGACCAATATCAATGATTCATACCTTTGGCATCTAAGGTTGGGTCATATTAACTCAACCAGGATTTAGAGGCTAATCCATGATAGGTCTTTGGGCTCATTAAGATTGGAAAGTTGGCCTCAGTGTGAATCCTACCTGATGGAAAAAATGACCAAAAGGTCTTTTACACCAAAGGCGGATAGAGCCAAGAAGGTGTTGAGTCTTGTTCACACTGATGTGTGTGGTCCATTGTCTACACTAGCTAGGGGAGGTTTTGAGTACTTCATCACGTTCACGGATGATTGTACGAGGTATGGTTACATTTACCTAATGAGACGCAAGTCTGACTCTTTTGACAAGTTCAAAGAGTTTAAGGCTGAAGTAGAGCGTCGGACAGGTAAATTAATCAAAACCTTATGATCGAATCGTGGTAGAGAGTACCTCCTAGGTGAATTCAAGGACTACATGGCACATCATGAGATAGTATCCCAACTCTCTGCGCCGGGAACACCCCAGCAGAACGGAGTAGCTGAGAGAAGGAACAGGACGTTGATGGATATGGTCCGAAGCATGATGTCTCATGCTACTCTTCCAGTGTCCTTTTGGGGATATGCCCTGGAGACAGCGGCATATATTCTGAACTTGGTGCCTTCCAAGTCAGTACCTAGGACTCCCTATAAGATGTGGACTGGGCGTAAGCCAAGTCTGAATCATCTCAGGATTTGGGGTTGTCCAGCTTATGTACTGATCAAGGGAGATAAGTTGGAACTAAGATCAGAATTATGCTATTTTATTGGGTATCCAAAAGGGACAAAAGGAGGTTACTTTTATCATCATAAGGAGCAGAAGGTACTAGTCAGTACCAATGCTAGATACTTGGAAAATGATCAAAGTACTTCCACTAAAGGTTCAACGAGGTTGGAACTTGAGGAGAAGTTATCTACAGAATCAACTTCTTCTGACCCGATTATGGAACAAGAGGAGGCACAGCCTCAAGAGCCTGTGCAAATGGAGCCTCGTCGTAGTGGGAGAGTGTCTAGGGTTCCGGATAGATGGACTGGAAAAGCTTTTAAGCTGGTCTCCGACCATCAGGAACAAGACCCCACTAGATACGAGGAGGCTATTGCTGATGCCGATGCAAATCTGTGGCATGAAGCAATGAAAGCCGAGATTGAGTCTATGTACCTCAATCAGGTTTGGGATCTTGTAGCTTCACCTGAAGGGATAAAACCCATTAGGTGCAAGTGGGTATACAAGAGAAAGAGAGGAGCGGATGGGAAGGTGGAAATCTTCAAAGCTAGGCTTGTGGCGAAAGGGTATACTCAGAAAGAGGGAATCGACTATGAGGAAACCTTTTTCCCGGTAGCCATGCTTAAATCCATCCGCATCCTCCTTGCCATCGCATGTCACTATCACTACGAGATATGACAAATGGATGTCAAGACGGCATTTTTAAATGGCCATCTTAGCGAAGACATCTATATGTCCCAACCGAAAGGCTTCATTGCTGAAGGCCAGGAACACATGGTTTGCAAGTTTAAGAAGTCCATTTATAGACTTAAGCAGGCATCGAAAGCATGGAACATTCGTTTTGATGAGACTATAAAGTCTTATGGTTTTATTCAAAACGAAGATGAACCATGCGTGTACAGGAACTTGAAGGCATTAATGTGGTTTTTCTTGTTCTATATGTGGATGACATTCTACTCATTGGGAATGATGTAGGGACATTGTCATCTACAAAGGTTTGGCTGTCTAGTCAATTCAGTATGAAGGACTTGGGAGAAGCCAGCTACATTCTCGGGATTAGGCTTCCTAGAAATAGAAAGCAGAGAATGTTAGGGTTATCCTAAGCGACATACATTGACAAGATGTTGGCCAAGTATAGCATGGACTCATGCAAGGGAGCTCTAATCCCTTGCAGACATGGGTTGTCATTTTCTTTGAAGGACTGTCCTAAGTCTCAAGAAGAAAATGACAGAATAAGTAGAATTCCCTACGCTTCGACTGTGGGAAGTCTCATGTACGCCATGCTGTGTACTATGCCAGATATCTGCTTTGTCGTGGATTTAGTTAGCAAATATCAGTCAAACCCAGGGGAGGTTCATTGGCAAGCTGTAAAGCATATTCTCAAGTATCTCAAGGGAACGAGAGATTATATGCTAGTTTACAGGGCTGATGATTTAGTTCCTACAGGATACACAGACTCAGACTTTCAGGCGGATAAGGATGAGAGAAAATCCACTAGTGGATATGTCTTCACCTTGTCTGGATGAGCAATTTCATGGAGGAGTATCAAGCAGTCTTGTATTGCTGACTCAACCCTGGAAACTGAGTATGTGGCTGCTTCGGAGGCATCCAAGGAAGCAGTCTGGCTCCGGAAGTTTCTTTCAGAACTTGGAGTCGTACCACATATGGACAGGCCGGTTGTGATGTATTGCGACAACACTGGAGTGGTATCGCAATCTAAGGAACCTCGGAACCACAAGAAGGGGAAACACATCGAGAGGAAGTACCACCTGATTCGGGATTTCATCCAGAGACGGGAAGTCGTGGTGGAGCATATTGCCTCGGAAAACAATCTAGCAGATCCATTCACCAAGCCTTTGGCTGAGAGAGTCTTCAAGAGACACTTAGACGCCATAGGGGTGGGTACCTATTGACTTACCTAGTCTTAGAGTGTAAGTGGGAGATTGTTGGATTGTATGCCCTCTTAGACTAGGTTTCTGATGCAAAATCGAATATTTTAATAAAAGAATTTATTTTCAAAAATTGTTTGTGAATTTACTTTTCGTTTGTGCACGATTTTCTTTTGGAACAGACCCATTGTGTTTAAATAAGTGATCCATGTGAATGGTGGTCTTTCACAGTAAGGTATGGATCACGGGTTATTTAACACATAAACATTTGTTCTTAACCTATTGATGAGACTGGGAACCTCATCATGTTTAGGTTATTATGTTATGAATTCCAAATGGGGAATGGCTTACCTTTAGCCAGTGAGTAGTCCACTCACTTCATGACATAAGCGTATTTCGAATACGTAGAACAGGACTTGTAGTAGTGGTTTCTAAAAGTACTATATGATAGAAACCTAGACTACTACCGCTACAGCGTGGACTAGTACTTTACGACTTGAGTATGAGTTGGTGGTCTGGCGAAGCTGGAAGCATATACTTTGATTTGCTATAGTTGAGGTTCTATCGTAGGGCCAATATACTTGCATGTTGGATATGTGTGACTAGTTAGTTAAGACAGACTTGTACAAGATAGTTTCTGCACTAGATCGCCCCTTGTGGTTGTCCGAATGGTCTACAATGTCCAGGGCCCTGGGAAACATGACTTGGATGTTTGCTTTAGGGTAGCTCCCTTGGAAAGTGGAAACACTCCAGGAAGTCGTAGATCATTGGACTAGAAGCCTAAGGATGGTAGATGTCATTTAGAGGGGTGTTAGTACACTTCTTTCTCTCTAAATGTACGGCGATGTGTAGAGGGGTATTTTAATCATTTCACCTATAGGTCGGAGACTTTGCTAATGCAACATTGTCCTTGGGGTCAATATTTCCTTATGGTGATATTAGGAAATATTTAAAATGCAAAATACAGCTATTTATATAGTAGGGGTATTTTGGTCATTTTAGCAGCCAAGGCGAAGTGTATTTTTGGTCCTCAGAATAGCCCGTAAGTCCTAACTAATTTTGGGTTGAGGAATTGGTCTCAGTTGAAGATGATTTTATTTTATTTTATTTTATTCAGAAAGTCTAATTTATTATTGGATTGGAATAAAATAAATAAATAAATAAAATAGGAGTTGAGAGAAAATTAATTATCTAGTTTATTTGGTTAATTAATTATTCAGGGCATAGGTCCAGTATGAATAATTAAGAAATTAACCTGGGTTTAAACTAGGGGAAATAATTAATATTTAATTATTTATTGGGTTATTTATATAGGCCCAAGAAATAAATAATTAAAGATTAATTATTTTGGTTCATTTGGGCTCATTAATTATTTATTGGGTTATTTATATAAGCCCAGGAAATAAATAATTAATGTTTATTATTTTGGGCCTTCTGGGTCCAAGAAAAATAATAAATATTTATCTGGCCCAATAGCTTGGACCTTAGGGTTTTTTCCAGATACGGTTAAGAGGAGTTTAGGGTTAGGCCAACTGATTCTCAGGATAACATCCGGGTGTTTTGAAATCCTGGGGATATGTTTATCAGATAATGAGAGACCTAATTTTGGCTAACTTATAAACAACTCTTTGGAAAAAGAAAAACTCTAATTCCCTTCACACACAAGAGACTCACGTTCCCTCTCTGGTTCTCGAGTCTCTCTCTCTCATACTCTCATTCTTTCCTCTGTTGTTATTCTTGGTTCTTTGGCTAATCAATAGCAAGTGAATTAAGAACACTTGAGACCATTCCTCTTCTCTGTTGTGCTCACCGACTAGAGGTTAGGCTGAGGAATATCTTGAGAGCTGGAAAGCTAGGCGTTTATGCAAACAAGGCGGAGTAGAAGGCTAGCGGGTGTTCAACCGGAAGCTTCTTCAAGTGGACAAAGCGAGACGATTCCAATCGTTCAATCCGCTCTTACTCAACCTAGAAGGGTTAAGGAGTGCAAATGTATGATCTTCACGCTTCCGCATGGCCTTTAAGGTTTGGTTTTATTTTTCTCCGATTTTTTTTTCGTAACCCAGCATGCTCCCCTGTTACTCGTCTCCCCTCAAAAATATGTAAAATCAATTAGTTATAAATGGGTACATTGTGTGAAAGTGAATGAAAATAATAAAGTTATAAGGTATAAAGTACGATTTATGGTACAAGACTTTTCACAAAAATCGAGTATTGATTATGATGAGACATATTTACCTGTGGTAGATGCAATTACACTGCAATATTTTGTGAGTCTAGTAGTATGTAAAAATATTGACATACGTTTAATAGATGTTGTGACTACTTATTTATATGGGAATATTGATAAAGATATGTATATGAAAATCTCAAAAAGATTCAGTATGTCTGAAGCAAATAATTATGATCCTCGTGGAAATTATTCCATTAAGTTAAAAAAGTCATTATATAGCTTAAAGCAGTCTGGACGTATGTGGTATCATCATTTTAGTGAATATTTATTAAAATCAAGATATAAAAATGATCCGATATATCTATGTGTATTTATTAAAAAATTTGGATAAGATTTTGTTACACTTGCTATATATGTTGATGATATCAATCTTACTGGAACTCCAAAAGAGCTCCAAGAGATAAGAGATAATTTGAAGTAAGAATTTGCAATAAAAGATTTTGGAAGAACCAATTTTAAGAACATCTGGAATATGGTATTTTTATTCATCAATCAATATATTGAACTAAAGTTTTGAATAGGTTTTACATGGACAAAGCACATCCATTGAATATTCCAATATTTGTGAAGTCATTAGATGTAAATAAAGACCCTTTTCGACTTTGAGAAGATGATGAGGAATTTATTAGTCATAAAGTACCATATCTCAGTGCAATTGATGCACTAATATACCTTACAATAACATTTGACCTGATATAACATTTTATGTGAATTTATTAGTAAGATTTAGTTCTTCTTCAACACGGCGACATTGGAATGGTATTAAACACATCATAAGATATCTCTAACGGACAATAGATCTCAAATTATTTTATTTAAATAAAACCAACTCAATGTTGATTGGTTATGCAAATGCTCATTATTTATCTGATTCACATAAAGCACGTTTTCAAATTGGTTATTTATTTACATGTGGTAGTCATGAAGCTCTATAAAACAATTTATAGCAATCACGTATTCTAATCAAGCAGAAATTGTTGCTATTCATGAGTCAAGATAAAAATGTGTATGGTTAAAATCCATGATCCATTATATTCGAGAAAATTGTGATTTATTCTCTGAAAAGAAAATTCTAACACCTTTTTATGAAGATAATGTAACTTGTATAACACAATAAAGAGGTGAATATATTAAAGAAGATAGAATGAAACATATTTCACCATTTTTTTTTTTACTTATGAACTCTTGAAGAGCAGTGAAATTGATGTGCAACAGATTCGATTACGTGATAATCTAGTAGATTTATTCACTAAAACATTATCGACAGCTTCATTTGAAAAATTAGAATGTGTCGGTTGAAATAATGAAGTCATCTTGAAGATGCTGTCAATTGGGAGAGTATGTACACTGCATTTTTTTTCCTAACTAAGGTTTTTTTCCTATTGAGCTTTTTCTTGATAAGATTTTTAATGAGGTAGTGTTTCCTCTAAAATGGGCAGTGTACTCTTTTTTACTTCACTAAATTTTTGTCTCACAGGGTTTTCTTAGGAAGATTTTTAATGAAACATTTTCTGAGAGTTTGAAAATGAATATCCAAGAGCGAGTGTTATGAAAATAATAAATGATTGTTAAATTTTCGATGCTATCCATTTATCTTGAAGATAGATGTGACTGTTCATTTTTTTAAGATTATTAATGAATAAGATAAGATTGTATTTATTATATCAATCAATTGAATTTAAATAATTCTCTCCTTTTTCTCTTCTTATAATTTTTTTAATATCAAATTTTATATTTTACTTTTTTAATTCTTAATTCTATTTAAAATCAAATTCACAATATTTACTTCATAATTTAAGAAAGTATAATCTACCATGACGGCGGCTGCTGGGGCACCTTTGAAAGGAAAGACGACAAGGCGCGAAATTGGGCTCCCACTAATGTTTGGGTGTTGAAGTCGATGTTGAAGCCCACTTATGAGTCATGGCTTCAGCACAAATAAATACTGGGCCGTGAGATCCGGCAGATGTTTGGACCGAGTAAAATAGTAGCAGCTACAATCCCCGGTGGGAGTCCACTATCCCACTCACTCTGTCTGCTGTATGGAAGTGAACCTCAGATGAACCGAAACTAGCAGAGGTTTTATCCATTTTGTTGAGCAAAGAACTCAACAATGTCGAGAGGAACAGAGCGTCTTCTGAACAGCTTGAAGCAACAAGCACAGCTTCAATACAAGTTTTTCACTCATCGCTATGGCCAACAGCTCATTGACATCTTCGAATTTCCGATAAAGCTTGTGTTGTACCCCTTTACTCTCGCCTACGACATCGCCGGCTCTGCCCCTCGTGGCTTTGGCGTCCCTGAGTTCATTTCCAAGCTCTCTTATTCCGCAATCTTTGTAAGCGCCTTCTTCCTTCATATTTAGGCATTCCGCGGCTTGAAAGTTTGTAGCTTTTTTATGGGCTGTTGGTTCATAATTGGCTTTTCTTGAAACGGGCTTAAGGGACTGGTTATAGTATGCTGGTTCTTTTTGGAATTTGGATTGAATTGTTAAACGGGTAATTAGACCAATGCCAGAGCTAAAGCTGCTTCTGCAGAAACAATGTTTTCTTGAGGAATTATGTCAATGCAGTCATATGTAATTCGAAAATAATGTTGTAGAGAGGGTTGTCTATTGCAAAAGCTTTGTTGAGTTGATTTCCTCAAATTATTTAAAGCACAAAAGAATGGAATTTTGATGAACTGGCACGTGATTGCATTTACATGATGTGTTGTTTGTTTCATGACAAATATGGCCAACATTGGTTGGCTGTTCTTTCTGGAATCCTCCTTTTTCACTGAAAAACCACCAGGTAGATTTATCCGTTGAAGATTTATTCAGTAACTAAACATCAAACTAGCATGGTTTGATCTGTCAGTGTATCTTAATATCTTTTCTGCACAGAGTTTATTGCTAAAAAGCATCACGATAGTTTTCAGTTGGATGCTAAAACGCCATAAAGCATCAAGGTAGTTTTCAGTTGGATGCTAAGACACCATAATACTGCTGTAGTTTATGCCTATTATGGACTGATTAGATTTTCTTGGCATCTTTAATGGGGTTGGCCACAGGTTGTTGCTACTATTGGGACTTATGATATTGCACTGGAGCTGGGAAAGAAGGTCCTATGTCAGAGGTGCTTCTTCATTTGTCCTATCTTTATTTTTTGTTACAGTGTGTTAGTTGTGTGGACTTGTTTTAGTGAAGACAGACTATGCATTGTCTTATGACGGGTTCACAGTACTTTGGATGTCTCAGCATCCAACTTCTTTGTGCTATATTTTGAAATTAGGTACATATACAATTAAGTGTTTACTCAACTTTTTTGTGTTTGTAGAAACTGCCGGACCTGTAACGGATGGAATGCATTACAGTGCTCTATGTGCAAAGGCTCTGGAAAGGTTCACTACCAGGTGAAAAACTACACTTTGAAGAGGTAGGTCATCAATAGTGGTCAATACATTTGAATCTCTTTCTGGCAGCAAAAAATATAGACTGCCAATAGTTCTTCTTTTGTCTTTATAATCATGAACAAAATGTATTACAAGACACAAAGAAATGCTAAAAGTCTTATGCGTGTTCAGGGAAGACTTATAATATGCTGAAACATAAAATCCAACAACAACAAATTGCGCAACCCTCTATCCATCTGCTCCCCCTCCCCTCAAACATTTTGATCATGGAAAATAGTGAGAATGACTATCCCTTGTCTACTTCTTTTTAAAAAATAGATAGTGTAATCTTCTTGTTGTCTTCTAGTTAGTTCATATTGATTTTTGCTTTCTCCACTATAACTCTTGTGCCTCATTGCCTTCTGTCTGGATTTCCTAAGTAAAAGAGGAATAGAGTTCAAAGAGACATCTGACCTTATTAGGACATTGTTCTTATCCTAATTTGCCCACAATGTCTTCCTGTAGAGGAGAGAAGGCAACTGCTGAGAGTATTGCTGATGCCATTGCCGAGGATAGAGCTGAATTAGTACATCTTCCTTCCACGTTCGACCTCCATGTGCCATTGCCATCCAAAGAATGCCCAAGCTGTGATGGATCGGTAAGAACTATGTTACTGCTAATATATTTTCAAAGGTTTTCAAAGACCTTTGGTTTTTCCCCCACATGATGCTTCTTGGCTTGACATGATTATGCTATTATTTCATACCTGAGGTGGGACAACAACACATCACTTGTTGCTTATTTCTGGGATTTCTAGTTAATATCATTTAGTAGTGTCTTACTCAATGTTGATAGCCACTGATATTACTACCTATGCACTTCCATTATGGTGTTTATTGCTCATTGTTAGGCATCTTCAATGATTATTGCAGAAAATATTATTTTGCAGGGTGTAATGAAATGTCCAGAGTGTAAAGACAAGTTGCAGATTAGGATTTCTGCTGATGATGTGAGGTTTTATTTTTTGTTTTGTTTCCTTTCAATTTTCTATCATGATGGTACAATTTTCATGGAAAAAGATGATTAGCTAAGATGGCTATTTAGCACTCTCAAGGAGAGACAATTAAACTGATTGCTCAAGTGTTTTAGCCATCATATTATTGGTGATCTTGAATTTTGGGTTATGTTTAGGAACTAGATATTAGGGTCAATCAATTGTAGATTGGCATTATTAAAGCTGAAGTTGTATTTCTTTAGTTGTTTGACCATAAGGCATGTCCTCTTTTATGTTCTCGTCCTTTTGAACTTTGGGGTATGTTCAGGAATTAGGCATTTTGGCAAAAGTTGAAAATAAAAATTTGCAATGTTAAAGCTAAAGTGACAAGTGTTATCTTTCTTAGTTATTTTAGCCATGAAGCATGTTCTCACCTTCGCTCTCATTCTTTTATAAATTACGGTGATACTTCAGTATATTTAACCATTATATTTTGTTGTACTTTTGAATTCTTTTTTTCAAATTTTTAGATAATGGAGCCACCTTGGAAAGCCTACAACATAATGCGAAAGATGGACTACCCTTATGAGGCTAGTTCAATATCTCTCCTTCTTTTAGCTCATAATACACCAGTCATCACATTTGAAAGTTGCTGCTGGTTTTATTGAGATTTGGTTCATTATTGCAGCATATTTTTCATACCATGAAAGACCCAAGTATTGCAGCATTTTGGTTAATTACCTTGCCTCAGATTATGGGAGGATTTGAATATGATGAGGAAGTCAAGCAGAAAATTTGGTGGCAATACAAGGTTTTTGCTGCTTGCCTTGCTTTCTTGATTGAAAAATGCCTACGTCCGTTAGCTATTGCTTGTTTAGTAAATGGAAAATTTGGTCTGAAAGGTGGATGCATTCTAATTTGAAGTAACTACTTTGCATATTTGAGCTGCATTTTTACCCTGTCCAGAGGGGAAGAGAAGGGGGCGAGGGGGGGGGGGGTAGATAAAGGAAAAAAATAATTAATAAACTGGCTCACAATGTTTTCCTATATTTAAGTCTTCTAAACTTTCTTTTGAACCCTAAACACTCTAAAACCCTACCCCTAAACCTTAAACCCCTCTGATATGTTACAACTGCATGTTTTCCCCTTTCATTTTTATGATGCTTGCAAATTTTTAGCATTCTGAAGTCTTAAAGGCATCAGATAATCAGTATATATTTAAAGTATTGATGACTGCTTATGATGTTAAAACATCGTATGAAATGCTAAGCAAGGGGAATTAATATCATTGTGCATTTTAGACCCTAAAACCTGGAAGATGAACTTTCACTGGATTTTGGTCCTTGTGGGGGAAGAATTTTGTCAAAAAATCCTTTGTATATTTGTAGTACATTTTAGGCAATTTATACTGCAGAGTGCAATGGATCTATTTAGTCTCACTTCTGTAATAGGTCAAAGTAGTTCCGGACATGAATCACAATGGAGATTTATCATTGGTTGTATCTCAAAAAAAGACATTATAATATGTATTTTGTTACAAGAAAGTTCAAGTATCTGTTATGCTGTGCATTTTTGGGAAGTCAAAGCAGATGTAATCCCTTTAATTGTTGGATATTGACTTGTCCTACAGTGCTGCATTATAAACAATTTAATCCGGTGGTGCAAGCTTGTGATGGCTTTAATTGTTCACCCATTTTTTTCCTTCTTCATTGCTTAGGAATCCATGCGGTATGATCAGTTCCGAGATGCAGTAGCCAAGCGAAAGCCAGGGTGGGAGTACTTGCAAGAAGTAAGAAGATTTTCTTGTTACAAATATCTTTTCAACTATCATACTATAGTATTTATGCCATTCAACACTTAACTCAAGAGTTGCTCACTTGAGTATGGCCAATAGCTTATAGAGGTAGTTTCCTGAGTATGGCCCATGGTTAAGGGTGCTATTGTGGATTTTGTTGCAACTGTTTGATATCTATGCTATGTTTAACAAGGTAAAAACAGTGGAAGAGATGAAAAATGCATTATGTTGATTGTTATCCTTTAGCTAAAATGTCATGGAAGCCACTTTTCTCGAGGTTCACAGTTATATCCCAATCATGACTCATAGAACAACGGAAAAAATGGAAAAGTTTTGAAGAAATTCTTTAAGTATGAATATTCTCATTGCAGGCCTTAATCTCAATAGATCCTGATCGTGCTAGAGATGATCCTGTCATTGTAAGGAATGTCCCTTACTACAAGGCCAAAAAGGCATTGGAAGCAGAAGTAATGAGGCTTGATCCTCCTCCACGACCTCAAAATTGGGGGGTAATATATCCTTTTCTGGACTTGGATGTTCGCTTTGTATTGCAAATTCCTTTCATTTCTTGATGAGAAATAACCATGAGTGGACTAGTATATCTTAATCACATTATGAAATTCGAATTGAGTTTGGGTCATCATATCATGTCAACAAGGAGCCCTGTTCTACTTCAGCTTTCCTGTGTGCATGTTTTTTGTAGGATAAAGATCTACTACTGGTCTGACTTAACAGTGGCTAAAATATAAGGCTAGTTACCACTGGTGTCTGTCTCCTTTATGTGGTTATGAGGATATTGTACACGTGTAAAAATTTCTTTAATTTTTGTTTATGTGCTAAAAGAAGCATTGCAGGAACTGAACCTTCCACTTACTGGATCTTCTTGGAGTGAGGAAGACCTCAAAGATCCAAAGAAATTATATGAAATGACAGTTCTTCTTAATGCACAGCGTGAAATTGCTGATCAGTTATTGGATGCACAGTGGGAAAGAAAGTGGCGTGAAGAAAAGGTTAGTAGTTTACGAGTTGTTAGTGCTTGGTGTTAATACTCGAACCAATAAGATGATGCATTTTTGGATATTTTGCTTCTGGGCAGCATTACGCATAACAATAGTACATTTGCACTTCTTCTTTCTTTCTATGTTGTTGTCTTTGAGCAGGGATTGTCTTACACCTGGTGTGAATATGATTAAACTTCAATTAAAAAAAAAATTGTGAAAAATCTACCATTAATCATTTTGTATATATCAAAATATAATTATAAAAAAAAAAATCAAATTTTGCTTGCAGTCCTCACATATATCAGTTAAATCTACCGAGTTGACATTATGTTTGTGAACTTAAGTTTTTCTAAGAATAGCTCATAAATTGTGTCTACTCAATTTATTATGTTTTATATTCCTTACCTATTAAAGGATCAACTTTACCTATTAAAGGATCAACTTATTAGTTGTTTGCAACTTCCAGCTGAATGAAATGCTGCAAGAGAAGGTCCAGCCCTACATTAGGAATATTGAAAACAGTGTCCTTCCTCCGCCAATTGTGATGCCGTCCCAAAATCAGGATCAAAAGGTCTGCTGTTTTTCTATTTCTGCATTCTTCTTGATGTCTTTTGTTAGTTAACATGTTAATAAAAATAAAATTTTGAAACAAACAAAATACTAGTTCCTCCTATTGAAGACATATGTTTAGGTATAAAAAAAATTATCCAAATAAATTGAGATTCTGTGAGTAGGAGTTCAAAAGAATCAAGGGTTTGAACATGTCTAAATGGGAAAGAACAAAAGCCTTTCTCAAGGTTGCTGTCCTGATTGAAGTTAAGAATTGACCACTATTTTACCATTGCAAGTTGAAAAAAAGCAAGCTTAAAGGAATTTGCATCTTGTTTTTTTTATCATGTAGTCAGCAGTTGAATCAATTTTCTTGTGAACACGATTAGTCTTGAGCACTTCTGTTGAATTCACTTTATGGCGTGCATTAGAAATATCAGATAGTGCATGAGTTCTAGATACCTGGCATTCTGTGCTTGTTTAACCTACCATAGAACATTTTCAGTAAACAATGTTATGCCATGAGAATGTCTTGTATCAATCAAAGAAGCAGTAATTTATCTGATCATTTTTCGCCTTCGTTTGCTGCAGAGAAAACGTCGACGATGGTTTTTCTTCTGAAGGCCTTTGGCTGGAAACTTTTTGCAATGAAATGTACTTTAGATTGTAATTCACATATTCTGATGATGAAACCCTCTGAAAGACTTGGGATGAATTTTTATACCTCATTTTTAAACTTGCTCCATGTTGGCTTTCTGAGTACCTCCCTCTTGTCACACCTCAGAATCCAATTGAATCTGCTTGTGCATACTGGGAATTGAGTGTTTTAGTATATGTTCATTGATTATTGCAAATTCTATTATTCTGAGTATTCTTTTTGGTTTTTTCTTTTTTTTTTTTTATTTGGGTGTAAACTATATTGGGTATTCATATACCAAAGGAAAAGAAGATTTTACATGTAAATCCATTGAGCCTTTATGCCTTGGTTCTGTGTAGGCTCAGAGAACTTTCCAAGCCCAACGGTGAATCTTGATGGCCCGATGGGCCTTAGATTTCTTTTACTAAGCTGACTCGGAGACTAATTCTTTAGGAAAGATCTCATAAATGGGATTCTTTCTATAATTTTAGAAATGGAAAAGCGATCGTGTACTAATGAGTATTAAACCCATTTTGTTTTTCTGGTAAAGAGTGTTTTAACCGCTAAGTAACAACCTTGGCGTCAAAATGGTGGAAAATGCTTGATAAGGTTAAAAGTTGATTCTACAACCTTAAAAACACACCCACAAAAAAGACATAAAAATGGAAAAGGAGAACCTTTCTGGTCTGCAATACAGGTGAAAATCAAGAAGAAGAAGACAAACAAAATTTCATTCCTAAATCGCTGTCACTGATTAACAATAGCAACGCATACTTCTTTATTCAGCGATTCCAAATATTCAATAAACAGAATACATCTATAGAGTATTAACGATCTGAGATGGACAAAATCCAAAGGATATAAACTAATTTATAGCCATCCCCTTTGTCTTATTTTTACCTATTAATATATTATATACTATGAGAGAATTGAAGAAGGTTGATGAAGAATAGGATGATGCATTCTCATCTGGATGTCTCTAGCGAGTGTTCCTGTTGCACCTGGTGATCCTTCCGCAGCTACGGGAGTAGGGATTTGCCCGTTGGTGGCCGGTGCAGTGGTAGTAAGAGTTTCCGCGTTTGCTGCATGGGACATTGTTCCTCCTCATGGCATCATAGCTGATGTACCTTCTCTGACCGGCCAGTGTTCTTCTATTTGATTCAGAATCCATTATCATCTCCTCATCTTCATCAATGCAATCACCAATGTTTCCGTTGCAAGATTGCAGGGAGGGGAGGCCACCGTCACCGCGAGAAAGATGGGTAGCCACGCTCATGGTGGCGTCGAGTGCGGTTGATGTTGAGGTTGTCACCATGGCCAAAGCCAAGGCAAGAACAAGGAGAACCATCCCGAGTCGAATTGCCATATTGAAGGAGGATTTGCGTCAAGGATTCGAGCTGGTTTGTTTGATATTTTTTCGGTTGTCTCAAAGGTTGCTGCCTCTGCCCTTCTTGCTCAAGGAGGAAGAAAGGGAGAGAGAGAGAGAGAGAATGGAAGCTTTGTTGATTGCTAAGGGAATGCAGGACGGACACGAGGTGAGGGCATTGATTATGATGAGAGCTCTTAGTTTTGACTTAATGGCTTTGTATGTGTTTGTGTGACTAAACGTAATTTACGTAGGCCAAAGTTTGCATGGTGTTGCTTCATGGCCCGTTTCATGCTCCTCCTTTTTCTATGTGGCAGCCATGTTTCTCATCAAAGGATTCTCTACAACTATATATCCTCCCTTACCAAGAAAAAAAAATGACTTCTTTTATTTGAGAAAAAACTTATGAGATAATCTAGTGGCTTAATGCCTCACACCATATATATATATATATGTAATTAAGTTTTATTTATATACTAGGTTGATACCCGTGTGTTGCGCGGAATAGTTTCAGTAATTTTCTCAATTTTCTTACATTAAAAAATAATTCAGATAAACAGTGAAAAATAAAATGTAAACTAAAAGTACTCAAATCTGATTATTAAATTAAAGTTTTAATTTAAATTGCATATTTATCTAAATAATCCATGAGTTTATCTAAATATCGACACTTGTTTAAATATGAATAAATTAAGATATGTATTGAATTATAATCCATATTATCTCCTTCAGGTAAAAACATTGTCCGTAATTTTTTCAGACAAGTTATAATCTTTGAAAAATAGTATAGCCTCCAAAAAAAATTGAATTTTGCAGTCTGAAATTATTCCATTCTGTGTGCAATTAACAGAAATACTTCACCTAGCAAAGTAACTAAGAAAATTTGTCCAATTAAGATGATATAGATGTGGAGCTACGAATATACGTTCCCATAATTCAATTTTTGTAATATTAAGGGGCTTCATGTTGTTCAGAGATGGTGCAAAAGAAGCCTTCCAAAGAATCACCAAATTTAGCTGTAGGGATATACTCTATACATTCAAAATTGGCCTTCCAGAGCAACTTTGCTTGAAAAAACATAAAATATGCAGGAAGTTGTTTGGGATATGATGCTAAGACCAGAAAGTCCATGGCAATACTGATCACATCTACCAGGAACAGAAATCCCTTGAAAATCTATTAGCAGTTTTCCTCGTCTTCAAAAGCTTTTGACTGACACCAAGTTCATGTCATTAGGAGGCATAGATAAGCAGATTTGCATAATGGTCAACAGAAATGCACATAAATCATGCTTCTGTTCTTTTTCACTTTCCATTTCTGCTGTTGTTGCACAAAAAGGTTGGCATAACAAAACTATAAAAATCAAACAAATCCCAGAAGAAACCCCACCAAGCGAGAGCATAGAATGACAAAGTTCCTCAAGGGTGTGGCTTATTATATGCATACTGCTCCAAATGACACAATAGCTGTAGAAAGCAGAGAAGCGTTCAGAGAAGAAAAAGACCAGAATTGAAAGAAGAAAAAGACCACTGATAGCTGCA
Organism: Voacanga thouarsii; assembly: GCA_026120185.1. Lineage (NCBI taxonomy): Eukaryota > Viridiplantae > Streptophyta > Magnoliopsida > Gentianales > Apocynaceae > Voacanga > Voacanga thouarsii. Next base: position 727,264 of record JANUWF010001042.1, on the reverse strand, counting down.
GAGAAGCGTTCATGGATAGCTACAAAGATGAAGCGTTCAGAGGAAGTGACAGGGACAATGGCTGAAATTGTCCATCTTCCAATTCAACGAAGAATGGTCCACCTTCCAATTCGATATTTCCAGTGCGACGGAAGACCAACAAAACAAACAAAGCGATTGAATTCCAAAAAATACAAAGAATTCGAAGCATCTACTATAAATATAGCATTAACTCTGAAGAAATAAAATTGAGGAACCCAAAATCCTATAAATAACCCATTTCATTCTTATAAAAAAATCTATTCTAAAGACAATAAGAATCAAACAAAACCTATGAACTAAACCTAAAATTCTAAAACTAAGATCCATACCTAATTAATAAATTTAAGAAAAAACCTAAAGAAATACTACAAAATACTTCACAAATACTTCTCTGGCAAAGCAACTAAAAAGTCAACAAAAAATTTAACTATTAATCTAATTATGCTAAGTTATCAAACTCACAACACTTTATCCCTCAGTTTTATATATTATTAATTTGGTAAAATCTAATATATTTTAAGTAAATTCTTTGTATGAATTCAGTGCATACACTTATATAGTTTAAAAAGACTTACTTATCTTATAATTTAAGAACTTTAAGAATCTTTAATTTTATTGTGTGTTGTTTTGTCTTGTGAATGAGGACGGATTTAAAAGGATGGGAGTATAGTTTAAAAAGATTTACTTATCTTATAATTTAAGAACTTTACGAATCTCTAACTTTATATGTGTTGTTTTGTCTTCTGAAAGAGGACGAGGACGGATTTAAAAGGATGGGAGTGGCTCCCCTCCCAAAATTAGGCTTTGTGGACACATCCAAATCCAATCTCATAATTTGTGTTTCAAGAACATGGATTCGGGAGTGACTGATCTAATGATAAAAGGAGAACAACTTTTGATCATCATCTGACAGTGAAATTTTACCATTACATAAAGTTCCAACCTTGCCCAACTGTTTGGAAGATGTAGTTCTTTTCCATATCCTCTTGCTTTCCTTGATTAGGGCCCAAAATTCATCAATCCCTTTCTCCTAACAGCAAAACTCAAACAACTAGTCCCCCCCCAAAATAAATAAATAAAGGGAAAATGGGTCCAAAATAAGTAGCAAATTAACGTCAAACATGACAGAACATGAGAAATAAAAGTGTCTTTTATTGGCTGATCTGAGTGATCAAATTCCTCCATTCATACTTTAATTCGAGAGTCAGAGTTTCTAATTAGATTTGTTAATTATTTGTTCGATTTTAAATTAGAGACGATTAAAATGCTGAATTGACGTTGACTATAATCATTAGTATTCCAAGCTAATGATACAGGTTCAATTTCTGTTACCCACCTTCTATTCTTTTATTTTAAATTATTCTAATCATCACTAGAACGGGCACTTCATTATAATCAGATTCTTATTTTATAGTGTCATAGTTTCAAACTTAAACTTAAAAAAAAAAAAGGAAAAATCTATCACCTTATCACACACGAATGATTAAAAACCATGATTACGCAGACATTTATGTATAGGTTTGAATCAACTATTGGTCCAGATGCCAAATTTCAATATCAGTTCCTTGCTTTGATTCCCTTTCTTCCTAGTCACGGTTTGAGTAAGATCCTAACTCTTCTGCTCATGGGTGCTGTTTCATTCTTGTCCTGCTAAAAGCATTGTGTTAGGCCATGGTTGGTCTTATAAAATTATATTAAGGGATTGGACAAGTAACCAGATAACCTTATATATAGAGACAGCTAAATAAATTAAGGTAGGTCAAGGTAAGACACCTTAGAGATAATATACGACATCATACAAGGCTTTCGAGCATGTAAGGATTGATTGAAACTTAATTTTAAAGAAATAGCAATAATAGAAAGACAATAAACCTGTAAATACTTCTCCATTATCATTTTTAGAAATTTTTTTTAATTTACAATTATCTATCATTCGGTAAGATTAAAAATAAATTTATTACTTTTTTAAATATATCTTTATTAGTATTTATTATTCTACTAATATTAATTATTTACTAATTTTATTATTTTAATAAAGATAATTAAGTCTTTTTTAACTTTATAAAAAAAATTCTTGAAACTATATAAATATTAGATCTTATTTAATATACATAAATTCTCTCTAAAATAGCTATTATTTGAAAAGAAAAAGTATTTCAGGCATATTGTGTGAAAAAAGATCACATGTCAACATACGAGTTTTGTAGAGAGATATAGACCTGCCTCCTCAAAATTTATTTTAAAAAATAAAAAAATTTTAAAAACTCTTTAAAATTTATATTTCGTCCTCTTAAAATTTTTTTAAAAATTATAATATTATTCATTTAGTATAACTTTACCCTCCAATTCTAAGCATTTGATTCTGTCCCTATATAGCTTAGCAATCCATTTCTAACTTGTAAACAGGTGTTTCTGGTTGCCAAGTAACCTTCTATGTCTAGCTTAGAAAGCTTCTGGGACCTCAAATTTTCACCCGTGAACAAAGATAAAGGCTAATGCAAGCATTGCCGACACCTACACTTACTAAGGTTGACGATTTCATGGCAGGGAAAGGAACCGTTGTAATTAAACGATTCTCTTGCTTGCCAATGTGGATAATATCGAGAGATCCAAATTCAACTCACAGGGACACGTTTCTTGTAGCTGATTCTTGATGGGGATGGCTGCCCTCCTTTTGCGACCTCCCATGGCTTCCCTCCTGTAAGAGGTCTTCACTTGTATTCATCTCCTAGTTAGTTCACACTTCAATGTTTGATGAGAACTGTATCTCTCTAATGTTGTAAAACCTGGAGATATTTCTACGTCTTTTTTTTTTAATTTTATTTTAATCTTAACTGTTAAAGTGATGTATGCATATATAAATATTGAAATTTTTTTAATATTATTAAAATTGAAGAGGAGTTTTTACCCATGTTCGACACTCTTGAAGCCACTAGTAAGATCAGAGAAGAGAAAATAATGGAGAATAATGTAAATAATTATAAATCTTATTTAAAAATAAAATAAAATTTTCTATCGATGCTACAAATGTTAGTTAGGCCAATGATTTTTTATTGAAACACTAGTGGTTTAGAAAGTTCTTGCACATGTAACAGACAATTAATGGTTTTTTATATAAAAAAGGTCAAAAAATATTAATTGACATTCACACAATACACTTATTATTTAACGATGTGACTTAAGATTATATGAATATGAATTTAAGACTTTTTTTTTATAAAAAAAATTGAATAGGAATGAAAAAGGGCAATTTAGAGGCAAAAGCTACATGTCAAAATAGTACTAGATTGCATTCATATGACACCGTTTATCATATTTCTACATGATTGAATAAATTCATTAGGGACAGCTCATTGGGTTCCACATATCCTTAACGTTTCAATTAATATAAAAATAATATTTTACTTGTTCTTTTAAAAATATATAAAATGTTAAATTTATACGAATTAATATATTAATTTTTCTATAAGACGAGTCATTAAATTAAATTATATGCTCAATAACTTATGTTATTGCAATATTAGTTAAGGAATTTGAATCAAGATTTCATATTAAGAGTGATGCATTTCTTCTCTATAAGAAGTCTCATAACAGGAAAAAAACTTTCGGGGTAGAGAATTATATTCTTACGGAGCCAACTCAGAAAAGGCTATTTAAAGGCGAATGAAATTAGAAATTTAAAATTGTGAGATATAATATTATAATTTTAAAAAAATTAAAATAAAAGTTAAAATTTTAAAAATTATTAATTTTATTTAAAAAAATTTGGACCATACGTCTCAGCCCGCTCCTGTCTCCATCGCTGCATCTACGGAGGCAAAGACAAAGAAATACAGGTCTAAACGCTTAAATAGGAAAAGCGTGGCCGACTTTGCCTGCCTTTAGGCAGAAATTTTTGTTCATTTAATTGTATATTTTTTTTTAAATTAAGAAATTTAAAAGGAACTAACAGCTACTGTTTGGAAGCAACAAAACAAACAACCTTAGAAAGAAAAGTGAATTTTTATAATTTTGTTCTCTAAATAAAATAAAAAATTTTGAATTTTATACATTAAAAATTCATTTTATTTTCAAATAATAATAACTTTAATAGACTTTTTTATCTATAAGATATATTATTTTTATTTTATGAAATTAATAATATATTTATTATTTCTTTATAATTTATTATAATTACTCCAACATTAATTAATTTTTAAATTTTTAAACCAATACTAAAATTTTTAATAAGAGTAATTTAATCTTTTTCTTTTCAATTATTTAGAAACGATACGCATTTAAAAATTAAAAATTAAAAATTATTTATTTTTTAAAATATCTTTTAAGAATGGAAGATTCCAGATCCAAACAAATAAAAACAATTTCTTTAATCTTTATTCCAAAAATTCATGATTACACTGTAGCACACTTCCTCCATTATTGAAGCGTTTTTTTTTTTTGTTGGGGGGGGGGGGAGATGTGGTGTGCTTCTTTCTCTTCATTCTACCATTCTCGATGTTTTCTTTTTCAAAGCTATGTAACTAACATTCTCCACCTTTAATCAAAGGCTGATTCCTTGCATTTTTCTTCTATCAATTTTTATGAGATTGTCTGTTTCCAACAATCCAATTGATATATACATTTTTTTTGGCCAATAATTCAATTATATATTTAATAATTTTGTTTTAGATGAACGTCTAAATTTATTTTACGTTGTCACGTCATTTTCATTTTTTCTTTTTTCAACTCTTATTTATAATTAAAGATCATATTTAAATAATCAAATATCAAATTCGTAACTTTATACTTCCCTCTTAAATATTTTTATCAAATATAAATTATACCTTAATTAGATAAATTATCACTTTACCATAAATCTCCGAATTCCTTGGAATAACTTTTAATATTTTTTTCATTTACACACGCATCAATCCAATATTACATATATAATATATACATTCTTTTTAGGTGTGCTGGGTGCATACACTACTATATTATTATTTTTATTATAACATTATTTTTTATAACTCACCGTAAAAATTTCATCTAATTATTTACCTCAAATACATAATAATGTAAATTCAAATCGTACATGCTATTCAAGTCAGATGATAGCCAATTCTCCTAATTCTCTACCAGCTATGTACCTACACTAGTATATAAAGGTAAAGATTAAAGACACGGCAAAGGAATATCCGTTCATTTCCCTTTTTCCAAAAAAAAAAAAAAAAAACTACATCAAGAAACGGCCAAAGAATTTACTAAGCAGTAAAAGACAAAGGTTAAAGACAAAATCCCCAACGATATATACTTAATGCTGTTCAAACCCAATCACAAATATAACAAAATCAATCCTCATCCCCAAAATAATCTACCAAATTAGCCAAAAATAAAATAAAATAAAATCAATCTTTTTTTTTTTTTAAGAGCTAAAAAAAGGTCCTAGATGAAAATGACGAGTCCACACAAGACAAGTGAAACTGTTGAAAACAGGACAGCTGATGGAGTAAATGCTGGCGGTGCTGATGAACCAGGCGGCGAACCAGTAGGTGAATGAATATCAGACGGAGTGTTTCCGGAGGTCGGAGCACTGCTATTACTACCACCACCACCGGGGGGGGACAACCCTGGCGATCCTGGTGTGGTTGATGGCGAAAATGGACTTGGTGGTGAAGAAACTGAAGAAGGCGATGGAGAAGAGCTTGTGGTGGGAGTAACCGCCGGTGCAGGTGTCAACCCTTCAGGAGATGGAGCTGGGGCATGGGTTGACGGAGACGGTGACATCGTAGGAGAGCCCGCCGGTGCAGGTGTCAACCCTTCAGGAGACGGAACTGGGGCATAGGTTGCCGGAGACGGTGACGACGTAGGCGAGCCTGCCGGTGCAGGTGTCAACCCTTCATGAGATGGAGCTGGGGCATGGGTTGCTGGAGACGGTGACGACGTAGGTGAGCCTGCCCGTGCAGGTGTCAACCCTTCATGAGATGGAGCTGGGGCATGGGTTGCTGGAGACGGTGAGGACGTAGGTGAGCCTCCTGGTGTTGGAGAAGTGGAACTGGAAGGTGGCTTAGCTGTTGGAGAAGGTGAAGAGGGTGAGAGAGTCGGTGTAGGTGATAATGCCGGAGTAGTACTTCCACCGGAGGGTGAGGGTGAAATAGGTGAGGGCCCTTTAGGAGGAGAAGCCACCGGAGATTGACCCGGCGGTGGGATAACCCCAGGTGGAGTTGGAATAGTTGGAAGAGGAGGACGGTTTCTCACTGCCAGAACAACTATAATCATCTTTTGCCCTTTTTCACAGTTGGCTTTGTTCCCACTGATGAAATAAAAAGGGCCCGATCGATCAAACTTGAAAATGGAACTGCCATCATCAAATTTCATGATCGGTTTGTCCGTGTTGCAGTTGTCATAATCATCTTTGTTCACTACCAAAACAGAATCTGTTCCTTTACTGTACTTGAAAACTGGAAAAACACAAAAACAACGAATCAAATTAAATCAATAAAAGAAACAAACACACGCACATGGATTTCCTAAACAATACAAACTTCCCTTTGAAAAAGGATTAAAGAATTACTAATACTTACAGAGAGTATCATTAACTTGAAATCTCATTCTTTCAGCCCAGTGATTATAGTTTTCATAAGGGTTAACCACCCATCCCTGTCGACCACCAACGTTAAACTGGAAAGCATAGGAAGAAACCACGAAACAAGAACTGATCAACAAGAAAAGTAGGAAATGATATCTCTGATGATCAGCCATATCCAAGGTGTGGACACAGTGAATAAATTGTTAATCGTTAGTGTAAGTCAGAGGAAACTTTGAGCTTGATGAAGAAGGGGGAAAGGGATGGAAATGGAGAGAAACGGAAATGGGAAAGAGAGGAATGATTTAGACTTATAGAGAAAAAGGAAGAAAGAAACTGAAGCTATGAATGAGAGTGGGTATGCAGCTATATATAGAGGGGACTTTGCTAGAGGTTACCGTTGCTAAGAGGGGAGAAATTTTTGTGGTGCCTCAAGGTTTAACTCTCTGGCTGAGTACATCTTACGGTACACGCGGCGCGGCTATAGAGTTAAGAGACCTTTAACGGTACTGAAAAATATTTAATTGTTGGCCATGTGGGTCAAATCTTGAACGTAACGTGGATTGAAAAGTCCGTACGGGTTTGAGTGATTTGGGTTGCGGTTAAACCGTCATTTCATTGAAAATTCAAAATAAATTATACATACTAATTAAAATTTTAATAAAATAATACTACATTTATCTTATAATATAAATTATTTTAAATTTAAATTTTTTTTATAATATAAATTATTTTTCAAAATTTTATAAATATTTATTACTTTTTGTTCTGCTTCTACCCCTCCCTACCATCTCTCTTTTTCTACTAATTGTGACCTAACTCTCCTTAATTATCAAAATAAATAAAGATTTGATTAGGGATATTTTTAGAAGTTTAATTTTAAAATTGTGTAAAATTTAGAACCTTAATTCTTGTACATAAATCTAAAACGATTTATATTATAAAACAAAAATAGTATTATTTTATTATAATATTTATGTATATATTATTGTGACTGCTGTAAATAAACTACTCCCTCCGTTTCACTAAAATTGATAATAGTTGACTTAATACGATATTTTATACAAAAGTAAAAGTTAGAATATAATAATAATATAGTATAATATAATATAATAAAAGTAAAAAATATATGAGTCAATTTAAGTATATAAAAAATATATGTGAAGTATATTAATTATTTTATAATAAATTATATAGTAAAAAAAATTTTTAAAGAAAAGTATCAAATTTTTTTAGAACCGTCCAAAATAATAAGTAGGTCAATTTTATTAGCACGAATAAAGTACTATATAATTTGTATGCATCAAGTCTAATTTTGAGGTTCCAATAGTTACTTTTGAGAGATGGGCACTAAAAATACCTAAAATTGGATAAGAATAATGTTTTGGGATACAATAGAGTGATTTTAATGCATAATTATAATCCATTTTATGCATATTAAAAGCTATCATTAGTACGGTTAAATTTATTTTGGATATATATTTTCATTGATTCCTATCTTTATTTGATTTTTTATGTTGCAAATGTAGTTTAGTAACGAACACAGAGCCATCTTAGTTCATAAAGATTTCATTTGATGCAGTAATAATCGAATAGTTTGAGTATTTAACCTACAAACTAATGGGTTGGTGGTCTTTCTTGTGACTCGTTTTGTGAATTGATAATCGCAGTATCAAATCTTGCTGAATTGCTTCCTCAATTGAAATCAAGCTAAAATTAAACTGTAAATAAACATGAGTTAAAATTAAATTACAAAAACACGTGATAGGTTCGCTATATTAATTGATAGTCATAAATTCAAATTTCGTTTAGTTGTTCTCTCGATTGAAGTTGAATCGAAATTAGATTGTTAAAACACATCTTGTAATGTACGGAATTGTCTAAATTGAAATATCTATTAATAAATTTACTTACCAAAAACGTCCTCCAAAAAAATTAGAAAAAAAAAAAAAACGAGTGCAGACTCGATTTCTAAAATGGTTAAAATAAAAAGATCCATTTCGTTTATTTCAGCCCAAAATAGTTGCACCCAAGACTAGTAGATATGGCTAGCAAAAATGAATGGCCCGGGCAATCTATTATTTGCCGAAAGGAAAAGTGCATTACCAATTAGTCAAGCAAAAAAGGCGGCTAATATGGAGGTACTTATTCCATTTTTCTTTTTCAAGTATACCCAGAGAGGAGCATAAAAGGAAGTTAACAAAAATACATACTCAAATTATTTATATATTTTAATCGATTATACAGAAATTAAGAAAATAAAATTTTTTAATTAATTAAACATTCTCTCCTATTTTTATCTTTAAAATTCAATGATAAGTATCTCTCTATATGTTAAGAAGTACACAAATTCTAAAAATTTGATATAACTCCAAATTACTTCTCTCTTTTAAATATTTAATTTTTATTAAAAAATTATTCAAAAGATTATTGAGTATTTAATTCTCTCTCCAAGTTGCTATTGATGTTTCTTGAGAATTAACAAAATTAGTATGAATACCACAACTCATAAAATAAAATTTTGACTGGACAAATAATTTGAGATAAAAATTAAACTAGAAAATGAACTGATAATTTGAGATGGAGGGAGTACATATTAATAAGTTATTGCTTTATTTTTATTTATTTTTAAATATGTTAAAAATCTCCAAACCTTTAAAAGATGTTTTAATATATGAGAAATTTTTAAGTACACTTGGTACACGTACACTGAATGCTTTTGGTAGTTGTATCACGTGTAATAAAAATTATACAACAAATATAGTTTATAATTTTATTTACCTATAGTATTATCGCATAAAGCATTCGTGAATATGCATCGGGTGCGCCTAAAAATTTCCCTTAATATAGGTGATAAATAAGCTCTCAAGATTTTGATGCCTGCTTTCAAGGGAGATAAATGCCATGCCCTTTTCCTCTCTATTGTGAATGCTGTCTGTTTTTCATTTTCTATAGCAACATATCGAGTCAAGTTCAGAGAAGTGCCCAATTGGGTCAATTATGGCATCTTTTAACTGCAGAATTCTTCAAGAAATGCTTCTTTATTCACTCTGTCCACTTATTCCACTTTGAGAGATCCCATGTAGTCAGCCTTAAGCTATTGGTTGATTTTCTTTGCTGCCATTTGAGGAGAGCTCCAGGCTTTTCCATTTAGTGAAGAAGGAAAGCAACAGCAGACCACAAGCCTGGCAACCAAGACCACATATTAAGCCTGTCCACAATCCCTGAGCCAAGAAAGACACCCAAAATCAAAACTTGGTAGATTTCCAAATTCATTTTTTCTTCTCATTCTTGAAGGATCAAGCTCTAGTATTGTTGAATAAAGAGTCGAGTACTCGAACATTGGGTTTGTATATGTGCAAATGCTTCTATATGAGAATATATTGCAGAAATAAATGAAGTGGATGTTAACTTAGGCTTTACCTTGGCATACAGTTTCACCTTGAAACCAAGGAAGGCTGCAAGTGTCATGCCGATGAGATAAAATGCTGTCAAATTAATTCCCACAGCTAAATGCTGCCAACCACAGCCTCTGACCACACCTGAAGAAACAACGTCCATTGATGAGAAACAAGATCCTATAAACTGATATGAACTATAGCAAATAATTCAGATGATCAAAATGGATAATCACCCGACAAGATTCCTTGGACAAAGTCAATGACAATGGAGGTCACAAGAAAAGGTGACATTGAAGCAAACTTTCCTATGATGACTGAGCTATCACTGAAAAATCTAGCCCAGATATCATGACCAAATGCTAAAACCACAACAACAGCAAGTGCAATAAGGACACACAGTTTGAGAGTGACCATCATAGCATGCTTGGCTTGCTGAGGATTTCCAGCTCCTAACTCATTTGCAACCCTTGTGCTGTGTAAATAAAGTTTCACTAATCAGTAACTGAAACAAACAAAGGCGAAAATTTGAAATTGACATCTCAGAACATCAGCCCTATGGCTGAATCATAATACCTTGCTGCTGCACTGAGACCATAAGCGAACATGAAGGTAATGGCTTCGGTATTCACACTGAAGAAATAAACACATTACAGTCGGTGATGCCATGGAAACCACGGTTAGAGATCGTAATAGTAGGATGAGCAGAAAGAATGAGACATACCACATTGCAATCAATGAAGTAGTTATCTCTGGATTTGGCATGAGTCCAGCTAATAACACAAGAAACTCAAAAGCACAGAACTCCAAGCTGGAAGGCATCAGAATGAAAACTTTGGTTGGTTCAACATTAATTTCATACCAAATGACAACATTTGAATTAATCCTAATAAGCAGTACTGGTGCAGAATTTACTAACCACACCATTGCAGCACAGGGTATAGCCAGCTTCAATGTTTGAATGACATAATTGAATGACTCCACTGAAAATCCATCCCACGTGTGCACAAATTTATTTGCCCGAAGAACATACAAGGCCAACATTATAGCTGATATCCAAAGCGAGATTGAAACGGCTAATGCTGCTCCAGTGAAAGGAAAGGATGTCCAATGAGTGAAAAAGTATGTGATTCCAATGTGGAGGATCAAGGGTACTACTGAGCACACAAGCAATGGGATAACAATCGATTGTGTCTGAAGAAACCTCAAGATGTTTTGCAGAACTCCGTATGCAAATAATCCTGGTATGAGAAACCTTAAATAGAGACCGGCTGCTTTTGCTATTTGAGGATCTTGATGTAGGAAAGTCAGAATGTAACCAGAAAACCACCAAAAGATGGACAGCAGGATACAGAAAAAGAGTGATATCATGCAAGATGCCTGTAGATATATTCCCAACCTCCTATACAACTTTGCTCCATATCCTTGTCCACACAAGGTTTCAAGGGCACCACTTAGTCCTACCTGAAATTGCAATTGAACAAAGTCAAAATCCCTTCTGCATTAATCAAAGAAGAAGCACCAAGTGTCATGTTTAGACTTTAGGATTGTGAAGCAAGCTACTCCTATAGAAGTAGCCTGAGTCCTTAGTTCCTAATGCAAGCATCGCAGTTTGTACTTCAATTTTTTCTTCATTTTATTATTATTATCAGAAAATCTCCTAACAGTGATAATGACTATTCAGAAGTTATCATAATATACCGGGGTAAGAAATCATTTAGACTGATCGTGTATAGAAGATTAATCCAAGTAACCAGACATCTCAATGAAGTGGAGTACGCTCTAAGAGTTGGCATCAGTGATATCTTCAAGAGCAGTTGAAAATATTTATTTTTATTTTATAAATAATCAAAAGCTCAGTATCTTAATAATTAAAGTAAAATAAATATATAATATTTATAATCTGTACTTGTAATGTAGTAATATGATAATGTCAAATTAAAAATGAAAATTAAGAATTTGAATGAGAGATATTTTAGTCATTTTGTCTCATTCAAGATATTACTATTGATTGATTTTAATAATTTTAATTAGTTTAAAAGTACAGTTACATCCAGTGGAGCACAATTAATAAATTATTTTGAATTAACAAAATAATTTATTAAATTTTAGTCTAATTGTGTCGTATTGGGCACTTTCGGTAGCTCATAATTACGAGATAAAGATACATTTAAATATTTATAATTTATCATGATATATTGTAGAAAACTAAAAGTTGTATTTGAGATATAGTAGGACAATAAAAATAGTTGTGCGCAACTATACTCATCTATTAATATTTATATTTGAGATAGAATAAAATAAGTAGAAATAACTGGATATAGGTAATTACACTTATTAAATTAAAATTCTATATCAATATACGTAAAAGACAACGTACTTTTTCTTAGTTATATGAGTCCATACTCAATAAAAAGAAAAAAAAAACAGTTAATTTTATGTTAGGGGTATTACATCAAAGAAGATTTGAGAGTTTATAATATTATTAAAAGGTTAATTAAAAACTTCTCATATCAAATTTTGAAAATGTTATTTACAAATATATATTTTGTTTTTATATATTTATAAATTTTAATTTAATTAATATATAAATATATCATGCTATATTTAACCCAAACTAGAGCAAATACGAAGGTAGCTCAATTGGGATTTTCTACATGCCAGTCACGGAACTCTCCATCTTTTAGTATAAGCTTATTTTTCATGACAGAGAAACCAAGTATGGCCAGTGCTCATCTAAAACACAAACTTAAGGAAGACAAACATAATTGAAGCTTGTTTTCTATCTACAAGAGAAGGTCAACGGCATACTAAGGTGGCTCTCACAGACACCAACTCAATCCAAGTTCGATGTGGCTATTGGACAGAGCCTCCCATTTTGGTCTTTTCAGTCATTTAACTGATCTGAATTTGCACCGAGACAAAAGGAAAAAGAACGAGTCACTAGATAGGTATCCCCCTCCCGCTCAATGCATTTTACTCTTTAGGGTGAGTTTGGTTGGCAAAGGGAAGAGGAGGGAGAGTCGAATATTTTACTTTTATCAAGAGAAATAAATATAATTATTTTCATCCTATTTGGTTGGAGTGGAAGGAAAGTAAATATGATTTACCTCTTATTGTTTGGTCGTAAGGTATATAAGGAGTAAATAATTATTGAATTACTATTATACCCCTAAAGTTAATTCATAAAAAATTATAAAGTATAGTAGAATTGTAATAAAATAAATACTCTAGGACAAGAGTGTCTTTTAACCTTCATTTACTTCTCAAACCCTCCAAAATAGAAAGGAAGAAAAACCTGAGGTAGGAAGGATCCAATTCCCTTTCACATATCCTTCTCATCTCCAATCACTCCAACCAAACTAACTAAGTAAATCACAAATTTACTTTCTATTTTACTTTCCCTCATCTTTTCCTTTCCACTTTCACTCCAACCAAACTCACCCTTAAGAAAATTCAAATCACTTACTATTTTCCATTCTTTTGTGTGGATTCAAGGACGGATTTAAATTTTAAAAAATTTTTAATTTATTTTTAAAAATATTCTTTAAATTTTTATATTTTTATATTTCACCTCAAAAAATATAACATTATCCTTTCATAATCTGTCTCCAATACAAAATTTATGGTTTTGGGTAGATTCACATTCACTGAAAAAGTGTGTTTTTCTTTTTTGAAGGAGTCAATAAAGATGCACATACACTTTGAACACTTTTATCTGCATCAGCTGGCAGCCAGAAAATCTGATATTTCACCACTGGTAGCAGTAAGATGCACAAACACCACAAATGGCTACACCCAAGATACTAGTGAGAGATTAATCACACAAAGTGTCGAAGAGCAATCCATTTTCAGTGTCAACTAAATCACAGCTAGAGGAAGAAAAATGTACCATTAAAGAAAGACCAGTGATAACCGCCCATGAATTTGCAAGATTTGCAGCGGCCAGCTCAAGCTCTCCAAGATGACCGGCAAACATAACAGAGACGACAGGTATCAAATCGTGTGAAATATTAGTAAGAATCATCGGTAGCGAGAACAATAACTGATCCTTGGCCTCATTCACGTCCAAAATCTTGTTCCACCACCTCTCTGACGACTTTATTTTTCCTTCATACCCGCTTGAGAAGTCTTTCCCCAGTAAGGGATTACTCTTAGTATCCTCTAAACCACCGTGTGAACCCATCTTCCCTTCTAGCTCTCTGCCTTCCCCGACGGCTGCAGCTCCTTCTTCCTCTACCTCCTGCTCCAAATGCTTTGTTACACGTATAGAGTCTCCTTCAAATGCTTTGTTGTTGTCGTGGTTAATTTTTATTTACACTATATAGTATGGTGTAGTACAACTGTACAAGCAAGAGCAATTAGTGTTGAAAAAAAAAATGGGTGGAGAAAATATTGTACAATTTGGGCAATAAATTTATTACCTACTTACCTATTTATATGTATACATATAGTATTATATTAGTGTTCAAAAGAAAATTTATTTTTCCAGTACTTGATTTTACAACATATTATTCATACTAATAAGATAATTTAATTAATTAAAAATACAGAATATAATTGTTATTTTGAAAAATTAGTTATGGCAAGAATGGTATATTATAACACTTGATTTGATTTGTATTTTTATTCCTAACATATATATATATATATATATATATATATATATATATATACTATTATTTTTATTTGATACAAATATTTAAGAGATTTTTATTAATTAAAAGAATTTAATCGTGTGACTTATGAATTAGTGCAATTGACGTCTTCTTAAATAAAGAAGGTTGCTTAGATTAATTATACAAATTTAGAGAAAATATATTTATTTTTTTTTATATAAAAATAGAGAATAAGCGTATCAATTAATGAAAAGGATACAGTAGATGTCCAGAGCCGGGGCAGTGGGGGCCTCTGGGCTGAGGTTCATCCAGATTCTGTTATTGACAGTACATAAGGATTATGATACGCGGCGAAGAGGAGGAAAGGCTAGGAATACGCGGCGCAGAGGAGGATTATGCAGTCGGGCATCCACAACCGGACAAGTCGTGGAACCACAGGCGCCGTGTAGTTTTACAACATGATTAAATATTTATCGTATTTTTTATTTCTGATAAATAAAATGTAAAAAATATATTTTTTTACTAATTAAATTGTTTTTTATTAGAAATAAGAAGAGTTACAAGCATTTTAGGGGATAAATCTTTAACTGAATAATTGATATTTTAGGTGCCTACTGGGGAAGATTTATCTAAAATGGTCCCTTGTGTGGCAAAAAGGCAATGTCTTATTATTGATACAAAGAGGACGAAGGAACACGTGAACAATAAGTACTTTGGAATGTGGCTTTGCTTCATCAGTGGTGACACAGGAGTCTAATCCTTACCAAGCCAAAAAAAAAAAAAAAGGAACAGATGAAATGCATGCCTTTCTTGTCTTGGAGTAGGTGGGCTAATTGTTATTACGGGTTAGGTACTAGAAATTTTGATCTTATCTTTGCATATTCTTCTATTTTCTCATTTTCGGTCCATCTTTGTCATAGGGAAAGGAAGAGATCCTTGCCCTCGGTTTATTAGAGATAAAACAATCTCAGTCTCAGCCTAGTGGGGATTCGTTTGAACCTGAAAATATTTATAAAGATTTTTAAAAAAAAAATTTTTGCATCCAATATATTTTTATTCAAAATTTTTTAATCATTTCAAAAACTTTTGTGACGATTTTCAATGGTTCACATATTTATCATATTACTAAATTAGCAGGAGTAAAATTTATAATTTATAATTTTTTCTTTCTATTTCTATTTTTCCTCTTCTTTTTTATTTTATTATATATATATAATCTACCTATATATACATATATAATCATATATAATATATATAATTTACCTATAATTTATATAGTATATATATATAATTTATTTATATATATAATATAATATAAAATATATGTAGAGTTGGCCGTGTCGGGTCGGGGCAGGGATCATGCAACCCCAATCCCAACTCGCCCCGGTTGGTGGGCCAAGGAATGAATCCCGCCTCTAGCTCTATCCTCACTTAAATCGAGAAATTCTCGACCGGATTAGGTCGAGTCCCCGATTTAAGTGAGAAAATTACCATCCCGAAATAGGCCGGGTCGGATCGGAATTGAAATTTTCGATTTACCTATGTATTTCTCTATTTCTTTCATTCTTAGCCTGTCTCCAATTCAAAAGAAGACACAAATTCTCGCCCATCAAGGATAAAATAATTTTCGGTCTCGACCTAGCAAGAAAATAGGGATCCAACGAACAAGCAAGTAAAATGTTTTTCAATTAGACTTAAAGTTAAAAAAATAAAATAAAACCTATAAAAAATAAGTAATATAGGATATAATCTTTTTTTCCTTTTAATTTTCTTATTCAAACAAAATCAAATTTTTTAATATAGGATATGATCTTTTGAATTTTTATTTATTAAAAAAAGGTTATGCTAATTATTTAAGTGTAATTATGCTAAAAAATAAAGAGAATTATTAATATTAAACTATACTAAGATGATAAACTTGAACAAAATTATTAATATATGCAAATAGTATAAAAATATTAATATTATTTTGTATTATTTTTTCTTTCTTGTACTTACAATTTTAAATTATAATCATTTATTATGTTTTAAATTATAATAATATACTTATGTGTACATACTAATTATACATACACACACAAAAACACATATTTGCATTTAGTGTGTATATATAAAAAAATAATAAGAATATATTATGTATATCTTGAGATATGTGTGTGTGTGTTTATATATATATATATATATATATATATATATATATATATATAAGAATATATTATACATATAATATAAATATAAATATATATAAATAATATGGAAGAAACAATATGTAATTATGTGTATATAATAAAAGTATCTAGATTTATAAAAATTTGATTGTAAAAAGTATTGATTTTTATAATAGTGTGTATAAGTATGTGTATATATTATAGTAGATTATATTTATTTATGTATATAATATAAATGTATTTAAAAGCCTAATTATATATTAATATATAATATAATTAATATGTAAGTATATGAATGTGTGTATCTAAGTGAATAAAATATTTATATTTATATTTATGTTATATGTATAATATATTCTTATATATATAAATACACACACACACACACACATATATATATATATATATATCAAAATATAATACATATACTTCTATATATATTATACACATAAGATAATCTTATTATTTTTATATATATACACACTAAATGCAAATATGTGTTTGTGTGTGTATATAATTATTTAAGTAAAATTATACTAAAAAAAGAAAGATGATTATTAATATTAAAATATACTAAGATGATAAACTTGAACAAAATTATTAATATATGCAAAGAGTATAAAAATACTTCATATAGTATTATTTTGTATCATTTTTTTTCTTGTACTTACAAATTTGAATTATACTTATTTATTATATTTTAAATTATGATAATATACTAATTATATATACATACATATATATATATATATATATACACTCACATATTTCAATTTAGTGTGTATATATATAAAATATTAAGAATATCTTAATATATAGAAGTATAGGTACTATCCCTTGATATATATATATATATATATATATATATATATATATACACACACACATTGTTGGAATATATGTCCAAAATGTACTTCGTATTTTTATATTTTAGAAATTAATAAAAATTTCATTCATTAATAGTTATTTTTTACATATATTCGCACATTAAAGGTCTAAGTGTGTTAGTAAGTAATCTATGTAATTGTGTCGTACTTTCACAGTAAGGTGTATATTATAAACTACTAACACATAAGTAAAAAATTATTCTTAATCGATTAATGAAGTTGGACACTTTATCAATGTTTAGATCATTACATTATGATTTTCAAATGGGAGATAGTTTACATTTAATCAGTGAGTAGTCCACTCGTACCAATAGTGTAGGCATATTTGGAATACGTAGAATTGGACCACGCAATAATAATCTTTATCAAAATACTAAAATAAATAAAGATTGGTTTATCGCAACTATTGCGCGGACCAGTACCCTAGGACTTGAGTGTAAGTTGGTAGTCTGGTGAAATTAGACTTATACACTTTGATGTATATATGTTGGGTGATATCTTATCACAAGGTAAATAACCTTGTACATTGAGTGTATGACTCTAATTAATTAAAACAAACTTATACAATAAAGTTTCTATACTTCATTACGTGAAGAAATCACCCACTTGTGATTGTCCACGATAATCTAATAATTCAGGGCTTTAGAAAATATAACTAAGTATGTATACTTTTGGGTAGCTCCAGTACGTATACTTTTGGGTAACTCCCTGTGATAAGTGGATATATATTGGAAGTCGTGGATTATCGGATTAACTATCAAAAGATAGTAGATGTCATTGAGAAAGGTGTTAATACTATTTTTCTATCTCAATGACGGGTGTTACGTACGTAAATGGTTATTTTCGTCATTATACCTGTAGATCGGAGATAATGCACTTGCAATATTATTCTCAGGGTCAATATTTCAATATAGTGATAAGTGAAATATTTAAAATGTTTAAAATACCGCTATTTGTTAGTATGAGTATTTTGGTCATTTTAGTAGTCAAGAATAATATGTTTTTTGGTATCCAAAATAGCTCAAATAACCTTAATAAATTTATTTACTATATGAGCTTATTAGGTGAATTTATTATTAGAAGAATTATTTTAGGAGTCCAATTAATTATTTATTTGGGCTAAAATAATTAATTTGGTCAATTTAATTAATTAGTTTACTAATTAATTATCTTAGGTAATTTTTTAATTGGGCCTAAGTAGTTTAATTAATTAATAAAAGAACTAATTTAATTATTTAATTTATTAATTAATTATCTTGAATAATTTAATATTGAGCCCAAGAAGATGGGGATAGGGAAGAATTAAATATGTATATATATTCGAAACTCCATAAATTTGAATAATATGTGAAGAATTAAATATGTATATATATTCGAAACTCCATAAATTTGAATAATATGTGAAGAATTAAATATGGATTTAATTAATTTAAATATTTCAGTAAATAATAGTTAAAATTTTGTGTATATTTTGCAATTTTTATTTTAAAAAATAATTTGAAAATAAAATT
Organism: Voacanga thouarsii; assembly: GCA_026120185.1. NCBI lineage: Eukaryota > Viridiplantae > Streptophyta > Magnoliopsida > Gentianales > Apocynaceae > Voacanga > Voacanga thouarsii. Next base: position 708,098 of record JANUWF010001042.1, on the reverse strand, counting down.
TTTGTTTAATTTAAGAATACATATAATATGTAATTACAATTAATTTTAAATCTCAAATATGTTACGTATTCTTAAAAGTATATAATTAATTGTTAAATATAAAATGAATAACGAAAATTTAAGCTTAATAACTTATTTTCATATTTTTTTTAAGAATAAAACAAATGCGCAAATATTCATGAAATATTCAATTTTACTTAAATTATTATTTACTAAGATATAAATGATTATTTGTATATTTTATTTAATTTTTCACAATTAATCAAATTCAGTTAAAATATAGATTACTCGAATTAAAATATAAGAGAATTATAAATTTAGATACCCCACATTTGAAATTTTTATATTTTTTGCAAATAATTATTATTTATAATCAATTGTAATTAAATATTATAAATTATACGTTAACTAATAATTAAACTCAAAAAAGTGTTATAATTTAAATATGAATGAATTACAAGTAATATTTTTAAGCTTTATATAGAACTTTTAATTACTTAAAAAATTAATTATGCATGGGCGTTGGGAATTGGGGCGTATTCCTAAGTCAATCTTTGAAAAATATTATTGTCAGTCTTTGAAAATAATTAAAAATAATAATTGAAAATAATTAATAATAAATTTAAATTTTAAATTTAAATTAATTAAAATATTAAAAATTATTGTCAGTCTTTGAAAATAAAAATACATAATAAACATTTAATTTAAATATAAAAATAAAAAAATCAATTTTACAAATAATTGAGATTTAAAATCATTTAAAAATTTAATAAAATAAATTACAATTTTTTTTACTGGTAAAAATGGTGGATATAATGTCAAAACCTCGGGCACAGAATTTGAGGTAAAACAATTTACAATTTGCACGAAAATAAGAGGCTTGGTCAAGGCGTCGTCGGGGAGTAGGACCTCGCGTTTGCTTGACGCGAGGTGCCGATTGACCTCGTATCTGGCAAACGCGAGGGCTTTCCTCCAAGTGGATACCACAAAATCGGTTCTTACTTTTGGGAATCCTTTCCAAAAGCCCCCTAATTTGGTCCAAAACCTTGGTCAGAAACATGATGAGTTATGCAACTCTTCCCTTTTTTTTTTTTTTTTTGAGATATACTTTGGAAACAACATCATATATTCAAAACTTAGTGCCTTCTAAGTCAGTATCTAGAACACCTTATGAGATGTGGACTGGACGAAAGTTCAATATGAATCATCTCAAAGTATGGGGCTGTCCAACTTATGTACTGACTAAAGGAAGTAAGCTAGAGCTAAAATCAGAATTATGCTACTTTATAGGGTATCCAAAAGGAATAAGGGGTGGATACTTTTATCATCCCCAAGACAAAATGTACTTATTAGTACTCATGTTAGGTACTTGGAAGATGAACAAAGTGTATCCACTAAGGTTTCGAGTAATGTAGAATTGGAAGAAAAGTTGATTGATGCCTCAACTTCTAGCACCCCGATTGAGAGACCAAAAAAGATACAACTAGATGTTCCCATACAGATTAAGTCGTGTCGTAGTGAAAGTATATCTAGAGTTCCTGAAAGATAGACTGGAGAGGCCTTTGAGGTCATCTCTGACCATCAGGAATAAGATCTCGCTAGATATGATGAAACCATTGTTGATGTTGATGTGGACAAATGGCACACTGCAATGGATGTTGAGATTGAGTCTATATACCTCAATCAAGTCTAAAATCTTGTCACTGCACTTAAAGGGATTAAACCTATAGGGTGCAAGTAGGAATACAAGAGAAAAAGAGGTGCAGACGGAAAGGTAGAAACCTTTAAAGTAAGGTTAGTTAAAAAGTCATACTCAGAAAGAATTGATCAATTATAAGAATACATTTTCACCTGTTGCCATGCTTAAATCCATACACATTCTCTTAGCCATCGCATATCACTGTGACTACGAGATATAACAAATGGACATCAAAACAACATTTCTTAATAACTATCTTAGCGAAGACATTTCTATGTCGCAACCTGAAGGCTTTATTGCGAAAAGCTAAGAACATATAGTTTGCAAGTTTAAGAAATCCATTTATGGATTTAAGCAAGTATCACGAGTATGGAACATGCTTTTTGATGAGACTGTAAAGTCTTATGGTTTCATACAAAACGTGAATGAACCATATGTATATAGAAAATTATATAGGAACAATATGTCATTTATAATACTTTATGTAGATGACATTCTACTCATTGAAAATGATGTAGGGACATTGTTATCTATAAAGATTTGGTTATCAAGTCAATTTACTATGGAGGATATGAGAAAAGTTAGCTATATTATTGGTATTAAACTTCTTAGAGATAGGAAGTAAAGAATATTAGGCTTATCCCAATCAGCTTATATTGACAAAATATTTGGCAAAGTTTAGCATGGATCAGTGAAAATGGGCAATCATACCCTTTAGGCACGGATTAACCTTATATTCCAAGTAGTATCCTAAGACACAGAAAGAAAGTGAGAGGATGAGTAGGATTCCCTATGCCTTGATAGTAGAAAGTCTCGTGTATGCCATGTTTTGTACTAGGCCAGATATCTACTTTACAGTAGGCATAATTAGCAAGTATCAATCAAACCCTGGGAAGAACATTGGCAAGCTGTTGAGCATATACTTAAGTACCTAAAGGGAACGAGGGATTATATGCTAATTTACAGAGCTGATGACTTAACTCCTATAGGTTACACGGACTCAAATTTCTAAATGGATAAATATGAAAGAAAATTCATTAGTGAAAATATCTTCATTTTGTCTAGAGGGGCCATTTCATAGAGGAGTGTCAAGCAATCTTACATTGTTGATTCTACTATGGAAGATGGGTATGTGGCAGCTTCAGAAGTTTCTAAAGAAGCAGTTTGACTCCTAAAGTTCCTCATAGTACTTGGAGTTGTGCCATACATGGACAGGCTTAAAACAATATATTGTGATAATTCTGGAGTTGTGTCACAATGTAAAAAGCCAAGAAACCATAGGAAGGGTAGGCACATTGAAAGAAAATATCACTTGATCCGGGAGTTCATCCAGAAATAGGAGATAGTGGTTGATCAAATTTCCTCAGCAAACAATCTGACAAACCTTTTTATCAAGCCTTTGATGGAGAATTTGTTCAAAAGACACTTGGACGTCATAAAGGTAAGCGCATACGGACTATCATAGTTCATTTAATGCAAATGGAAGCATGTTGAAATATATACCCAAAATGTACTATGTATTTCTATATTTTAGAAATTAATAAAAGTTTCATTCATTAATGTTTGTTTATTTATGTATATTCGCACATCAAAAATCTAAGTGTGTTAGTAAGTAATTTACGTGATTGGGTCGTACTTTCACAGTAAAGTGTAGATTATGAGTTACTAACACATAAGTAAAAAATTGTTCTTTATCGATTAATGAAGTTAGGTACTTTATCAATGTTTAGATCATTACAATATAGTTTCCAAATGAGAAATGGTTTATCTTTAACCAGTGAGTACTTCACTTGTACCAATAGTGTAAGTATATTTAGAATACATATAATTGGATCACGCGATAATAATTTTTATTAAAGTACTAAATAAATAAAGATTGATTTATCGCAGCTACTGTATAAATGAGTATCCTAAAACTTGAGTGTAAGTTGATGATCTGGTGAAGTTAGACTTGTACATTTTGATGGATGTTGGGTGAGATCTTATCGCAAGGTCAATAATCTTGTACGTTGGGTGTATGACTCTAGTTAATTCAGACAAATTTATACAATAGAGTTTCTATACTTCATTATGTGAAGAAATCACTCCCTTGTGATTTTCTGGGACAATCTAATAATCTAGAGCCTTGTGAAACAAAACTAAGTATGTATACTTTTGGGTAGCTCCCTGTGATAAGTGAATACATACTGAAAGTTGTGGATTATCGGATTTGCTATCAAAGCATGATAGATGTTGTTGAGAAAGATGTTATCTCAATGACGGGTGTTACATAAAGGGGTATTTTTGTCATTACACATGTAAGTCGAAGACACTACACTTGCAATATTATTCTCATAGTCAATATTTTCATATGGTGATAAATAAAATATTTAAAATGATTAAAATATTACTATTTGTTAGTAAGGGTATTTTGGTCATTTTAATAGCTAAGAATAATATATTTTTTGGTCCCAATAGTAGCTCAAAAAACCTTAGTAAATTTATTATTGGAAGAATTATTCTAAGAGTCCAATTAATTATTTATTTAGATTAGAATAATTAATTTAGTCAATTTAATTAATTAATTTATTTATTAATTATCTTGGATAATTTTTTTAATTGGGCCCATTAATTAATAAAAGAACTAATTTAATTATTTAATTTATTAATTAATTATCTTAGGTAATTTTATATTGGGCCCAAATAGATTAATTAATTAACAAGAGAGTTAATTAATTAGTCATTAGACTAATTAATATTATATGACCCATCAGGATTTGATGAAGCTGCCGTGTGGAAAAGAGAATGAAAGGAAATAAAACAAGAAAAAAAAAAGGTAAGCTGGCTGGTTTTGGTTTTGTGGAGGAATAGGAAAGCTATGATTTTCTTTTAAATAGGCATCACGTGTGCCTTCAAAAGGTTGACAGAAAATTTTAAGAAAAATATATAGCTGTTATGAATATATTGTGAATTATTATAGAATTAGTGGAATCTCCACTAATTATAGATTTTTGTGGATGCCCATCATTTAGTGGAAACACCACTAATTCATATTAATGGAAAATTATGTATTCCACTAACTAAGAGCTCTATAAATAAAGTTATTATCTAAACTTGAAATATATTATAATTTTGTGAAAGAATTGTGATTGTGAGAGAAAATAAAGAGAGAAATTTGAAAAAATTCTTGTGCAAAGAATAGTTGTAAATTTCTTATTGTGTAGATTTTATTCTACCACTACCAAAATTTCATAACACGTTATCAGCACGAGTCTCTGCCGTTACAAAAACTAAAAGACAGGTATGCATTTATTGATCCCTATGGCTAACCTTACTAAACTCGAATTTGTAGTTCTTGATATTTTTGAAAAAAATTATATGTCATGGGTTCTCGATGCAGAAATGCATCTAAAATGCTGACGGCCTTAATGAAACTATTCAAGAAAATAATAGTGCATCTGCACAACAAAAGGCCAAAGTTTTTATTTTTATCTGTCGTCATATCGACGAAAATTTGAAAATAGAATATCTTACCGAAAAAGATCCATATGTCTTTGGGTAAATTTAAAAGAAAGATTTGACCACTTGAAGATAGTCGTACTACCCACTGCACGGTATGAATGGTTGCACTTGAGGTTGCAAGATTTTAAAATCGTGAAGGAATATAGCTCCACAATATATAAAATTATCTCTCAGTTAAAATTATGTAGAAAAAAAGTTACTGATGAAGATATGTTGGAAAAAACTTTCTCCACTTTTCATGCCTCGAATATTATCTTGCAGCAACAATATCGAGAAAAAGAGAATACAAAATTTACAGATTTAATTACTGCCCTTCTCGTTGCAGAGAAAAATAATGAGTCATTATTGAGAAATCATGAAGCTAGACCAACTGACTCAATAGCACTCCTAGAAGTGAATACTGTTGGCTCCAGCAGAAGCCATCGTTATAGTCGTAGTTGTGGCAATGGCCGTGATTATGGTCATGGACACACTCGATATTTCCCTTATCACAGAGAAATACTGGCCACCTGAAGTGGAACACTCGATATTTCCATTAATAAGTATCACATCTTTGAGATGTTACATTCAGATGTCAATATAACACATTATACTATATTACTACTAACAGTTCAGAAAAAATCATAAGTTTGGTATTCACTTATATTTCCTTCATTCATCTCACTGGTGTTCACGTGAACTTGAGGATACATGCTTATAGTTGTTTTTTTGTAATAGAGCTGACAAATTTAGGATGAATGTTTGTAGTTGTTCTTTTTTCATGTTTACATTAGAGGAAGACAAACAAGTAGCAATTATGGACTTCAGATCCCTTTCTTCAGGATACTCCTCCTCTTCCTTCTTCCTTGGGCCAGCATCTAAACTAACAGCAGAATTAGTCGTGAAGTTACTGCGAAATGAGTATTGGAATTTTATCATCCCCTTAAGTTTCTTATTATAGTTGGCCTTGAAGCATGCTTGTCTCAATTTCTGTGTTTGGTCCTCCAACCGCGTATTAGGACTTTCTTCCACCAACTTCTTCTCACGTTCCAGTATCTTAATAGCTTCTCTTAACTTCTTCTCAGCCATATGTCCTCCTTCGTCTTTATTTTGCATCTCCTGTAAATCGAAGTGATATTATCGGTGGAGGGACCGAGGAGGAGAAAATACAAGGAGGAAGAGGAAAAGATGGTACCGCGAAGAGTAAGAAAATAATAATATAGAGATTTTTTTTCGTTTTAATATATTTCTTGGCATTTCCTACTTGTTATGTATGTAGTATTACTTATAATGTTCTTACATTTTTATTATTCTCTTATGAAATCGTTATTTCCTAATTTAGGGGGAGAACAGAAACAATATAAGAAGATCTTGATTGGACAACATTATTAAATTATCTTGATCCGCATACAAGCGCGTGTGAACTTGAAGTTCAAAAGATAATTCATTTGTAAAGCATTGCAAATCAAATGCCAGACGCTTTTGTTGACTCCAGAAGAGTAACAAAGTCGCATATTCCAACTATAAATGCTCATATTCAAATTAAAGTTCCAACAAAATAAAAGATTATACCTATAGCTATTGAGCCAAAAGCATGCCAGAAGTATGGCCGACCTCTTGGTTCTAAAGATAAAAATACTCGAAAGAAAAGAGGGGTAAATAATCCAGATGATCATATTGAAAAAAAGAATGACAAAGACCAAGAGAGAACTGATGAAAAAGAACTAGAAGTTGATAAAAGTAACACTGAAATTTCTATCAATTATACCACTTCCGGTAGAAGTTGGAATCGGATAGAAATAATTATTGATAATATGTTTGCATATAATATACCTCTTGATGTTATACAGGATAATGATGATCCTGAACTAATATCAGTTGATGAATGTCGGCATAGAAAAGATTGGCTACAATGGAAAGATGCGATTCAATCGGAATTAAATGTACTGACACAACATGAAGTCTTCGGACCTGCAGTCCGAACACCAGAAGGTGTAAAACCTATTGGTTACAAATGGATATTTGTGAGAAAGCACAATAAAAATAATGAAATCATACGATATAAAGCACGGTTAGTAGCCCAAGGTGTTTCACAAAGACCAGGTATTGATTATGATGAAACTTATTCTCCTGTTGTTGATGCTATTACACTCCGATATCTTATCAATTTGGCAGTACATGAAAAAATAGATATGCGCCTATTAGATGTTGTCACTGCTTACTTGTATGAAAATTTAGAAAATGATGTTTACATGAAAATCCCTGAAGGATTTCGCATACCCGAAGCATATAAACATTATCCTCATGAAAATTACTCCATCAAGTTGTAGAAATTATTATATGGCTTGAAGCAATCTGGGCGCATCTGGTTCAATCGTCTTAGTGAATATTTATTAAAAGCGGGATTTAAAAATGATCAGATATGTCCATGTATTTTTATTAAGAAACCTGATTCTAAATTTGTGATATTAGCTATATATGTTGATGGTATTAATCTTATTGGAACTTCTGAAAAGCTCCAAGAAATAATTGATTATTTAAAAAGAAAATTTGAAATCAAGGATTTAGGTAAAACTAAATTTTGCCTTGGTTTACAAATTAAACATCTAGAAAGTGGAATATTTATTCATCAATCAACATATACAGCAAAAGTTTTAAAAAGATTTTACATGGACAAAGCACATCCATTGAGTATTCCAATGATCATCTGATCATTAGATGTGAATAAAGATCATTTCCAACCTCAAGAAGATAATAAAGAATTCCTTAGTCCTGAAGTACCATATCTCAGTGCAATTTGTGCATTGATGTATCTTGCTAATAATACACGACCTGATATTGTATTTACTGTCAATTTATTAGCAAGATTTAGTTCTTCACCAATACGATGACATTAAAATAAAATTAAACAAGTCATTCGATATCTCCAAGGTACAATTGATCTCGGATTATTTTATTCAAATAAAACCAACCCAACATTGATAGGTTATGCAGATACTGGTTATTTATCTGATCCACATAAAGCACGTTCTCAAACGGGTTATATATTTACATGTGAAAATACTGTTATATCATGGCGTTCTATAAAACAATTTATAGCAGCTACTTCTTCAAATCATGCTGAAATTATAGCCATTCATGAAGCAAGTCGAGAATGTGTATGGTTAAAATTAATGATTCATTATATCCGAGAAAGTTGTAGATTATCATCTATCAGAGATATTCCAACTCCTCTTTATGAAGATAATGCGGCTTGCACAGCTCAATTATGAGGAGAATATATTAAAGGATATCGGACAAAACAAATTTCACCAAAATTCTTCTTTACTCATGAACTTCAGAAGAAAGGTGAAATTGATGTACTACAAATTCGGTCATGTGACAACCTCGCAGATATTTTCACAAAGACTTTACCGACTGCAACATTTGAGAAGTTGAGATATAAAATTGGTATGCGCCGGTTCTAAGATTAAAATGAATCATCTCATCAGGGGGAGTAATAATCAAACATATCGAATAGTGTACTCTTTTTCCTTCACTAGATTTTTTTCCCACTGAATTTTTATCTAGTAAGGTTTTAATGAGGTATATTCTTTATATAATGGACGAACATCTAAGGGGGAGTGTTATGAATATATTATGAATTATTAGAGAATTAGTGGAAGCTCCACTAATTATGAGTTTTTATGAATGTCCATCATTTAGTGGAGACACAACTAATTCATATTAATGGAAAATTATGTATTCCACTAATTAAGAGCTCTATAAATAAAGCTATTCTCTAAACTTGAAATATGTTATAATTTTGTGAAAGAATTGTGATTGTGAGAGAAAAGAAAGAGAGAAATTTGAAGAAATTCTTGTGCAAAGAATAGTTATAAATTTCTTATTGTGTAGATTTTATTCTACCACTACCAAAATTTCATAATAATAGCAGCTTTCTGTTTTCTTGAAGAATGAACTAAAGGCCATTGGTTTTTCTTGTTGGGTTTTTTTCCCTTCATTTTTCCTTAACATTTAGCTCTTCCGTTTTTTTTTTTTCTAATTTTTTTACCCTAATTCTACTTTCACTGGTAGAGGTCCATAATGGTTAGAGAATACTCTTAAAGGTCAGGAGTTAACAAACGTAGTAAGTGTTTGATGTGAAAGAGCCGACGGTTAGCTAGTATCTCTGCGGAAGAAGTAGACGTTTCTATTCCACAAGTAACATCAAACCTGAATCCGACTCTGATTATTAAAGTTAATCGCCCTAGAAGTATTTCTAGACTTTGACTCGAAAAAATTTTTAAATTACTATCTTCCACTACGTATTTAATTTTTTTGCGATCCTTCGCGCGCGCGCGCGTGTGTGTGTGTATGTTGCTGTCAAGATAATGAGCCGATGTAAACAGGTATTGGCTGTATTTTCGATAAATATAAATGATCCGATATAGTGAAACAGAAAAATGGTATCAGATCTTTTTTGAATCAGGGACCGGGTTTCTTGAACTTACTATAGAAAGAATTCAAGAAAATCAGTTGAAAATGTCCAACGGAAGGACTTTTTTAGAACAATAAACTGATACTTGTATTAACTTGCTTAAAGAAACGTATAGAAAAGATCTAAACTTAGAAAGAAGAATGGAAAGTTGTAAAGAAAGTTGGAAACAAAGCTGTAAAGGAAAGCTGTAATAAAGCGGTAAGAAAGCTATAAGAAATTGAATTCTTAGATTAGAAAGTTGTAAATGACGACAAAGTAGAAGCAATTGAAATTCGAAGTTGGAATTTTTAGTTGAATAATTTCTATTTCTCTTATTCACCTATGGACCTTTTGGGCTTTCTTTTCAGAAGGATGAAAATCATGAAGCATATTGGGATGCAAAAGTTGAAGAAATTGAGAGAATATCACATGACAATGAAGACTGCAAGTGCATCTCTCTTGTTCGTTACTACCACGATGGTGTTGAGGTAAACCTTAAACGTGTAATATTGGAAAACCCCACACCAAGTGGACCCTTACAATTCATTTACTCGTTTGTATCATTCGCCTGAAATGCATATTGACTTCGGATTCTTATTCCCAGGACAAAGTTGAGCTAAGTAGATTCTGGTGCCGTCCAACTTAAGGGGTGTTTTCCAGGTGTTAGAGAACATTGAAAGTAGCTTCAAATGAAACTGTATTAGCCTTCGATTTCATATTCTGTTTGCATTTCCTATTATTTTGACTGGAAGATATGTGTAGCTTATCACATCTATTATAATTTTTTGAGGGAATTATATTTGCTCTAAATATATGGAAGGATGATGTTTATGTTTGTGGAAGGATGATCTTTGTGTTGGATTTGATGATGTTTATATTGGGTTTGTGGATGTGTTTTGGCTTTATTATTTTATGAATTTGTCAAATGCAGATGTTTGGTTATATGTTCAGATGAACCAGATTTTTGTCAAATTAAAGAAAAATTACCAACTGAAAAATTAGTTAGTAATTGAATGGAATTCGGTTGGTATTTCTATTGGTAATTGAAAATAATTCGATTGGTAATATATTAAATAACAGTTAGTAATTTTCAAACCAATTATCTACCAACTAACAACTTAGTTGGTAATTTATCAACAAAAAACTACGAATAGATTTTAAATTACTAAAATATTTAGAAAATTACCAACTGAATATTTTGTAAAGAAAGAAAACTACCAATGAAAAAAAAGAATTGGCGATTGAACAATTTGGTTAGTAATTTACCAACAAAAAATTACCAACAGATTTTAATTAACTAAAATAGTTGGAAAATTACCAACCGAAAGTCAGTTGGTAAATAAATAAAACTACCAATTAAAAAAAGTAGTTACCAATCGAAAGTTAGTTGGTAATTACCTACATATATATCAGTTGGTAGCAACATGTCTTATTACCAACTGCAACAATCGGTTGGTATCTTAAATGTTTGTTGGTAATTACCAATCGAAATAGTCAACTCAAATGCCAAATTTCCAACTAAAGATTTTACATTACCAACCGAAATAGTCAACTCAAATGCCAAATTTCCAACCGATGATTTTACAGTACCAACAAAAATGCGGTTAGTAATTACCAACCGACTCCAAAAAATTTCGGTTGGAAAATTTACAAGCTAAGGTTTTTGCATGATTACCAACCGAATTTAGCTAATTACCAACCGATTGTGTCAGTTGGTAAATCACTTTTTTCTAGTAGTGGTTGGTTGATGATTGTCGTCGTGAGCTCTGGGCGACGCTCCCATTTTATACTTGCTGCAATCGAGCCACTAACAGCGTGGAGCTTCTTCTGACCAAAGAATACTCCCAATGGTTGTGCAAAATTCTTGCGCCGAAAGATTAGGAATCTGTTTTTATTCTTATTGATCTCGTGGTGCCGATGTTGACCATGACTATCGGCTGCTTGAATTGTTGACTTTATCGGCTCGACAAAACTTATCGAATCGGCAACGACTCAAAGTAACCGTTGCGTCGGCTCGACAAAGTTGACGTCAACAATATATATATATATATATATATATATATATATGAATATATTGTACGTATAATATAAATATAAATATTTTATATTTTATTCACTTATATATACTTACACACTATTAAAAAAATACCTTTTACAATTAATTTTTTATAAATATAAATACTTTTATTATATACACATGATTACATATTATTTTTTACATACTAATTATATATACTTATCTTTTGAGTAACATATATATAATTATATAGATATGTATAAGAAAATCTTGTACAAATAGTACATATAGAATAGAAGCTTTCTCTCTTATAATATTATTTTATGTAATTTTTTTATACTTATAATTTTAAATTATAGTCATTTACTATATTTTTAAATTATAATAATATATACTTACAATTTTATCTTATTTATAAAATTAATAACATTAAAAAATAAATAGTCACATTTATCTTTTAAATAAATAATTATTATAAAAAATCAAACATTTACATCTATCTCCTAAATAAATAGATAATATCGAAAAATAAACTGTAAATTCTTATATTTTTTTCATTTCATAACAGGGACTTATTACTATTATTTTTTCTCCAAGTACATCCAGAGAGGAACGTAGAATAAGCTTAAATTAAAAATATACATATTTTTATTTTGAATATGTTAAAAATGTCCGTACCCTTAAAAGATGTTTTATAGGATATAAATAAGCTCTTAAGATTTTGATGTCTGCTTTCATGGGTGATAAATGCCATGACCTGTTCCCCTTTATTGTGAAAGAGTGCTGCCTGTTTTTATTTTCTCTAGCAACAAATCAAGTCTAGTTCAGAGAAGTGCCCAATTGGGTCAATTATGGCATCTTTTAACTGCAAAAATCTTCAAGAAATGCATCTTTCTTCACTCTGTCCACTTTTTCCACTTTAAGAAGACCCATGTAGTCAGCCTTAAGCTATTGGTTGATTTTCTTTTCTGTCATTTGAGGAGAATTCCATTCTTTTCCATTTAGTGAAGAAGGAAAGCAACAGCAAACCACAAGCCTGGCAGCTAAGACCACATATTAAGCCTGTCCACAATCCCTGAGCCAAGAAAGACACCCAAAATCAAAACTTGGTATATTTCCAAATTCATTTTTTCTTTTCATTCTTGAATGATCAAGCTCTAGTGTTGTTGAATGGAGAGTCGAATACTCGATCATTGGGTTTTTCCCAAAATGGTATATGTGCAAATGCTTCTATATGTGAATAAATTGCAGAAATAAATGAAGTGGATGTTAACTTAGGCTTTACCTTGGCATACAGTTTCACCTTGAAACCAAGGACGGCTGCAAGTGTCATGCCGATGAGATAAAATGCTCCCAAATTAATTCCCACAGCTAAATGCTGCCAACCGCAGCCTCTGACCACACCTGAAGAAACAATGTCCATTGATGAGAAACATGATCCTAAAAACTGCTATGAACTATAGCAAATGGATAATCACCTGATAAGATTGCTTGGACGAAGTCAATGGCAATGGAGGTCACAAGAAAAGGTGACATTGAAGCAAACTTTCCTATGATGACTGAGCTATCACTGAAAAGACCAGCCCAGATATCATGGCCAAATGCTAAAACCACAACAACAGCAAGTGCAATAAGGACACACAGTTTGAGAGTGACCATCATAGCATGCTTGGCTTGCTGAGGATTTCCAGCTCCTAACTCATTTGCAACCCTTGTGCTGTGTAAATAAAGTTTCACTAATCAGTAACTGAAACAAACAAAGACGAAAATTTGAAATTGACAACTCAGAACATCAGCCCTATGGCTGAATCATAATACCTTGCTGCTGCACTGAGACCATAAGCGAACATGAAGGTAATGGCTTCGGTATTCACACTGAAGAAATAAACACATTACAGTCGGTGATGCCATGGAAACCACGGTTAGAGATCGTAATCGTAGGATGAGCAGAAGAATGAGACATACCACATTGCAATCAGTGAAGTAGTGATCTCTGGATTTGGCATGAGTCCAGCTAACAACACGAGAAGCTCAAAAGCCCAGTACTCTAAACTGGAAAAGCATCACAATGAAATTTTTGGTTGGTTCAACATTGATTTCATTCATAATTATAACATTTGAATTAATCCTAAATAAGCAGTTCTGGTGCAGAATTTACAGACCACACCATTGCAGCACAGGGTATAGCCAGCTTGAAGGTTTGAATGACATAATTGAATGACTCCATTGAAAATCCATCCCACGTGTGAACAAATTTACTTGCCCGAAGTACATAAAAGGCCAGCATTATAGCTGATATCCAAAATGAGATTGAAACAGCTAATGCTGCTCCAGTAAACGGAAAGGATGTCCAGTGAGTGAACAAGTATGTGATTCCAATGTGGAGGATCAAGGGTAGTACTGAGCACGCAAGCAAAGGGATAACAATCGATTGTGTCTGAAGAAACCTCAAGATGTTTTGCAGAACTCCATATGCAAATAATCCTGGTATGAGAAACCTTAAATAGAGACCAGCAGCTTTTGCTATTTGAGGATCCTGATGTAGAAAAGTCAGAATGGAACCAGAAAACCACCAAAAGATGGATAGCAGGATACAGAAAAAGAGTGATATTATGCAAGATGCCTGTAGATATATTCCCAACATCCTATACAACTTTGCTCCATATCCTTGTCCACACAAGGTTTCAAGGGCACCACTTAGTCCTACCTGAAATTACAATTGAACAAAGTCAAAATCCTTTCATTAATCAAAGAAGCACAAAGTGTCATGTTTAGACTTTAGCATAGTGAAACAAGCTACTCCTATAGAAGTAGCCTGAGTCCTTAGTTTCTTATGCAAGCATCACAGTTTGTACTTCAAATTTTTCTTCATTTTATTATTATCCGAAAATCTCCTAACTGTGTAAATGACTATGCAGAAGTTATCATACTATAGTGGGGTAAGAAATCATTTAGACTGACGTGTATAGAAGATTAATCCATTAATTTTCTACGAGCACGACAAACTATGGCTGATTTTTCACTGAGATTAAACCTTAGATACCAATGTAGATAAGAGGCTGCATCAAATTAGTCATTCTCAACAAGCGCTATTGTTGAAATTTATCAGAGGCGATAGAATGGGTGGCCGTCATTGTTATTCAACTTCCAGCATCAGTTACCAGAGAAACTTTTGTATAAGACGGGAGTTTAGTGGGGACCATGTTGGAGGCTGATTTTTTCCGCCATATAAACCAAGGACCAGAAAAAGAAGAGGAAGAAGACCACACGCATCAGTTGTTTATCTCATTTGTCAAGCCTCCATTCTCAAGAATCTAAAAATCTACCATTTTATAAGGCCGTTTGGTGCACCAAACTTGAGCAAATACAAAGGTAGCTCAATTGGGATTTTCTACATGCCAGTCACGGAACTCTCCACCTTTTAGTATAAGCTTATTTTTCATGACAGAGAAACCAAGTATGGCCAGTGCTTATCTAAAACACAAACTTAAGGAAGACATACATAATTGAAGCTTGTTTTCTATCTACAAGAGAAGGTCAACGGCATACTAAAGTGGCTCTCACTGACACCAACTCAGTCCAAGTTCGATGTGGCTATTGGACAGAGCCTCCCATTTTAGTCTTTTGAGTCATGTAACTGATCTGAATTTGCACCAGGGAGACAGAAGGAAGAAGAACGAGTCACTAGCTATGTATCATCCTCTATGCATTTTACTCCTCAAGAAAATTCACATCACTTACTCTTTTCCATTCTTTTGGGTGGATCCACCGTAAAACCCTGTTTTCCCTGTTTGAGGGAGTCAATAAAGATACACTTGAACACTTTATCTCTGCATCAACTTACAGCCAGCAAATCTGATATTTCACCACTGGTAAAACACAGAACCTGGAAGCAGTAAGATGCACAAACACCACAAATGGCTACACCCAAGATACTACTGAGAGATTAATCACACAAAATGTCAAAGAGCAATCCATTTTCAGTGTCAACTAAATCACAGCTAGAGGAAGAAAAAAGTACCATGAAAGCAAGACCAGTTACCACCGCCCATGAATTTGCAAGATTTGAAGCGGCCAGCTCAAGCTGTCCAAGATGACCGGCAAACATGACAGAGCTGACAGGTATCAAATGGTATGAAAGATTAGTAAGAATCATCGGTAGCGAGAACAATAACTGATCCTTGGCCTCATTCACGTCCAAAATCTTGTCCCACCACCTCTCCGACGACCTTTCTTTTCCTTCATAACTACCAGAGAACTCTTTCACTAATAAGGGATTACTCCTAGTATCCTCCAAACCACCGGGTGAGCCCATCTTCCCTTCTAGCTCTCTGTCTTCCCCGACTGCTGGCAGCTCCTCCTCCAAATGCCTTGTTACATCTATGCTCTCCTTCAAATGCTTTGTTGTTATCATGGTGAATTTTATATACAATTTCAATACGTAGTTCCTAGCAAGAACAGTTACCGGTGAAAAAAAAAAAGTTGAAGTCAATACCGTACAGCTTTGGGCAATAAATTTATTACCTACTCACCTACTTATATGCATACATGTGCATTAGCGTCCAAAATGGAAATTTATAGTCATGACCACATAAATTTTATCACATATTATTGTAATAATAAAGTAATTCAATTAACTAAAAATAAGAATGTTTAATAATAAATTATGGTTCTGATTTATATGTTCGTTTTTTTAAAAGAAATATTCACTTCTACTGTCTCTTGAATGTATTAAAAGAATGTTTATATAATATTTACACTTTGAGATTCAATTAAGAAAATAGATTTCTATTTTTTTTTACCTATTTCTGTTGTTGGCATATCATATATGGCTGGAGATTTTTCCTTTTTTATTTCTAGATGATGCATGAAAATGAGAGAGATACCATCCACACAAGTTTGAATATTTGTTAGGGTTTAGTTTTGTTTCTAATAATTGCTACTTTAAACAATTAGCCATGGCAAGAATAGTATGTTATTTCCTCTATCCCAATTAAATTAACATTGTTTGATTTAACACACAATTTTATGTAAAAATAAAAACTATAATATAATATAATAAAAATAAAAAATATGTGAATTACACAATATCTTATATCAAATTTATAAAATATGTATTGATTATTTTATAAAATATAATAAATTTAAAATTTTTATTTTAAAGAAAGTATCAAATTTATTGATACATCCCAATATATAAAATAGGTCAATTTGATTGGGATGAAAAGAGTATAATATTAGATGCAATTTCTATTTTTGTCTTTAATATATATATATAAGTAAAATTGTTTTTACTTAAGATAGGATTTCATAATAAGTAAAATTGTTTTTATTAATTAATAAAATTTAATTATAAGACTTACGAATTACTGTAGTTTGTATATTTTTAAATAAAGAAAATTATTCAGATTAATTATATATAGAGAGAGAGAGATAGCAATGAACCCCTTTTTCTCATGTAAAAATATAAAATATGTGCATGTCAATTTTAGGGGCTAATTTTAATTGTAGATTTGATTGAAGAAAAGGAGATATTACGCGAGGATTATGAATTGTGGCGCAGAGGAGGAATGTCCACGAATATGCGGAGAAAAAGAGAAAGGAATGGCACATTATATTTCTACTAAAAAAAATTAATATATGTATTATTATCCTGTTTGGTTGGAGTAAAAATAAGAATGAAAAGGAAGGAAAGAAGAGAGAGAACAATTAATTTAATTTACTATTTGATCTTTCATTATCTATTTTATTAAAATTTTAATGTTAAAAATTTGATTCAATTCCTCTAAATTAGAAGAGGAGAAAATGTTGATGTGGCGGGAGGTGTATCCCTTCTTGATTTACTTTTTCTCCATATTTACATCTAATCAAACGAAATAAATGTTCCATTTATCTTCACATTTACTTTTCCCTCTTATTTATTTCTACAAAATAATCCAACCAACCAAGCCTTATGCCCTAGTCCCACAACTGGACAACTCGCAGAACCACATGCAATCATTTTTTTTTTCAATTCATGTAATCATTTTTTTTTTTTTTGTAATTTTTTTAAATCATTCATTTTTTTTTTCAAAAAGAATAATTGTATAAACGGAGGAAAAGAAGAAGGAAGAGGAGAAAGACAAAAAAAAAAAAAAAGAAGAAGAAGAAAAGACAATGGGAGAGTCGAGGAAAAGTGTGATAATCGATAAGAAAATAATATTTTAAAAATATTTAAGAATTTTGATAAATAAATGTCAATGGTAAAAAAATTAACATCAATACATAGATTTGCAAAGTTTTTCTATCAGTTTTCCGTTAATTACCAATAAAATTTATTAAGTAAATATTTAATTGTTCAAATTTAAATATCAAATACTTAATTATCCCACCCCTCTAACCTCAAATGGGTAAATAGAATTAACCCCATTGTAAATTTTACAATGTATGATTATAAATATTTACCTTGTTTTTATTTTTGAGAAATAAAATATTTAATAAAAATATTTTTATTAATTAGATTATTCTTTTTTTTTAATGAGAAATGAGAAGAGTTTATAAGCTGCCTTTCAAGTTTCTATTAAAAGGAATTGAAGGCAAAAACAACATTTAGTTGATTTTGCTATTGACAATTCATAATTGGCGTCTATTCTTCAAATCGTTAAGAGTATTCAGCAAACGCATACTTTAGTTCATACGAACTATTCTTTTATGACTTCCTCTATGCAGTTTTAAGGAAGAAACTTCTTTTCAATTAGTTTTACTTATCCTTTGGCTACTAAAGATGACATTATTCTTAGGCTACAAATTTTGCAAGACAAGAAACTTTTTTCAAACTATATATCAAATTCTTCAGTACTTAAAAAATCATCACAGCCTAATTTAAAAAAAAAAATCTTCAAACAGCTTAATTATTTGTGAAAGAGTAAGAAAAAGAAGCTCTAATCTATAGACAAAACTGATTCGTATGTTGATTTTGTAGACTATTCAAAATATGATTACGAACTAGATTTTTATCTTACTCAACCTAAAGAAAGGAAAAAGCAACTGTCATCAAAATATAAAATGTTTACCAAACAAAAAGTAAAGGAATTTCGTATGAAATTTTATTCTTAATTCGCAAATAGTTTTATATGTATTTTACATTTTATATAAATAAAAATTGAATCATTTTTTGTAATTTTTATTAAAAAAATAGGAGATTGAATAATATGATATTTTAGGCTTTTAGCAGTGAAGTTTTACTTGAAATATTCATTTACCCCGATTTGGCGTGTAAAAGTTATCTTATTTTACCATGCCATACTCTGTGGGGATGCAATGCATTATTATTGATAATAATTACCAGCGACAAAAGGAACATGTGATGTGCCTGCCGTTCTTGGGTCGGGGTAGGTGGGCGACATAGGTCAAGGAACACGAGGTAACATAAAAATTGTTTAATATTATTCCTGTGATATGGCGAACCAACAGTATTGTATCCATGCTAGCAAAAGGGGATTTGGTATGGTACAATTTGTGGTCCAAATTGTTAAATTTTTAATTGGTTCCATGGCCACATTTCCTGCCTAGATTCCAATGATAGAATTAATTTTGGTCTAAGGCACACCACCTATGTTCTTTTTTTTTTTTTTGTTTAACACCAGAATGCTTCCATTAGCATTTCGTGGGTCACTTCGTGGCATTAAACGAAAAAGAAAATCATGGATATAATTATTATTTTTTTTTTAAAACCAAGAACAAAGCCACTCTCGACTGTCTCGTTTCAGGCAACTGCCGGTACAACCATTCTTGTTTATATATATATATATATATATATATATATATATATATATATTGAAACATCCTTTTGAATCTAAAGATTGGTAACCAAACTAATACAATACATTCATTCAATACCACACAATAAATGACCGGGAATATAAACATATAAAAATATTCGTTCACACAATTCATATAATTATTACATTCTTCTAACTAAATTTATTTATTTAGTTAGAAAAATCCAAAAAGGCTTAACCCGGCCTTAGCGGTTCAAAAAGATTGAAACCTTCGTTTTGCATAAATCCAAAAAAACGAATTCAATCTTAACATTATTCCAAAAAGATTTAGCCCACCTTTGAGGCATCATATTCAAATCAACATAAACAAATCCATCATGTACCAAATTCATCAAATATATTCATACGGAATCATGTATCCATATAATACAAATATCGAAATACACACCATACATTAACCAATCATTAAAACTTATACTTTGAAAAAATACCATACTTTATTTGAAAATTTTTAACAAAAATAATATTTTTATCATATTATTTGTACCAGAAAATCGAAGAGATTCATCCCCACTTACTTCTCAATTTCGACGCTTGAATACCGTAACAGCCTACGGTGCTCTTTCCTTCAAACCATAGTTGAACTCTCTCCCTCTTTCTGAGCCTGATAACGGTTATTGGAAAAAAACGATGTTTTCTATAGGTTTTCCTATTTAGTAAATCGTAGGGTTTTCTTAATTTTTAAATAATTTCAATTAAATCCCTACTTACTTAAAATATTAACCCTTTAACAATTCCTAAAATATCACCATGAATAAAGACTTCCTAAAAAAATGCAGGTTTTACAAAAGACATAAGTGAAATCAAATATCCTTGCTCATTTTTTCTTTTTCTTTTTTTTATGACCCATACTCACTCACAAATGAAAATTTCAATTAAATTAAAATAATTTTTCTTTTTTAAAATATATTATTTATTTACAAAATATTATATTTTCTTTTTAATATTTTTATATTTAAATAATTTAGTATACATTTAAAATATTCAACTTGATTTTTGCCAGAAACGAAAGAAGTTCATTAAAAATTTTGCGACATCTAAATATACTTATAATAGCCAAAAAAAAAATATAGATAAATATGTCACTTAGTAATTAATTCATTCTTTTCCTCCTAGCAACCCTTCAAATGTATTACCTCCGTCCTTCAAATGTATTTTTTTATTTTTGTTGTATCAAAATACTTACTAATTTTACAAATAAGGAATGCATTTATTACGTATATTCTTAATTTATTTCTCCTTTAACTATTCAATAAATATTTGACTCACTAAATATATATATTCTCAATCTAATTAATAAAAATTTACTTTTATTCAGGGATATAATACTTTTTTTATTATAATTATATAAGTTTTAATAATTTCTTAATATATGTGTCATTTACTAAATTGACATCTTTTTTAGACGAAATAAGTAATAAACACCCATCTCGCCTTTTCTCTAATCCCTTTTCCTCCCCACGCCTTTCCTTTAATCCAAACATAAATCAATTTTATTGGAATTATCAGGAGTTACTTCATTTATTAGATCAATAACTAATCAAGGCTAGAGAGTTGGTTAGCTTTTCCTATAGTTTGGCCATAGGAGAAAAAGAAAATAAATAATCCTTTTTTAACTATCTTGAATTCACCTTCAGCTTCCATGATTTTATATATATATATATATATATATATATATATATATATATATATAATTAATTATTTTTTTTCTCTGTCTCTGGTTGGCCCCAACGTAAACGGATAGAGCTCTTTTTTTTTTTTTTTTTTGAAATGTATGGCATAGTGGTATGCCCAGAGGCCACAAACCGGCCATGCTTGTCTCTATTCTAGTACAAAATGTGTGTTTCCGTCAAATTGTCCCCCTTCTGATATGTGGTGGGAGGACATTAATGAATGCGTGATATATTCCCCCCCCCCCCCCCCACACTTTAAGTCGTGTGGTAAAGACAAAAAAGTTTAAGCTTTGAGTAGGTTGATTTTTCGGATTCAAATCCCCTCGTGGGAGATGTCATGAAAAGGCACTTCCTCCCAGTGTACATTCCTAATTTAATCCCGTTTTAAGTTGTGGAGCCGATTGATGTGGACCTGTGTAGGCGTCGTTCTTACACCTTTTGAGATCTCTCTTATTATATATATATATCAAAATAAATAATATTATATTTATTTATTACACCTAATTTTCTTTTTAACTTATCCTGAAATAACTATCAACTTTCTAAATATAGATTGTATTTAATTATTTTTTTTAATTTTATCCTTAGCATAATTTTTTATTAATTAATTAATATTATAATTACTCATATTGAAATTATTTTAACCAACAATAAAATCACATTATCTTATAAAAATAATCAAATGTGTAATTTAATGAGGTGATATAGGTAAAAAGAAGAATTATTAGAGTTATGTAAGTAAAGAAGTTGTGAGATTTAAATTAATGAGGTGAGAAAAATGATAACAATATTCGAAATGGTATAATGAATATTTTTATTATTTTTATTATAAAATTTTATAATTTTTAATATGCGTAATTTTTATCATTAGATTAATTATTTGTGTACGAAAAAGTATTGACCAAACTAAAATTTGGTTTGCATTTTCTCTTTCGACTGCGAGTTAAATCAATTACTAGTACTTAGTTGTGAAGGGACTAAAAAGACTATTACAGCCTACCAATTTTGATGCCAAGCGTTCATAATTATACGACCTATTGTATAGAGTCACATCTCAAGGGCAATTTCGGAATTTGAATTATTGTCGCATGGGCCAATTGGCAGACACGGGCTCACTTTGAAGTTTGAAATCACCTAGGCACATTTCGGGGTTTGATAACCTTACTCCAGTTTCAGTCACCGAGATCTTTTCAGTGGCCCAAAAGGGAGGCGGGCCCAGAAGTCTAAACGTTAGAGGGTGATCTAAATGTTCTTTTCTGGATGTAGAGAGATCCGTGCGTACATAGTTTGTGCACAATTTACAATAATTTCAATTAAAATTAAATATTTAACGTGTACATTTAAATGAATTTGTTTAAATATTATTAAATATGTAAATTAATATGGGTCCAAATATGGTAAAAAAATAAAATTAGGGGCAAACAAATCAAATATTTGGAGGATCGAATTTAAGTATTATATCATTCAAATACAAATAAATATTTGTTTAATTAATCAAAATTCATACGGTCACTCTTTAAAAATAAAAAAATCATCCATAAATAAATCTACACAAAAAATTTTAACATTTTTTTAATATGTTAGTAATAATAAAAAAAATTATTTTATTATGAAGTCTAGTCTTAACTATCTTTATCGCATAAAATGATTACTTTGTGATAGTTATAGAAAATGAAAAAATAAAAATAAAAATTACCATTATCTTCAAGAATTTTTTTTTTTATTAGTGTGAGGTTCTGGGCATTCGATCCGACTAATCTTCACAGACTCGAAGGGTTGCCGTGTAAAATTTTCTAACAATATCCGCGATGGAATTCGAACCCAGATCATATCCCTCGTTGAGTACTAACCTTTACTAGCCGGCTCATGTCCTGCGGACTATCTTCAAGAACTTTTTCGTTTTCACCAACCACTGACTCTATATACAAGTAGATAAAATTGAATTTTCTTGTCTTCACCCACTCTATACACAAGCAGATAAATCATGAACTTTCGTGTGCCTATAAGGCAAAGACACAGTCAAGCAGAGCCGTAAAAGCTAAGAAGAAATGACAGAAGACTTATCTTTTGTATGATTGATGAAAAGGAGTCGAGAGAAAATGACAAATGAGACAAAAAGGTCCGAAATAAGTATTTTAATATATCAATAGATATTAAAAAATTATAATTTAGTAATGACTAATGAATAATGAATTTTGGAATGGCATATATTAACTTATAATTTAATGTATTACAATTAATTAGAATTTTTAAAAAAATAGAAGGGGAAAGGGATAAGCAGTGTGTTTGTTACTAAATATAATGTGTTATAAATATATGTCAGTTCTCAACAAATAAAAATTATTTAAATTATAATATTTAAGTTAAAGTAATTTTAAATGGGGATAAATTTTGGTATCCACTTACACCTGAAAAATAATAGATACTTTTATAAAGTAAATATATTTTTATTCAAACTTTCTTGTTTAAAAATACAAATTTTATTAATTCACAAGTCACGTGATTAACTTCTATAATTAATTAATTAATTAGTTTAAGATAGTAACTTGATGCTCTTTTAATTTTTTTTCATAAAATAAATATATTTTTCTTCTAAACTTTTAGTTAATCTCTTCGTAATATAAGTTTAGCTAACTTGTAAGTCTGACTATTAAAATTTTAAATTAATAAAAATAAAATAATAATTTATTCATAATATAATACACTTCTAAAATTTTATATTAAGTTAAAACGAGACATTTAAATTTGTAAAAAAAAAAAGAAGAAAAATCGAGACATTCAATATTGCTATTTGCTATTGACAAATTGACCAAGTTGTTACTAAATAGTGGAAGCTCAAATGGCAAAATGTTTTTACATCATGGTACCTTTAACTATTGGTATCAATGTTTTTGTTGCTTTACTTTAAAGGGTTAATCATAGCCCAAATTAATTCAACATGTATGATTTGTTTTGCCTTATGAAATGCCTAAACAAATCCCATCCCATGTTCCTTAACATGTTCTACATTGATGACTATAAACAATTGTCTATAGTCACATCACAACATAAGGTAAATTCAAATTTTCAATTATTGTTGTATGGCATTGGCAGGCCTGGCTCACTTGGAAATAACACTCACACTTCGGGCTTTGAAAGCCTTACTCCAGTTTCAGTCATCGAGATCTTTTTATGGCCCAAAAGAGAGGTGCCCACATATAACATAGCAATAAAAGGCTAGATGGTGATGGTATGTGAAGTCATGTGTTCGATTTTTAATTTATACTGTTGCATATAACTTAGGTTTGTTTTGGTTCGCGAGAAAGAGAGAGAGGAAAGAGAACGATGAGTGACACATTTTATTTTTATTGTAGAAAGTTAATATATTTACTCTTATCTTATTTGGTTAGAATGAAAATAAAAGGAGAATGAGAGGGAAAACAAAGAAAATAATTAATTTAATTTATTATTTTATTCCTTATTATCTATTTTATTAAAAATTTTAATGTTAAAAATATGGTCAATATTGTCATTATTACTGCTATTTCATTTTCTCTCTCCCAATCTCCTCAAATTGGAAGGGAAGGAAATGCTGATGTAGACGGAGAGTGGTATCTCTCATGATTTCCTTCCTCTCCACATTTACATCCAACCAAACGAAGTAAATGTCCAATTTACATTTACATTTACTTCCCTTCCTTATTTACTTTTACAAAACAATCCAACCAAACCAAGCATTATATCCTTTACATGATTTTAAGATAGGAGTGACAAGAACTTTCGTAAAAGAACATTATCCAAAAAGAGGACATTAGAGGATGACCTAAACGTTTGTTTCTAAATGTAGAGAGATTCGTCCATACAAATTTTGTGCATAACTTACTATCTACTCATTACGGTTGTAATTAAATATTCATATTCATATTTTAAAACATAAAAATAAATATTTATTTATTTTATAAAATAAATAAAATTTTATTTAAACGATATAAAGTGTTAACTTGCTTATGATGTTCTTTAAAAAAGATATTTTTCCTCTAGATTTAACTAATCTCCTCTATTTAAGTGATACGAGTGCAATTAACTCGTTAGTCCAACTATTCATTTTTCTAATTAACAAAGATAACTTATGCGTACTCTAATACATTTTTATACTTTTTATATTAAATCAAAATATGACATTCAAATTCATACAGAAGTACGAAAATCAACCAACTATATTGCCATTTGCTACTGATATAAGAACTAAGTTGTTACAAAATAGAAACCAAAATGGCAAAGGTTTTTATAGCATAGTACCCTTTATTATTGGTACTAAAGGCAAAATAAAAATTTTGAAGTTAGAGATAAATTATATTAAATGTTATAAAATCTAGGTAGTGTTAGAAAAAAAAATCTACACATTACACACTAATAAAATTCTAACTATTCTTTGCACAAGAATTTTTTCAAATCTCTCCCTTTCTTTCTCTCACAGTTTTCTCTCACAATCACAATTCTTTCTTTTACAAAATGATGGTGTATTACAAGTTTAGAGAATAACTCTATTTATAGAGCTTTTAATTAGTGGAATATATCATCTTCCACTAATCTTAATTAGTGGTGTCTCCACTAAATGATGGATATTCATAAAAATCCATAATTAGTGGAATTTCCACTATTTAGTGGAGCTTCCACTAATTCCCTAATAATTCACATAAATCCATAATTAGTGGAGCTTCCACTAATTCACAATATATCATAACACTCCCCCTTGGATGTTCATCCATTACATAAAGAATATACCTCGTTAAAACCTTACTAGATAAAAATTCAGTGGGAAAAAAAATCTAATGAAGGAAAAAGAGTACACTAATCTATATGTCTGTTTATTACTCCCCCTAATGAGATGATTCATTTAAATCTTTGAACCGATACATATCAATTTTATATCTTAACTTCTCAAATATTGCAGTCGGTAAAGTTTTCGTGAAAATATCTGCAAGGTTGTCACATGACCGAATTTGTAGCACATCAATTTCACCTTTCTTCTGGAGTTCATGAGTAAAAAGGAATTTTGGTGAAATATGTTTTGTACGATCTCCTTTAATATATCCTCCTCATATTTGAGCTATGCAAGCTGTATTGTCTTCATAAAGAGGAGTTAGAATATCTCTGATAGATGATAATCCACAACTTTCTCGGATATCATGAATCATTGATTGTAATCATACACATTCTCTACTTGCTTCATGAATGGCTATAATTTCAATATGATTTGAATAAGTAGCTGCTTGGAGATATCGAATGACTTGTTTAATTCTATTCCAATATCGTCGTGTTGGTGAAGAACTAAATCTTGTTAATAAATTGACAGCAAATACAATATCAGCTCATGTATTGTTAGAAAGATACATCAATGCACCAATTGCATTGAGATATGATACTTCAGGACCAAGGAGTTCTTCATCATCTTCTTGAGGTCAAAATCTTTCTTCACATCTAATGACTGGACGATCATTGAAATACTCAATAGATGTGCTTTGTCCATGTAAAAGCTTTTTAGAACTTTTGCTATATATATTGATTGATGAAACTTGCCAAATGTTCAATTTGTAAACCAAGGCAAAATGTAATTTTACCAACATCCTTGATGTCGAATAATCAATTGTTTCGTGAAGTTCTTCAGGAGTTTCAATAAGATTAATATCATCAACATCTATCACAAATTTAGAACCAAACCTCTTTATAAAATCACATGGACATACCTGGTCATTTGTAAATTCCGCTTTCAATAAATATTTACTAAGACGATTGAATCACATGCGCCCAAATTGTTTCAAGCCATATAATGATTTTTGCAACTTAATGGAGTAATTTTTATGAGGATAATGTTTATATGTTTCAGGCATATGAAATCATTCGGGGATTTTCATGCAAATATCATTTTCTAAATTTTCATACAAGTAAGCAGTGACAACATCTAATAGGCGCATATCTATCTTTTCATGTACTGCCAAACTGATAAGATATCGGAGTGTAATAGTATCAACAATAGGAGAATAAGTTTCATTATAATCAATACTTAGTCTTTGTGAAAAACCTTGGGTTACTAACCGTGCTTTATCTCGTATGATTTCATTATTTTCATTGCGCTTTCTCACAAATATCCATTCGTAACCAACAGGTTTTACACCTTCTGGTGTTCAGACTGCAGGTCCGAAAACTTTACGTTGTGTCAGTACATTTAACTCCGATTGAATCGCATCTTTTCATTGTAGCCAATATTTTCTATGCCGACATTCATCAACTGATATTGGTTCAAGATCATCATTATCCTGTATAACATCAAGAGATATATTATATGCAAACATATTATCAATAATTGTTTCTATCCGATTCCAACTTCTATCGAAAGTGGTATAATTGATAGAAATTTCAGTGTTACTTTCATCAACTTCTGGTTCTTTGTTATCAGTTTTCTCTTGGTCTTTATTATTCTTTTCTAATATGATCATCTAGATCCTTTCATCCTCTCTTCTTTCGAGGATTTTTATCTTTAGAATCAAGAGGTCGGCCATACTTCTAGCATGCTTTTGGTTCAGCAGCTATAGGTATAATCTTTTGTTCTGTTGGAACTTCAATTCGAATAGGAGCATTTATAGTTGGAATATGCAATTTTGTTACTCTTCTGGAGTCAACAAAAGTGTCTGGCATTTGATTTGCAATGCTTTACAAATGAATTATCTTTTGAACTTCAAGTTCACACGCGCTTGTACGCGGATTAATATAATTTAATGATATTGTCCAATCAAAATCTTTCTTATACTGTTTCTGTTCTCTCCCTAATTTAGAGAATAATGATTTCACAAGAGAATAAGGGAAAAGAAAAAGAAATTTAAGAACACGATGACAAGTAGGAAATGCCAAGAAAAAAAAATCTCTTTTTTTTTTTCATTTTTCCCGATACCATATTTTCCCCTTCCTCCTTGTCTTTTATTTTCCTTCGTCCTTCCACCTATCATCTATCTCTTCTTTTTCCTCGTACACACACACACATGTGTGTGTGTATCGATATATATCTCAGTCATCAGCCATTAGAAAATATAAAAAAAAAATAAAAAATCTCAAATTAGATATAGAGACTTGTAATTCATTTGAGACATGGTCAAATTTTGACTTGGTTTCTAACGCATAAAATTGTGATGTGTTTTCCTTTTCAAGTCAACCGCTTTCGCCTAATTTTCCATGCCAACCGCTTCCGCCTAATTTCAAGTGAGATACCTTTAAGGCCTTCCTTTTTTTTAGTGTGTTTAATAATGAAATAATGAAATTAAACTATTTTTTGGTTTGTTGTGATGTAAATCAGTGGTAGTTCTGGACATGCTGCTTTAGATTTTCAATTTGATCTACCCATTTAAGAGACTGCTTTTGATGTTGTTCCCCTAAATGAGGATATGCTTGTGCATGACCCTTTCTACTCCCTAATAGATTTTGAATAAAGCCAGAATTTGGTTCCAGGTTATCATACATTCAAACATGAATTTTGCATGGTATTACATTTATTGATATTATTTTTCCTTTTCTAGGAGAAATAATGAGTAGTCTTAGCAACGAATTCGGAGTGAGGACCCATGAAATGCATAATATTGAAGTTCAAGATATTATTGCAGACGAAATTCAAATGAAGAATGAGAGGATTATGAGGCAGAGAGAGGAGAAGGGCAATAGCTCCAAGACACTATCAAAAGAAACTATTTCGCAGTACTTTTACCTGCCAATCAAGAGCGCAGTCAAATAATTGAATATTGGCTTAACCCCTCTCAAAAACATATGTAGGGAGTTGAGAATTCGTCGATGGGCTCACAGGAAGTTGATGAGTTTGGAGATCATAATCAAGAATGTTCAGGTTCTCTCTCTCACACACACACACTTGTAATTTGTAAGTATGAAATTATGAAAAATTTATACGTAAATAATGACTGGAATGAATATATCTCCACCGATGATATCACTTCGATTTATTGGAGTGAAATAAAGACGAAGGAAGGCATATGGCTGAGAAGAAGTTCAAAGAAGCCATTGAAATATTGGAACGTGAGAAGGAGTTGGTGGAAGAAAGTCCTGATATGCGGTTGAAGGACCAAACACAGAAATTGAGATAAGCATGCTTTAAGGCCAAATATAATAAAAAACTTAAGGGGATGAAAAAATCCCAAGACTCATTGCGCAGTAACTTTACGGCTAATTCTATTGCTAGTCTAGATGCTGGCCTAAGGGAGAAGGAAGAGAAGGAGGATGCCGAAGAAGAGAAATTGAAATCCATAATTGCTACTTATTTGTCTTCCTCTAATGCAAGCATGGAAAAAGAACAATTACAAACATTTATCCTCAATTTGTCAGCTCAATTGAAAAATAGCAACTATAAACATGCATCCTCAAATTTATGTGAACACCAATGAGATGAATAAAGGAAGTGCAAGTGAACACAAGACTTATGATCAAGTGGAGGTAGATTTTTTTTTCTGAACTATTAGCAGTAATATAGTATATATTGACATTCGAATGTAATATCTCAAAGATGTGATATTTATGATTAATGAACATATCATTTTCCCTTATTATCTTTTCTATTCCACTTCAGGTGGCCAGTATTGCTCTGTGCTAAGGGAAATATCGAGTGTGTCCATGACCATAACCACGGTCACTACCACAACTACGACTATAACGATAATTTTTGTTAGAGCCAATAGCATTCACTTTTGGGAGTGCTGTTGAGCCAATTGGTTTGGCTTCATGATTTTCAATAATAACCATTATTTTTCTCTATAATAATGAGGACAATAATTAAATCTGTGTATACTATTTTTCTCGATATTGTTACTGCAGAACAATATTCGAGGCATGAAAGATGGAGAGTGTCTTCTACAATATATCTTCATCAGTAACTTTTTCTCCGCATAATTTTAATTGAGATATAAGTTGATACATCGCGGAGCCATATTCATTCACGATTTTAAAATTTTGCAACTTCAGGTGCAATCATTTATACCGTGCAATTGGTAATATGACCATCTTCAGGTGGTCAAATTTAAATTGTCCACAGCACATATTGATCTTTTTTTTTCTAACATTTAGATGCATTTCTGTATGACATATAAATTTTTCCAACAATATCAAGGGTTACAAATTCGAAATTAGTAAGGTTAGTCATAGAGATTGAAAAAATGCATACCTGTCTTCTGGCTTTAATAACGGTAGAGACTCGTATTAATAACGTGTTATAAAATTTGGGTAGTGTTAGAAAAAAAAATCTACACACTACACACTAATAAAACTCTAACTATTCTTTATACAAGAATTTCTTCAAATCTTTCCCTTTCTTTCTCTCACAATTTTCTCTCACAATCATAATTCTTTCTTTCATAAAATGATGGTGTATTACAAGTTTAGAGAATAACTCTATTTATAGAGCTCTTAATTAGTGAAATATATCATCTTCCACTAATTTTAATTAGTGGTGTCTCCGCTAAATGATGAACATCTATAAAAATTCATAATTAGTGGAGCTTTTACTAATTCTCTAATAATTTATATAAATTCATAATTAGTGAAATTTTCACTAATTAATAAAACTTTTACTAATTTATAATATATCGTAACATTAAAATAAAAATATAAGAATTTTTGCTAGTTTGCACAGTCGGACACCAAAAGGGCATTGGCAGACAAGGGGGCAACAGGCAAGGGTAGACCCAAACCAAAACCCGACGTATAACCAATTCGTGCATCATCTATTTTTGCGGGATTGGCAATAATCATTTCGCCGATTCACATGAAAACTTTATTACGACTTTTCCTCTCTTATTATTAAATAATAAAGTTCGGTGAATTTTTTACAACGTCGCGAACGATGAATTGCTCATCTTATCGCAATTTGAACAATTCACCGGACCATTAGTATGAGCGATAAATTTTATTCTTTTTGTCTTTATTTATTTATTAAAATTAATTATTTTATATAATTTTAAAAAAATTAATTAAAATTTTAAATTTATATAACTTTATTTATATATTCTAAAAGTACCATTAAATTTAATATTCTTTACAATTATTTTTTACGTTATTTACCTCAATTCTTCCTCTAAAGTTATTATACTTTTATTTTTCACAACTATTTAATATAAAGATATAACAGTAAAATTAACATTAATAATACTTAAATTTTTTAAATATAACACATAAAAAATATTAAAATATTTTAATTGTAACATGTAAATGGATAAAACAGTAAAATTTTTAAGAACAATTAAATCCTTCTCTGATATCAATGTTTTTGTTGCTTAATTTAAGGCGTCAGTCCATAGCCCAAATTAACATACGCCTGTGCCCATCCCATGCCATGTGCCTCCTTAACGACCAAAATTATTGCCTATTCTAGCACTGCCGCCATTGTAGATCTTTAGGAGACCTAGTTTGGTAATCTCACATCACGTTTTTTTTTTTTCCTATTAAAATAATCTGTTCTTACAAATGTTATTGAACATTATCTTAGTTAAAATTATCATTTTGAGAGAGATTCACACTTCTAAAATTTTAAATTCATACTCTTAAATTATAATTATTTTGTATGTTCGTTATTATCGTTTAACTCTCAAACTATTAATTTTTAATTCTTCAATTACCTTTTTAATTAAAAATTTTAGTAAAAAAATATAATATTTTATTATTTTCTATTTTATCTACGTTCACTTTATCCATTTTTTTATATACACATCATGTTAATTAAGTTTTTAAAAGTTAAAAGATTTTAAAAAATAAAATTTTGTCTCTACATATAATTCCTCAGTAACTTGACAGATGGTAAAGTTTGAAGAAGATTAAAATGAAATAGAGATTTTAAAGATTTAAAAATATAAGAGTCAATATATTTTTTTAATTAAAAGAATAATTTAAAAATTAAAAAATTAATAATTTGAGCATAAAAGAGTTAAAAGAATAATAATGACCATGTAAGAATTATGATTATGAAATTTAATCCTTCCCTATTATTATTATTTTTTAATAGTAAATCGAACGAAAATATTTGCTTGGTAGGTGAATCTTAAACAATGGAGGTAAAACATTACCACACTTGAGATGCTTGTGGGAATGGTGATATAGCTGATCTCAACTAATAAATATGCCGTTAACTAATCTTGAAAATTTAAGAGGAAAAAGATGCAGATCCAACACAGTAACATGGATTTAAGCTTAATATTCTGCAACCCTTTTGCCTTCTTGAAAGTTGAGATCAAACTTGCACCTCAGGAAGCAATTACTTGCATTCTCTCAGCTAATCTGACCGCAAGAAGAAGCAGCAGGAATGGAAGAATGATCCATGAAACACAAATGTTGAAATGGTTATGTCATAAGTACTTATTATTTCCATCAAAGTAGAGTTTGAGTACACTTAGAAGATGAGGTTTTGCAGCAAAACCATCCAAACACATATCAACATTGCAACGCAAAAGGATTTAGATCAAGAAAAGATTATCAACTTCTGCTGAACAGCAAATTAAATGACCAAAGTAAAGAGAATTACTGCAGTGTCATTGCTTGCACAATTGGGTGGTCAGTCTGCCTTGGCTTCCTTGGCTTCCTTTGCTGCTTCCTTGGCATCTTCTTTGGCTACAGCCACCTTTGGTTTGCCTGCCTTGGGCTTCATGAAGCAGAAACAAGAGCAACAGGGGCACTGAAACAAGAACTTCATAGTTGTTCACTTAACCTATCTCAATTCTCAAATGCAGCGGCCAGAGAAAGAGATGCTTTGAGCCTTTCACTTTTATCTTCCTTTCAATCCTACTGTTCAACAGTATAGTGTATTTATTTGATTGGATTCCATTTCAATCACTTTCATGGGGGAGGATGTCTACCTAGACTATGAATAAGACAGATAGACATGGCGTAATAAGTCGGTACGTGGGGCAGGCCAGGAGGAACAATGAATTGGGGTACTCTGCCCAGAGAATTATTGTGGACCCTGCTTGGCCAGTGGCATTGAAAATGAGGGCATTTCGAGCTTTCTGTCACTGAAAAGCTTTTTGAGCTGGCAGGCATAATTGAGCCCGACTATGATTTTACATTATGAAAGGGTGGAATTATCTTAACACAGCCAAATTTGATTACAAAGCCATAAGTAAGAAATAGGTTTGCAAAAGAAAAGTTTTGAAATAGTTGCTGCAATTAGATAAATGTTCAGCAAGATTATAGGAATGTGCTAGTCATGAGGCACATTCACAGTGGCTAGAACAGTCTGCAGATTCGTCGCACTGCATTGCCAAGACACAAATGCTGATTATTTTGCTTCTGCAATTTGTGAGTTCAAGAAAATCCTTTGAGACGGACCACTTCTGATAACTAGGATGTTATCGTGAGCAGTGGATCTATGTTTTAAAGCCAGGACAGGAACAAAAAGGCAGATCCAAAAGTATACAAAAGTATTGAACCTCTTGATGCTCGAGAGTTTTCTCTCTTGCTAAGACATGTATAAGACCCACATTTACTCCAATGTGATATGCTAGAAACTATGCCTGAACTTCCTTCTGTTGATTAAATTCCAGATAAGTTAGCCACAAAGAGGCCATCTTTGAGGCTATATCCCTAGCAATCTGTCATAGAAACCAAAAATACTAATATGGGTTGACACTGCAAGTTAGCAGAGGCAAAAGCTACAATCATCAAATCTATAACATCAAATTTATGAACTTCTTTAGATCTTCATTCTTATTGTTTGAGCTGAGAGTTCGGCTTATGTTTTTCACAGGTACATAGAATCCCATTTCAGAAATATTAGAGCTTTGCTCATGCAAACAAAAATAAAAGTAAATTCTCAAGAGAGTTCATCTCTAAGAAGGTAGTACAAGAAGATTATTCAAAGTCGAGGCGATGATTTTCCTTCTTTTTGTTCTGTCTTATAATTGTATACACCAATACCTCGTTTCCTGCCAAGTCGACCAGCATCAACATACTGCACAAGAAGAGGGCATGGAGCATATTTACTGTCCCCAAGGCCGGCTTGGAGAACTTTCATGATGGACAAGCAAACATCCAGCCCTATGAAATCTGCAAGTTCTAGAGGACCCATTGGATGGTTTGTCCCAATCTTCATTCCAGTATCAATGTCTTCCTTTGTTGCTACTCCAGTGTACAATGTGAAAAATGCTTCATTTATCATTGGCATTAGAATTCGGTTGACAATGAAGCCCGAATAATCATTGGAGCATATTACTGTCTTTCCAAATCTGGAAACCCAGTGGATACCGGTAAAAGCATGGCAAAATATTTTCTAAAACAGTAAACTCAAATTATCACATCTAAACTTCTATTAACTACGACTACTCCGGACTGCGAGATTTTTATGGAAGGAGAGGATAAGGATATCATCAAGAACATGAAAGACACATGCAACAAAATGTTATATAAGTAGAACAATGACCGTAATAATTATGATAAGTAACCAAAATAATATCATAAATATGCGTTTTCATTCTCCACCAGATGCAAAACCATCCCCATCTTTCAACTCCACCACTCTACTTCCCAAATTTCCCACCCTGATATTGACTTTGCCAGAAAAGGCACCAATCCTGATAAACTCATGACTAGGATAAATGCATAAAAAGAAGAGTATAAACTCTTGAACCTGCAGAGCAAACATGCAAAACATTTTAAATCACAAAAGAAAATGTTTCAGTTAAAATCACCTCTCAGCCAAGCATCTAGTGGCACGATATGTATAACCTGAAGTATCTGCACCCCTAATAATCTCAACCAGTTTCATGATGGGTGGAGGGTTCATAAAATGCATTCCAATCACCTGGGTAAAATTGATGTAAGATGAACTCTAATGAGCTATATAATGAACTAGATGAACTATTGTGGCAATAAATATCAACAAACAAAAATATTCGAAAAGCAAGAAAGCAAAATGGCTTAACACACAAGAGCTTAGTCCTTTCCAATATTAGAAGTGGAATGAGCTAAGAAACATATTCCAATTTGAAAACATAACTAGCATGGCATTTTTATCAAGAATAAGAAGAATTAAAAAGAAACATTTCAGATCTACGGTTAATTGTCAGAAGTGAAAATTTGGATCAAATACGATTCATATATATTAATGAATTAACCAAATAACCTTAGAAACATAGTACAACACTAATTTATAACACCAACCGTGGCAGAAATTTGGGAAGTTCCAGCAACAGTTTAGTAAAGAGACGAAGAAATTAACTTCAAAAGTACTGATGATTTCATTACGTTTTCATCTAAAGGAAGAAAATCAGACACTGCACACCATTTCAACCAATCCTAAGAAAGTAACCTGGCCAGGTCGCCTTGTTGCGGATGCTAAACGAGTAATCGAAATGGAACTTGTGTTAGATGCCAGGATAGCAGAACCTTTTACAATCTTATCCAATTGAGTAAATAGCATCTTCTTCACATCTTCAGATTCAATAATGGCCTCAACCACAAAATCAACCGAACCAAAATCTTCCAAATTGGAAGTACACCTTAGTCGCCTTAAAGCATCATCAGCAACTGCCTGTTAAAAGTTTCATGAGAAAAACTAAAGTTTGAATCAATTGCTTTCAGAACCAAAGAATACGACTGCACAAAATTTACACGAGTACCGGAACCAGTCCAACATTAGCAATTTTTGTTCTGCTTGAGAAGTTAAATTCTTGCATGCCAATCACACTCAGCAAAAGGTTTTCTAAAAATCTTCTCAGTTCTCTGTCACTACAATCATCATAATTCACCCCCGAATCATCCTCCACTACAATCATTTTTCCAACATGAAAACGAAAGATATTGAAGCCTGTTTCTTATGCTAATCGTATTCAACGTTTATTCCAACTTCATGAAACTGAGACTAAATTTTAAACTATTGGAACATTAACTTGAAAGGGTAAGATGACCTGTGAAAGATTGCCCTTTGAGAGTTGGCGTTGAATGTTGTTGGAAATTGAATTCCGAGCTCTGGTGAGAGCTTCGGCGTCAGTATCATGAAGCCAGACATCGACGCCGTTGAAGGCGGCAAGCTGTGCAATTCCGGAGCCCATTTGGCCGGCCCCGATGACCCCTATGCTGTTGATTTCCGCCATGTCAGCAACCAGAGAGCCGCCACTCTCCAACTGCCCCACAACCGTTCAAATATGTGCACTTTATAGCGTTTCTCATAATAATCCTCAAAATACTTACTATTTTTTATTGTATTAAAATATTTTAAATTTATTTTATATATTAAGAATAAATTTATTATTATTTTTATTTTACAATATAAATTATTATAAATTTAAATTTTTTTAATAATATAAATCGTTTTATAAAATTTTATAAATATTTATTATTTTTTTTCTAACTCTACCTCTCTCTATAATTTCTCCCTTTTTACTAATTATGATCAAACTCTTTCCAATTATTAAAATAGATAAAACTTAATTAGAAATGTTTTTTGAAATTTAGTTTTAAAATTGTGTAAAATTTTGAACTCATAATTAATTCTTGTGCGTACGTCTAAAAAAATTTATATTGTGAAATTGAGACAATATTATTTTTAATTTATTCTCTTTCAATCATATGATTGATTAAATATGTACATTTTCAATGGACATATAGAGATGAAAATTAATGAATAATTTTTTTTATTTGAATAATAATAATAATAGTTCAAAGATAATCCCGAGATAAAAGCCCAAACTGGAAAACCCATTTGGACAAGAGCTAATGGGCTCACTAGTAACCCAAAAGGTAGGAAAGTAAAACTAAAGTCCCAAAAAGGTTTGCTATTTAAATTGGGCTGAGTCCATTAACCCAATCAGGCTACCTAGAAGTTGAGGCCTGTCCCTTCAAACACTGTTGAGGCACTGGTGTGTGTGTTTGTGTTTTAAAATATTATTAAAAAATATATTTTGCGACATTATTTATATTATTTAAAACAAAGTACTTAACTTCTAAACTATTTTTTAAATGGTTAACGGTTAATTTTTTGCCTTCGAGATCTCTTGTATCTAAATTCATTAATTTATATAATTATGAAAATATAATATGCTATTTTTTGTATTTTGATATATAAGATGCGTAGAGACGAAAATGTGAATTTAATTTAATGATTATTGTTTGATAAATTACACTTCTAATCAATTGAATTTACCAAATGTCATAACTAATAAAACGCACTAAATTTTTTATTTTATCTTTTATTTGTTTCGTTGATGTTTTTTTATTAATTGGTATCATGTCATATTTTCATTTAAAATCGTAAAATTGAATTATGATATTTTTGTATAAAATATGAGTTAAATAATCTATTACTTCTCTCTAGGCCAGTTAAGAAAGGAAATGGCATTTTATTTTGTTAGAAGCACCAAGAGTTCATTTTCATTATTAATTATTTTTGTATAAAAAAACTAAGGGTATAACTGAATTAGAATAATTTCCAATTTAAAATTTCACTTTATTATAAAATAATTATAATTTAAATATTTATTATTTGTCATACATTCACAACACATCATATGACCTCTCTTTGACCTCACATATTGTGAGCGATAAGAGTTTCTTTTCAATTTAAAATCAAATTTTAATTTAAATAATTTATATTTTATAAAAATTATCATATACTCATAATATCTCATATTTTTTTTACCTCACTTGAGTCCTTCCTTAATATCACATATTTAATATTTTTTTATTACATTTAAATTAATTCAATTACTATTTTAAGTATATTTTTAATTATATTTAAATAAACTCATATAAAAATAAGACGAATTCAAGTACACCATGTTTACATTATGATTAGCATTTTGCTTGTGGGAAGAAACCGACTTTGTAAGTGGACTCAAAAAGGTTGGCACATACTCAACGATTTTGCTTTCACCATCCCAACTCATAATAAAAAGCGCACTCAAATGAAAATCGTTTTCATTGATAAGTTGGTGTCGTGTGCAGCCCATCCATCCCATTTTTTAAGCCCTAGGCAAAAGCTTCTAACCCTTGTTAAGGAAGCTTTAATCATCAAATTGTATCATACCTAAACAAAACCACAGTCAACTAATTATTAAAAAAATTCAAAAGGAGTCCCCAGAGATCTGTTATTTTATTAATTTGGGGTATCAAATTTTAACAAAGTTGTCTTTTTGGTCAACTTCGTCCTAGATTGTGCTTTTCAAAATCAAGATAACCTTAAAAAAACAGGAGGGTAGTTGTTTATCGTGTAATTATTTTATATTCTTGTTTTTACCATTTATTTAATTATAAATAGAAAGAATCTCTTTTTCAATTCAAACCAAACTTTCAATTTAAAATAATATTAATTTAAATAATTTTTACTTTTCGAAAGTTGTCATATACTCATAATACATTATTTTTCTCTCTTTAATTAATGATTGAGTTTCATATTTATCTCACATTTAATAATATTTTATTAAATTTTAATAAACTTATTTAAATATAATTCTTATCGAAGTATAGTCTTAAATTTAAGGAAAAAAAGTATTTGTTGGCAGTTGTTATCATTGTATTATGCGCTTCTTGGTGGATTTTTTATTATATTAAAAAACTAAATGTGATTATTTCAAATTTTAAGTGATAATTCACGATTTAGTTTAGTTATTTTGAATTTGTTCTTTGTCTACCTAATTTGCCACCATAAGTAAGTATATTTTGTAGGATTTTTGTAGAAAATGTTTGGAATTTATATGTATATATATGATTTATTAGTGAGAAATTGTTCCTCTTTTTGTTTTTTTCCCCCCCTTTTTCAATATGAAAATAGGATTGGATACATTGTCAAGGAGTACACAGTTTCCTTTCCAACCACCAAAAGATTTAAAAAAATAAAAAAG
This sequence comes from Voacanga thouarsii, assembly GCA_026120185.1. Classification (NCBI taxonomy): domain Eukaryota; kingdom Viridiplantae; phylum Streptophyta; class Magnoliopsida; order Gentianales; family Apocynaceae; genus Voacanga; species Voacanga thouarsii. Next base: position 669,098 of record JANUWF010001042.1, on the reverse strand, counting down.
AAAACTTGTGAGGTAAATGAGTTTAAAATGTTATATTGAGTTAGGCCTAATATTCTTTGCAATTATCATGCAATAACTTGCAAGAAAATAACATGAACCATGATTGAGATTGAGCAACACCCATGCTAACTATATTACAAAAACTTCACACCATTTGAAAAATTTCCCCCTTCATTTCTTCTATCATTAGAAGATTAAGTTAAATGACAAAGAACACAAAACATTAAAAAAAAAATGATTCACTTCTTTAAATATAATAGCATTGTAGTATCAGCAATTTTAGTATGGATTTAGTTCACGTGGACCGAATATATTGAAGAATTGTACTTTATAGAGTAAAAATTATACTGTATAACTCCGCAATGCATATAGTCTGTAAGTATACGGTCCATGCAAGAATTTTCTTTGTAACATAACAAACTAAATAAATGCTCAAAAAAGAATGTTATTTATGAAAAGACACTAAAACAATTTCCAAACACTTTAGAATCCAAAAATAATAATATCCCATTAGGTCCCTTTTTTTTTTTTTTAAGTGATATTGACGAGCAAATCCCTATATGAAAATAACACTAAATTTGTAAAATAATAGTTCATTTTAGATAGCGAACAAATCTATACTACTTAAGGACACTAACTAATTGAGTTTTATTAAATATGACAGTAATTATAATGTTTACATATGTTCATAATTATTCGCAAATTGATACCATTATAAAACTTATTGAGACTAGTTATACAATATAAATTAAATTTAGGGTGTAAGTGGATTTGGATTTATCTAAATTCAAAATTTTATTTTAAATTAAAATAATTTTTATTTTTTAAAAATTATTATATACTTACAGCATATTAAATTCTTTCTATTTTGATACTTGGGTTCTATATTGAACCTACATAATTAATAAAATTTTATTATATCTTTATTTTGTATATGGATTTTACAAAATGGGTGGCGGGGTGGGGCTGGTGGTGGTGGCCGGAGCTGGTGGGATTGGGTGAAGCTGTTAAAATTGGTGGCAGCCGGCAGAATAGGGACTGGGGAGTCCAGTCCCAAACTCTGACTTTTAAGCAAGCAAAAGCAAAAGCATTAATTAGGGAAAATGGATTTGGTGGGTTCACATGTACAAGTAGATCTGAGTTAGTTGACCCGACAACCTCTTCGGGACATGGATCATGTCATGGATCCCCCAACTTTGACGATTTACTTATGATTCAACCTTCTACTGCCCGTGACTTCCGCCAACCCGGTCGCTCAATCCTACCGGCTATCCCCGGTCATGCGTCAATTTCCTCCCGCCATCGATTCTCGCTTCTTTGACTATCTTAGCCTCCAACGCAGCCAACCCACGCGCTCTCTGACACGTGTTTTCCACTTCATGCCCTTGCCAATTTGGGCTTTTGCTGTAATCTGTTTCTTTCCATTATTGGTCAACCCCCCGCCCACTTCTTTTTTTACTTCTTTTTGTGTGAAATAGAAGGTTTGCTATGATAATAAGTGAATTGGGAAAATAAATACTCCTCTCTTCGAGTCAAGGCACAATGTCATGATTGTAATTGATTAACTTGGTCAAACGTACTCATTATTCCAATTAAGATTTTCCCAATATAGACATTGACAAGTAAATTTTGATCTAAATATTATTCAGTGATCAAATTTGTTGGAGATAAAAACTTTAGAAAATGATGCTATTAGGTCAAATATTCATATAAAAAAGACAATTTCAACTTTACAGCAATAATTTCTTAGTTTTAAATAGCTAAGTTGTATTTTAATAAGTCAGTCATTTTTTTGTAAAATTTTGTGTGTATATATATAGAGAGAGATTAGGCACCTTTGATTGTCTTTTTTTTTTTTTTATTATTACTATTCAAAAAGAAGATTTAGCGTGTAAGTGGATAAAAATTAATTTAAAATAAATTTTGTAAAAAATTAATTTAGAATGAGATTAGAACTTTCCATCCAAATAAGGCCCTAAATTGCATCTAGGACGTATGTATTACCGGATAAAAAATTACTAGTTTCGTCGTAAAAATCATGTTAAAAATTTATATTTTTGTTATATCAAAATACTTGTCAATCTCATAAATCAAGAATAAATTTATTACTTATATTCATTATTTATCCATCCTTCAATCAAGGATATGTGCATTCCCACTAAATCATTAATGATTATATAGAGAAGAATAATTAATATTTACTTTTATTTAGAGATATAATAGTCATTTTTTATTATATTTATATAAATTTTAGTAATTTTTAATCTCCGTGTGATATCCTAAATTGACATGATTTTTAGTACGGAGAGAATATTTTTATCTACCACTTCCTCTGTCCCAAGTTATTTATCCACTTTAATCGATTATGCGGGAATTAAGAAAAGTAAAATTTTTAGTTAATTAAACATTATCTTCCATTTTTATCCTTAAAATTCAATGATAAGTATCTCTTTATCTTAAGAAGTATACAAACTCTAAAACTTTGATATAACTCTAAATTATTTATCTCTCCTATATATTTAATTCTTACTAGAAAATGAGTTAAAATATTGGTGAATATTTAACTCTCTCCCTAAGTTGTTACTTCAAGTATTGATATTTCTTGAGAATTAACGAAATGAGTATGAATTGCAAAACTCGTAAAATGAGTTTTTGATTATATTATATGTTTGGAAAAAATAATGCGATTAATAGGAGTAAATTTAGAATATTAAAATTTGATTTTTTAAAGAGATAAATAATTTAAAATAAAAATTAAATTAAAAAGTAAATTGATAATTTAAAATGGAGACAGTAAGTTACTGGTACATCTTTGCTGCAAACACATTTATTGTTAGATTTCCTTTTCATTACATAAAGCTTTAGCCACAAGTTGTGTTGTGCTTCAAACTTCAATAAAAGAATAGTCAATATTGTAGTGCTTTAAGATACGGTAATTCTCACGCTCTAATAAAGGATTTTATATATTTATAAACCCACTAATACTAATTAGTCCAACTAAGTATATTTATATATATTAATTAAAAAATAATTATTTTCAAATCGAGAATATAAAAATAAAATAACTTTCACAATAATTACGTAAAATATATAAAGTAGTATTTTTAATCTCTTGATATATAAAAATAATTAATATCTTTATTAAGAATTTGTAAATATTACACATTTTATGATTTATATCCACATATATTATCCAAAATATCATCTTAAAAATCTGCTAAAATTAATTTCAACCATCTCAAGGAGAAAAAAGAAAAAGTATAACTCAATGGTATTTTGTCACTAAAAATCCCTTGATGAAAAGGTGGCAACATCATTAGAGTCTAGTTTGATACTTTCACGCGCAGTACGAATGGTTGGGAGAGGACAGACCAAAGTAGTATCAAATAATATATCTAACTCTTCTGTCCTCGTAAGAGCGCACCAAATTAATGTCCAACCTCTCATCACTCATCAAAATCCCCACTCACCACTCACGGAAATTGGATTTTTTTTTTTATTGTTCTTGGTGTTTTTAATGAGAGAAAGAGAGATGGAGATTGAGACAAATGTGGGTATTGACAATGAGTCGTACCTGTGATCTGTGGAAACTGTGAAAATGCAAAAGAAAATTTGGTTTCCCCCAATGCAAAGCAAAGTCAGCTCTTAATGTCATCATTTCATAGCAGTCCGCAAGTTGTTTTTGTCCATAATAAATTTGGATTTGGATTTTCTTCTTCTGGGATACAAGGGTCATAATAAAACAGTGAACTTACCCTTTTCTTGTCCTTCCTTCACCGGGATGGTCTTTTGTCTCGCTGTTTTCTTGCTTTGAAATTTCTACCTACGGGCTGATTTTTCGTTTCCCATGCTTTTCCCTCCTTTTATTGGTTTTCTGTAGAGTGGATTTTCTATCTGTTCTATTTTTGTGTTTGAGATCAGTGAGTATCTTGATTTTTTACAAAACTGCATTGGTGGTGTTTAGAAATGACTATTGCTTCACTTTGACGTGATGGGGCGTTGAAATAAATCGTGTCTCGGGGAAAAGAAGGTTCTTTCCTCATTTAAGCAGAATGATGGGACCTCCGGTTTAAAGTTTGCTTGGTAATTTCTGATCTAGGGATCTGAAACCGGGAGGTTCTTGAAGATTGGTGACGCTTCTTGCTTCAGTGACAAGTTGGTGCTCGACTTCTCATACTTTTCCCTTAATGATTTTAGATGTTTTTCTGGATTTGGGTTTGAAGTTATTCTCATTTGCAATTTCTGCTTTCCCTGTGTTAATGGCTATCCATTTTTGGGGCTCTTGATCTTTGGTCTTGGATTCTGGGATCTGATTTCATGTGGGGTTTTACTCTGGTGCTACTGGCTTCAGTTAGAAGTTCTTGATAGTTGAGTTGCTTTCCTTTTTAGTACGGGTTGTGAAGTCCAAGTGTTCCGGGAGCTGGCTCTGAGATATTGTACTTCTGTTCTGATTTGGAGCTTTTTTTCCAAGTAAGAATCTATTGGTCTTTGTAGTAGTGATTGTTGCTAGTGGTGCGGTGCAGTGGGGATTTTGTTTTTATATATCTGGCCATTGTAGGGCGTGTTGCAGGCAGTAACTTCATCTGGATTTCTTCTACTTTCTGAAAAGTGGTGCGAGAGCAATCATGCCAATTTGAACCAAGTAAATGGTGGTGTTGGTCTTGATTAGCACTGGTGATCTCTTTTGGTTTCAGTAATGGTGGTCCTGGAGTTTTTCCCAATGACTACCCTGAATTGGTTATTATTGGTCTGTTTAATCTGTTCATCTTTGGCTCTTCAAAGCCTAAGCCAAAGTTGTCATCCAAACGATCTTTCGGCGTTGAAGGAATTTGCAGGCAACTTGACAAATGGGTCCATTATCTCAGCATGGTCAGGGCAACCTAATTGCTGCAAGTGGGATGGTGTCTTTTGTGAAGATGTTGGCGCAAGCAGAGTGGTAGTGTTAAATCTAACTGGAAAGGGCTTGAAGGGAGTGATTTCAGAGTCTTTGGGTAATTTGGATCAGCTGAAGCTTCTTGATCTTTCATACAATCATCTTGAGGGTGGATGGCCCCGTGACCTTTCGAATTTGCAGCTGCTGGAAACTCTCAATGTAAGCCATAACAGGTTGACTGGTACAGTGTTGGAATCAATCACTGAAATAAAAGCAATTCAATCTCTGGATCTTTCTAGCAATTTATTCACCGGGAACTTCACAGAATTCGGTGGAGTTCCCAATCTTATTGAGCTCAACATAAGCCGTAATTCCTTTTCTGGCGGGTTCAACTATCGGCTCTGTTCCCTCTCCCGAAAAATTCAGGTTCTTGATATGTCACTGAACCAATTTACTGGCGGGCTTGAAGGTTTGTATAATTGCGGCACGTCTCTAAGGCAATTGCATTTGGATGACAATTCTTTTTCAGGCCGCCTTCCCGATTCCATATACTTGATGTCTGATTTGGAGCAGATTTCAGTATCTTCCAATTATTTCTCTGGGCGGCTAAGCGACAGACTCAGTAAGCTTTCAAACCTTAAATCTCTAGTTTTATATGGTAACAGATTTTCTGGACCTCTACCGAATGTGTTTGGGAATTTAACACAGCTAGAGCAGCTGGTTGCACATTCAAATTCTTTCTCTGGGTCATTGCCTCCTAGTCTGGCAGACTGCTCTACGCTAAGAGTGCTTGATCTTCGGAATAATTCCTTATCCGGAGTCATTGATCTTGATTTCAGTGGATTGCCTAATCTCTGTACTCTGGATCTTGCTAGTAATCATTTTCATGGTCCTCTTCCCATCTCACTTTCTTCCCTGAAACTTAAGGTTTTGAGTCTTGCCAAGAATGAGTTGACTGGCCAGGTTCCTGAAAGTTATGCCTACCTCACATCTCTTGTATCTCTCTCATTGTCCAACAACAGTCTCGTAAATTTATCTAGAGCATTGTCTGTCCTGCAGAGCTGCAGAAATCTCACCACCCTTATTCTCACCAGGAACTTCCATGGTGAAGAAATTCCTAGAAATGTGAGTGGGTTTGAGAACTTAATGGTTTTTGCGCTTGGGAATTGTGGTTTGAATGGCCAAATTCCAAGTTGGTTATTGAATTGCAGCAAATTGCAAGTTCTTGACCTGTCATGGAATCGTTTGGATGGCAGTATACCATCATGGATTGGCAAGATGGACAACTTATTCTACTTGGATTTCTCGAATAATTCACTCACAGGACAGATCCCAAAAAATCTGACAGAGCTGAGGGCCCTCATTTCTGCAAAGAACAGTTTGTCAAGTCTTAACACTACCGCTGGCATTCCACTATTTGTTAAGCGAAATCAGAGTTCTAACGGTTTGCAGTATAATCAAGCTTCAAGTTTCCCTCCATCCATACTTTTGAGCTACAACAGATTAAATGGATCCATTTGGCCTGAAATTGGGCGTCTAAGACAACTCCATGTTCTAGACTTGAGCAGGAACAATATAACTGGAAATATTCCTAGCTCCATTTCAGACATGGTAAACCTGGAATTTTTGGATTTATCATTCAATGATCTTTATGGATCAATTCCTTGGTCTTTCAATAAGCTCACATTCTTGTCAAAGTTTAGTGTTGCTTATAATCATTTGCAGGGAGAAATTCCAACAGGTGGTCAGTTTCTTAGTTTTCCCAGCTCAAGCTTTGAGGGTAACCTTGGACTTTGTGGCAAAATAATATCTCCTTGTGCCACTAATAATACGGAATTCCGGCCTGCTATTCTTGCCACTTCAAATGGTAAGTTTGGTCGGAGGAGTATCCTTGCCTTAACGATAAGTATAGGAGTTGGAATTGCATTGCTACTAGCTTTTGTTCTTCTTAAAATGTCAAGGAGGGATATGGGAGATCCAATTCAAGACCTGGAGGATGAATTTGGCAGGCCACCTAGGTTGTCTGATGCCTTTGGGCCTTCAAAGTTGGTGCTTTTCCAAAACTCAGATTGCAAGGATCTCACAGTTGCAGACTTGTTAAAGGCAACAAACAGTTTCAGCCAATCAAACATTGTTGGCTGTGGAGGCTTTGGTCTTGTCTACAAAGCTGAGCTACCTAATGGAACAAAAGCTGCAATCAAGCGACTTTCTGGTGATTGTGGGCAGATGGAACGTGAGTTTCAAGCAGAAGTAGAAACTCTATCTAGAGCTCAGCATAAAAACCTTGTTTCTCTTCAAGGGTACTGCAAGCATGGAAATGACAGGCTCCTAATTTATTCCTATATGGAGAATGGAAGCTTGGATTATTGGTTGCATGAAAGGGTTGATGGGAGTTCATCCCTTAGATGGGAAGCAAGGCTGAAGATAGCGCAAGGAGCTGCCCATGGATTAGCTTATTTGCACAAGGAACCAAATATAATCCATCGGGACATCAAAACTAGCAACATTCTTTTAGATGAGCGATTTGAAGCTCATCTAGCTGATTTTGGGCTCGCAAGGTTACTTCATCCCTATGATACACATGTTACTACAGATTTGGTTGGCACCCTAGGATATATTCCTCCAGAGTATAGCCAAACACTGACCGCTTCTTTCCGGGGTGATGTCTATAGTTTCGGTGTTGTCCTTCTTGAGCTTCTTACGGGAAGGAGACCTGTGGAAGTTTGCAAGGGCAAGAATTGCAGAGACTTGGTGTCGTGGGTGTTTCAGATGAAATCTGAGAGGAGAGAGGTGGAGATATTTGATTCATCTATATGGGACAAGGATTCTGAAAAACAGCTACTAGAGGTGCTTCATATGGCTTGTAAATGTCTAGACAAGGAACCAAGAGGCAGACCTTCCATTGATCAAGTCGTTTCATGGCTTGATGCAATAGAAATTGGAAAAGCTAGAAAATGAATTTGTATGTCTTTCCTTTCTGCAGAGCTCTGTTTCTTTTTTATCATATTACATATATCAAAAGCATAAGTATAGAGTTCCAAAAGTTTTGATTTTCTATAATGTGTCATTTGTTTTTCTTGTCAACAATCCTTTGTTACGAGACATTGAAAGTCATTGATTCCGTGCATCTAGCTCGCTCAACTGGAATAAAAAAGGCAGGTTTTTAGAACTTCTAATCGAAATGTCTTCTTCATATTCATATAGATACACTTCTCTTCTCTGTTTGAGTCGAGCTTTCTAGTTCTTGCACTCCAGCTGAGATCTTGAAAAATGAATTGAGATGGTAGCACCTTCCAAGTTTACATTATCCTTACACCCCAAATGTCCCATCTTTCTTCCGTCTTTGAAAAGCATGTCTAAACAACTCCCAACCTTCTATATTTCAGAGTGAACATCTAATCACCAACTACAATTTTGTTTGCTGCTATATCTATTCACTCACTAAGATCTACTATTTGTTGGACTCCCAACCTTCTCCTGCGCCTTCAATTTTAAAGGCAAAGCCCTTTCCATTGTCCCCCTAAGCTAATTTATGCTTAGTTGAGTGGATTCCTTTCTAATGATGCAGATATGCTTGTTGAGTGAGGGGAAGGAAGGTGGTTGTGTCTCTTTTGCTCTCAATTAAGATTGGCAAAAAGGAGACAAATTCTTTCTGTTTGATCTCTAGTGGGAGTGGCACAAATCAAGAAAAATGCATGCAGAACTTGTAAAGTGGGCTTTGAAAAGGAGATTCTATTGATTGAAGAAGATAATATGTCCACTCACTGATACTGATGGTACATAAAATCAAAAAATGGGCACTTGGGGAGATCTCCAGAATCAAAATTCAAATTTTGATAAGCTTTGAGCCCTCCTTGATGAATCAGCTATCAGCACGTTTGTCTCTCACTAATGGCTAACAATGCATCGTTTTCATGCTCTGTTGGAATCTTCTGGTGTGTATGCTCTTGGTAGTTTTTTGTACTTGTGTATTGAGTCATTTTTCCACCCATATCTTTCACTTTCATGTGGTTTTGAGTAAGAAGAAGGGTCTTTTTGCTGCTGCCACTGTTCTTATGTCTAAAGTTTTGAGGATAGGGAACTCTCCCTCTGCCTTTTCTCTTCTTTCATAGATAGGAAAATCTTGCCACAATAAATATTAGTTTCTTCTATCAAAGTATATTATATTATACATACTGGAATGTTGAAATTGAACTCATGACTTTATGAATGTATCGTTATGTCTTAAGAGTAATTATAATTTATGTTTATATTATATCGTAAGTGAATTAATGTGCAATGCTGTGGGTTTGATATGCCCTGCCTGGGGTCACCTCAGCTCACTGTAGTATATTCTATACCACATTGATGTGGACTTCGTCAGCAATGTGGCAAGGTCACTTTGCAGATGGATCCTATTTCCACCGGGAAGCCCACGAAAACCGATGGATTGCATATTTGATAAATATTTGCCTTAGCAAGTGTTTCATACTCTCGCACATCTGGATTATGGATTAGGCTGCGTAATTTTCTTAGGAAAATTGTGTAAATTTTATTTATATAAATTATATATTTTAAACGTAATCGTTGAAATGTTATATATATTATTGACGTCAACACAGATGTGCCGATACAACGATTAGTTTGAGTCGATATCGATTTGATAAATTGGGACAAGCCGATAAAGTCAACCTTTCAAGCAGTCGATAGTCACGGTCAACATCGGCACAACAGAGCCGATAAGAAAGAAAACAGATTCCTGATTTTTCGGCGCAAAAATTTTGCACGACCGTTGGAAGCATTCTTTGGCCGAAAGAAACTCCACGATCTGTTAGTGGCTCGTTTGCAGCAAGTATAAAATGGGAGCATTGCCTAGAACCAAGGGGATCAGACCATCAACCAGTAACATTCAATTTCAATTTCCTCTACTTCATCGTCATTTACAGCTTTTTAGTCTAGAATCTCAATTCCTTATAGCTTTCTTACTGCTTTGTTATAGTTTTCCTTTACAGCTTTAGTTCCAGTTTTTCCTTACAGCTTTCTGTTCTTCTTTACAATATCAGACTCTTTCTATACTTTCTTTTAAGCAAGCTAATACAAGTATCATTCTGTTCTTCCAGAAAGGTCCTTCCATTGAGCATTCTCAACTGACTTTCTTGAACCCTTTCTATAGTAAGTTCAAGAAACCCGATTCCTGATTCAAAAAAGATCCGATACTATTTTCTATTTCACCATAGCGGATCGTTTGTGTTTATCGGATATGAAGTCGATCCCCGTTTGCATCGGCTCTCTATTTTAACAACAACACAAATTGGCATGCTCAGTGGGACTCGAACCCACAATCGCTTGATTAGAAGTTAGGACGAACAATGGCAAACAATTCACAGCAGCCACAGACACTGGAGACATCTGAGCGACCCCCAGTCCATGCTCTCCTTGGAGTCTTTGATCCTTCAGTTACGACTACCAGTTGTACTCAGGGTACTTCTGTGGAGCAGGGAGGTCAGTCTTCGCCCCCACCACCGGTGTCTCAGTCAATGTCCACCTCATTAACTATCATTTGACATACTATGGAACAATGTACTGGCGAGCTCTTACAGGAACTTATTCCACAATTCGCTACTATTTTTCGACCTCTACTTCAGAATGAGCTTCAACAATTTGCGCAGAAGCAAAATACGCAAACCTTTGCTCAGCCATCAGGTTACCATACACAAGGGGCAAACACGGCACCTACATAACCCATGCCATCGGCTGATGGTGTATCCTCTCATGGTTCAATGCACCTCCTGCGAAGAGAAGTGGGCTTCCCTGCTACCGGGGGGCATCAAGTGCCAGGAGTGGTGGCTCAAAACACGTAGCCAGCATAAATGTTTCCAGGCAGAAGTCTGGTCCCAATAACAGGGTTACCATTGACTTATGAAGCAGTTCCAAATCTTATTAGGGGAAACATGCCGCCTTTTTGGGGGCAGCCGAATTACTCTATTCCTTTCCCTCCTTTATATCCGGCGATCACAGCGGTTAACTCAGGGCAGGGAATTGGAAGTACTGAGCCGTTCACAGGGCAAGGTCCCCGACCTGTCATGCAAAGTCTCTCACCTCAGTTTCAACAGCCGTACCAGCCGGTGGATATGGTAACGGAAACATTTTGATGGCAGTCACAGGATAAGCTCGTATATCAAAAACCTTACCCGGAGTGGGTGGATTCCATGGCAATGCTCCCTCGAGGTTATAAGTTGTCGGAGTTTTCAACATTTTCTGGTGAAGACAATAAGTCCACCATAGAACACATTGGAAAATTCATAGCACAATGCGGTGAGTTAGAAAACAATGAATTGCATAAGTTACAACTGTTCTCATTATCTTTGACAGGAGCAGCATTCACATGGTATGCCAATCTGGTTCCTAATTCTGTATACTCCTGGGTTGACATGGAAAGAATGTTTCACCAACGTTTCTTTAAACCGGTACCGGAAGTTTCCATTGCAGACTTTCTGGCAATAAAACAAAAGGGATCAAAAGATGTTGCGGATTTTATTGAATGTTTCCGGCAAACTAAGTCCAAATGTACAATCTAGTTGCCTGAACCAGAATGTGCAAGGATTGCTATTAGCAGGATGCATCCGCAACTCAAAGAACGGCTCATTCTCCAAGACTTCTGGGATTTATCCCGGCTGTTGTCTCACGCTGTCAGAATAGAAGAGATGATCAAGGAGAAAGAGAAGAGACGTTCCGTCAAGTTCTCTCACGGCCAGACAATGATATCCGTCATAGACGATACTAATGAGGAAGACGAAGAGTAGGCTATAGAGGTAATGGCAGCAGAATTGGTAAAGGGCGCATCCTATACTTGTCCTTACTTGAAGCCCGGCAAAAGAAATGAGGAAATTGCCACATCAGGACCCTCCTATTCATTTGACGTCTTAAAAGCTGAGCAAATCTTTGACCAACTGGTGGCAGATAAGCAGATTCGCCTGGCTTATGGACACAAGATCCCCAACCAGGAAGAGTTGAAAGGGAAAAGGTACTGTAAATGGCATAACTCTTTCTCGCATAGTACTAACAGTTGTATTGTTTTCAGAAACATCATTCAGAAGGTTATTCAGGACAGAAGATTGAAGTTTGCAGATAAAAAGGAAGAGACTTTGGTAGACACAGATCTATTTCCGTTAGCCGATGCACACATGCTTCAAACAATATATGGGACACAGGAGGAACATATATGAAACAACAAGCCTAGGGGGATAGAACAAGCTTTCCAGAGATTAGATGGTAAACCGTCAGTTTTTACCCGTTTATCTCCTCCCTCTTTTGCAGCACATTTCCATGGCAAAAAAGGGAAACTAACCGTGCAGGTACCCCAAAAGGAGACATTGCTGCCTGGCCTCTGTTCCCGACCATCAAAGTCCAAAAAAAGACGAGAGCAGCGGAAGCGAGCACAACAAAGGCGGCTGATTGATGCATGGGTTGAAGAACAACTAGCCCCTGATAATGGCCAAAACATGCTTAGCATCTTGCCATCAAGTTTCCGAGCCACCTCTCGTCAAGAATCCATGGAAGAGGATTTTCATGCGAAAGAAAGAGCCACCGTGGAACTGGTGGATGTTCAAATTCCCCTAGAGGGGATGCTCTTTCCCATTCTAACAGCCTAAAATGTTAACCATCTCAGGCCCCTGTACATCAAAGCACATGTCAATGGCAAGCCACTTACTCGGGTTTTTGTTGATGGTGGAGCTGTCTTAAATGTAATGCCTTTCTCTACCTTGAAACAGCTGGGGAAAGATAAGTTAGATTTGTCCCCTACTGATGTACAGATAGTTAATTTCATTGGAGAAGTAGCTGCGGCAGAAGGCGTTATCACTTGTAAAGTCACAGTCGGGTCCAAAACCAGTAAAACGGTCTTTTTTATAATTGATGCGAAGCCAGCTTATTCCGTTTTATTAGGCAGGGATTGGATTCATGCAAACCGGTGCGTATCGTCCACTTTACACCAGATGATGTGATCTGGGATGGAGAATGGGTAGAGCAGATCCCAGCCGATCCTAATCCGTTTTCAGCCGAAATCCACACGAACGAAGCTCTGTTTTATCATCCGACCTTCGATCCAAGCCAATATGCCAAGCTAACGATGGCCCATAACTTGATCACCACTGAGGATTGCTTTGCGTGGGACTATCATGAGATTCTTGATTTGGACCGAAGTATTGTGGAATATCGCTTACCTGTGAAAGAAGGCTTTAAGCCCCATAAACAACCAGCAAGACGTTTTAATCCTGCATTGCTACCCAGGATCAAGGAAGAGGTAGAAAGGTTACTCCGATATGGGTTCATCCGTATGTGCCGGTTTGCAGAATGGATATCTAACATTATGCCGGTCATTAAGAAGAATGGACAACTACGTGTCTGTATAGACTTCAGAAACGTGAACTTGGCCACTCCGAAGGATAAGTATGCTATGTTAATGGCAGATATGTTAGTGGATTCTGCTACAGGTAACCAATTTTTGAGCTTCATAGATGGTTTTTTAGGGTATAACCAAATATTCATAGTTGAAGAGGATACACACAAAACGGCGTTCCGTTGCCCGAGGTCTATCGGCTTATTCGAATAGGTGGTTATGCCATTTGGTTTGAAGAACGCTGGGGTCACCTTACAACGGGCCATGAATCTCATTTTTCACGACCTTATCGGTAGCACCATGGAAGTCTACATAGACGACTTGGTCATAAAATCCCCCATGTTCCTACAACACTTAGTTGATCTGGAACGAGCGTTTCTCCGGATGCGTCAGCACTACTTGAAGATCAACCAGGCTAAGTGTGCCTTTGGAGTTACGACCGGGAATTTCCTGGGGTTTTTAGTACACTAGAGGGGGATTGAGATAGATCAGAATAAGGCCAGGGATATTCTACAAGCAAGATCGCCTCAGACGAAGAAAGAGCTACAAAGTTTCTTGGGGAAGATCAATTTTTTATGGCTTTTTTTGGCAAACGCTGCAGGTAAATAGAAGGTATTTTCTTCTTTGTTATGGTTAAAGTTATCTCAAGAATTTATCTGGCAGCCTGAGCATCAGGTAGCGTTTGATCAAATAAAGGTAGCCTTATCACATCCACCGATGTTAGCTCCTCCGCATGACCGGTCTCCTATGAAGTTATATATCTCAACTGCGGAAGGATCTATCGGCATTTTATTGGCTCAAGATGACAAGCAAGGAATAGAAACTACCTTAGCCGAAATCTATCGGATACGGAGACCCGATACACCCCTATTGAAAAGCTATGCTTATCTCTCCACTATGCATGCACAAAGTTAGAGCATTACTTGTTATTTAGGGAAGTACATATCCTATGTAAGGTAGATTTAATCAAACTCTTGTTGAATCGCCCTTTACTGAATGGGCGGCTTATGAAATGAGCGGTTAAATTACATACTTTTTCTCTAACTTATGTGCCACTGAGGGCTGTAAAAGGACAAGTTGTTGCAGGTTTTTTAGCTGAACATCCTTCTCTGGAGATATCGCAAACGGATGGAGACAAGTCGCAGAGGTACGTTTCTTTAAAACTATGGGTTTTACAATTTGATGGCTCAAGTATCCAATAGAAGGCTAGTGTGGGTCTGGTTCTTGAATCTTTGAATGGACAGCAGGGTAAGGTCTACTTTGAGTTAAAGAATGGGACAACTAATAATCAGGCGGAATATGATGCCCTTTTGTTAGGATTACGGATTCTAAAAGCACTGGAAGCTCGAGTAGTCAGAATTGTAGGAGATTCTCAAGTGGTTATCCGACAAGTAGTAGGAGGTTATAAATGTACTAACCCGTTGCTGTCGGATAAGTTACAGGAGGCAAAAGAGCTACTCCAACATTTCCAGGAGGTCATTCTAGTTTATGTTCCCAGGACAGAAAACCAAAATGCTAATGATTTAGCTCAGCTAGCTTCAGGTTTTAGGAAAGCAGTGATGTGCCAACAGATAGCGAACACAGAGTATCAAGAAGATTGGCGACAGGAGATGGTTAATTATTTAAGAAACCCGACTGGACAAACGTCTCGAGATGTGACACAAAAGGCCCTCAGCTTTACATTGGTAGGCAATGATTTGTTTCGGCGGAGTCACACCGGAATTCTTTTAAAGTGTCTCTCCAAAGAAGAAGCCTTAGGGCTATGGCAGAGGTACACGAAGGCTTATGTGAAGCACATCAAGCGGGCTCAAAGCTGAAATGGACGCTTCAACGTCATGGTTTCTTTTGGCTATCAATGACTACAGATTGTAATGCTTATGCGGTTGGCTGTAAAGCTTGCCAAAAGCATGACCCTTTATTGCACACTCCTTCCACGGAATTGCATCCGATCATTAAGCCATGGCCTTTCCGTGGATGGGCCCTGGACATCATCAGAAAGATTTATCCACCTTCAGCAAAAATGCACACATTCATATTGGTGGCAACGGATTACTTCACCAAGTGGGTAGAGGTGCAACCATTGACCAAAGTAACACAAACAACAGGCATCAACTTTCTCCAGCAAAGCATTCTCTTCCGTTTTGGAATCCCAGAGACAATAACAACGGATCAAGGGACGGTGTTTATAGGGGACCAGGTACGTAATTTCCTAACACAGTTTAAAGTTAAGTTGCTCCACTCTTCTCCTTATTATGCACAGGCCAACGGACAAGCAGAGGCAACGAACAAAACCTTAATCGGCATGATCCGCAAGGCAGTAGAAGATAATCCAAGAAGATGGCATGAGATGTTGCAGGAAGTGTTATGGGCCCATCGGAATACTGCTAAAACTGCAATTGGTTTTACTCCGTTTAGGCTGACTTATGGGTAGGATGCTGTGTTACCTATTGAGATTCTTTGCAATCAGCCTGAATAGCCTACCAACATGGTCTAACGACTGAAGATTACCAGATAGCTTTGGCCTTGAGCTTAGACCAAGTCAAGATGGATCGCTGGGTTGCCTTGGAGAATATAAAACAACACAAGGAGAAGGTAGTAAGGGCGTACAATCGGAAAGTCCGTGAAAGAAATTTTCAAGAAGGTGACATGGCGTGGAAGACTATTCCCCCTGTTGCACCAAAAGATCCGAAGTACGACAAGTGGTCCGCGTCCTGGGAAGGTCCGTTCTTAGTAACGCAGGTTTTTTATAGAGGAGCTTACCGCCTAATGACACCCGATGGAAAGGAAGCAGGTAAAGCAATTAACGGTAAGTTCTTGAAACGGTATTATCCGGCGTTCTGGGAAGGAACTAGCGAGTAAAAAAAAAAAAAAGAAAAAATCTTCTTGGGCAAAAAAAGGTTTGTCTTGATATATTGAACTGATCACAAGAGGCTGACCAGATAGCCGTAAAAGTCTTTACAAAAGAAATTAGCTATCATCGGAAGGAGCGTGAGGCAATAGTGTTGGCCAATAAGGAACAATCACCAGCCGATTTGGATCTTCTGATTCGGCGGACACTTGACTAGACCTTATGGCAGTTTCCGTTGACTGCGAATCAAGAATTGGGAGCTCTTTTTTAGCCATCTTAGCCTCCGTTTCTGCTCCTCTTTCGGGAGGCAGGGCCACCTCGTCAACGGACATCTCTTGAACGCCTTTTCGGTCGTTGAATGGGCATTTTCTTCAGTTTGAGTTCTGGAAGGGCCTGCTTCGCCGGCAGTCGAAAGATGTAGAGCCTTGTTTAGCTCAACGACGAAGCGGTCCCACCCGGACTTTATCTCATTCAATAGGGCGTTTGAGTTTCATAGTTCAGTTTCGAGCAGTTCCTCTTCCGCCTCCAGCATTAGCCGTTCGTCATTATGCTGAAAAAGGGAGTCGTCAATGGCGTTGATTGTTTCCTAAAGCCCTTTCTCTGACTCAAGGCACTGCTCCAAGGCTTTTTTCTCAGAGGCAAGTTCTTCCTAGAGTTCAGACATTTGACGTTCGAGCCGTTCAATTTTCCCTTTTCCCTCCACAATGTCAGCCCGCAGAAGCGTAAGATGACCCATGAATTCCCGGCGATCTTTTTCTGCAAATGCTGCATTTTCTCGATGCAGTTTTAGAAGCTCTAGCTGGTCGTGCGCTATATCCCGACGGCGCTGCGTGTTAAATAAGAAGCGACCAGTGAAGTGCATTTGCCCCAAGCACCCAATTGCCAAGTCCCGAAGTGCATTTTCTCGATGCAGTTTTAGAAGCTCTAGCTGGTCGTGCGCTTCATCCCGATGGCGCTGCGTGTTAAATAAGAAGCGACCAGTGAAGTGCATTTGCCCCAGGCACCCAATTTCCAAGTCCCGAAATGTAGGGGCATGTCGGGGTCGGCTGATTGAACAATCTACAGAAGGGCGCGACTCACATTTTCCATAATGGACTTCTCAGTAGGCAAGGAAGCCCCGATGAGGCCATCAAGGAAGTCCAGCGCCGAAGCCAACGTCAGCATTGGCAGGGGAGCAGTAGTTTCTCCAGTTCCCTGGTTGGGGGGGGGGCACAGTTGTTTCGATATCATCGGCCACTGCTTGTTTTTCAGGCCTTGGCAAAACAGAGGATGGACTTTTTGGAGTCAGAAGCTCAGCCGACGGAAAGGTTGCCACCGGTAGGGAGGCCGACACGTCAGCCGCGGGAGGAAGAGCCGTAGCCTCCACTGATGGGGCATCTGTCGTCGGATGAGCAGTTCTTTCAGTCGCCCTTTTGGCTAAAGTACGGAGCGGAATACCTTCCTCTGAGTCAGAAGAAGTGTCGATGATAACGGGACGGCCTATCCCTTGTTTGCGTTTCTGCAGAAAGGATTATGCTGGTAATTATACAAAATTGAACATTGGAGGAATAGAGAAAGACAAGAATTGCCAGAAGCAAACTTTGGAAACAGGAGAAGTCAGTGTTTCAGGTTTCCTCTTTGATCGACGGAGCAGGGACGGGACCTCGACCTCTTCTTCCTCTTCCTCTAGGACAGCAGAAGTAGCAGCAGTAGTTTTCTGCACCAAGGGAGTATGTAAGGTCGACATTATTACAAGACTTACAGGGTGTTTTACCTGTTTTCCTTTCTTAGTAGATGATGGTTCAGGCAAAGAGGTGGCCGGCCCTGGAATTCGCAAAAGCCAGACGCCTATGGGGGCAGAGAACAGGGCCCCACTCAGTAGCCTCCATCATAAATTGAAGTTCGGGGAAGTCTCCAATACCACCTGGAAGGATTTAAATTCAAAAGACCTCAGAATGGCCTGGGTGCTTTCGGCTAAGGTTTGTACGTCTTCAGCCGATAGCACCGGTTTTACAGAAAAGGAGGAAACGTGCCCCGGGTTGGTGGGAATATCTTGTATCAGCCCAAATTGGCGGGAGAAGTAGTGGGGGTTGTACCTCTCACAAGAGGTCTTAGCACTCCGAGCTCCAGGCTTGGCCCCCAAGAGACTTTCCCGAGGGCACAGAATTCGGGCCCATAAAGTTTCTTGTGTGGCTTCGGGGCTTTCCGACAAGCTTTTCAACTAAAGGGGGTCTTCTTGGCGAGCAGCATACGAAAGAAGATAGTAACATGGAAGTCTTGACATTGGTAAAGATACGAGATGATGGTTTCGGCAGAAGCAGTGTTTACAGGGACTCGAAGCAGCTGATAGCCGGTCGCCTGCTCGGAAGAGTCCGTCTGGGTGCCTGTAAGCCGACTAACGCCAAAGTTGGGCAATCCAGAGTGGGCCCCCAAGGTTGGTCGGATATTCCCCAACGGCAAGGGCAGCCATCAGCTGATTAATGGTGTGATAGACCAAGGCGAGGACCAGAGAGGCAAGGTCATAGCGCATTTGTCTGTGTAAGAGAGCCGATACATAGTATCGGTACTCGTTGCTGACGCCGGCGGAATGGGAGCAGATAACATACTTACACAGCCAAAGCCATAGGAAGGTCGCTTTTTCTTAGTTTGAAGGAGTATCCTCCACCCCTCGTTGAGCGTTGATAAAGTTGTCATATGAAGAGGAGGCCTTGTCCAGACGAGCTTTAACGGCTGGTAAGTTTTCTTCGTCATGAAGCCTCGGAATTTCATCGCCTTCAAATCGGAAGCCGAGGATGGTGCAGATGTCAAGAATGGTAGTGAAAAACATCTCGTGCGGAAAGATGAAGCCGTTTATCGCCGAGGACTAAAGGGAAGAACGGTGGCAAACAGATTACGGTTAAACGCCATCTCGAAGTCGGTCATCATGATGGCGTCCGAGATTCCCCATTGCACCCAGATGGCCCCAAATAGAGCGTAACAGTGGTCTCGCCATTCTCTGTAATTATTGAGTTTGCGGGACCAATGACGGAAAAATGAGGGAAGATTGGTGGTGGTAAAAGTATCATATTGCAAAGAGAAAGTGAAATCAGCAGGCAAAACAAACCGCAGGTGTTCAACAGTAACTTCTACAGGCAAGAGACGTGGGCCCAAGGCAAACAATTTGGCATCGGCTTGGACCGGGGAAAGAATGTTCTTATCGGTAGGGGTTGCCATTACAATGTTGTCTTTTTACCGAAAGGAAATTTACAATTCGCAAGGAATTATGGCAAAAAGATAAAGGATCGATGAATCACTCAAGCAGTAGAATTCTGAAGTAGATAGAAGTCGTAGAAGGTGAGGAGTTCCGATTGTGAACCACTGCTATTGAGGCCGTTCGCAAGTTCTAAGGCCGAGGTGTCACAACTATTCCACAACGTTCGGGACGTTTCGATTTTTGTCAGAAAAAGAACGACTGCCATTAATAGTTGTCCGATTCCCATCGTTTCGCTGACTCGCGTCTACTAAAACAACGGGACTCGGGGGGCATGTATTGATGTCAACTTTGCCATGCCGATACAACGGTTACTTTGAGCCGATGCCGATTTGATAAATTGGGACGAACTGATAAAGTCAACCTTTCAAGCAGCCAATAGTCACGGTCAACATCGGCACCACGGAGCCGATAAGAAGGAAACAAATTCCTAATCTTTCGGCACAAGAATTTTGCACGACTGTTGGGAGCATTCTTTGGCCGGAAGAAACTCCACAATCTACTGGTGGCTCGTTTGCAGCAAGTATAAAATGGGAGTATTACCTAGAACCAAGGGGATCAGACCATCAACCAGCAACATTCAATTTCAATTTCTTCTACTTCATCGTCATTTATAGCTTTTTAGTCTAGAATCTCAATTTCTTATAGCTTTTGTTACTACTTTGTTATAGTTTTCCTTTACAGCTTTATTTCCAGTTTTTCCTTACAGCTTTCTGTTCTTCTTTACAATATCAAACTCTTTCTGTACTTTCCTTTAAGCACGTTAATACAAGTATCATTCTATTCTCCCAGAAAGGTCCTTCCGTTGAGTATTCTCAACTGACTTTCTTGAACCCCTTTTATAGTAAGTTCAAGGAACTCGGTCTCTGATTCAAAAAAGATCCGATACCATTTTCTGTTTCACCATAGCGGATCGTTTGTATTTATCGGATATGAAGCCGATCTCCGTTTGCATCGGCTCCCTATTTTAACAACAATATATATATATATATATATATATATATATATATATATTCTCAAAGTACTATTACTTTTATGAAAAAAATTTCTTATGCTTGGTTCACAAAGGAAGGAGAAGGAAAGAAAAAGTGATGTTTTTTTTTTTATTTATTTGGATGCAGTGAGGAGAAATAAATAATAAAAAAATATTTTAATTTATATTCATTCTGTTCAAATTATATAAGCTATTCTGATTCTGTGGACGACTCCTCTAGTTATCCACTATTCTTTCAAATTAAACGAAAATCACTTATTTATTTTTAAATTTATATTTTCTCCCTCTTTTCATTTTAACTAAACAAATTGATACTGTCAGCATGCATAACTTATAGTTTGATCCTTTTTAATTTAAATTTTTACCAAATAGTCACACAAAATTAACAGTACAATTATGAGACTCTAAATCCGTGGATTATACTCTTTCCATCCTTTTTATTTATTTATTTTAATTAAGATTTTTATTTCAATTTATCTATCATATTAACAAACTAAAACTATATTAATTGTTATTTTTTCACAAATATCTCTCTTTAATACAGTGAGTACTGTTACACTTGTAGTGAAAAATAGAAGTAAATTAAATATACTTACAATACATAAAGTTTTAAAATTTGATTACTTTTTAATAAAGAGAGAGATTCTTTGAGGGTAAAATAAAAAATTTTGATTAATTAGCTCAAAAACTTTATTTTTCTTAAAACTTGTGAATATGTTAAAATGGACAAATAAAAGGAGACGAAAGGAATAGTAATACTCCATCTGTTTCAAAATACTTGTTGATAAAATTCTTTGCACACACATTAAGAATGTTGAAAATAATATTATAATTTAAATAAAAATTTATATTCTACTCATATTAAAGGTTAATGAAAAGAAAAAAAAGAGTTTTGAAAAGTTATGTAATTGATTTAAAATAAATATTAATAAAATGAGAAGAAATAAATTATTAATTTTAAAAATATATACATGAATAAATATTTTAAAATAAAATAAAAATTTTTTATGAAAAAAGTATTTTAAAACGAATAGGGTAATATTTAAAGAAAAATAAAATTTCTACGACTACCAATATATATCGTGTAATTATTTGATTTTTTTTTCCCCTTTCTTTTGACACGTTAAATTGAAAATTTTTTTTAATACATCGGAAGCGTTGAAGTTGTCCCGAGCAACGGCGGACACGTATACCTCCGCTGAACACCTGTCACGCAAGTCTACCATGCACCCATCCATTAACCTCCGCCGGGCACCATGACGAATTCAATCGTTGATCCGCTGTTCCTTCATCAAAGAAAAGTTTACAGAAATTTTTTAGCCCCAAAAACAGGTAAGAAACAAGAGCTAAAGAGAAGTTCTTTCTGAATCATTGAGGAAAATAATATCTGCAAGAAAAAGAGCAATGGTTAACATTCGCAGTGCACTGTTTAGTTCAGCAGCTCGTCGGTTTCAGTTCAATAATGGTGGCTCATCCAGAGCTTGCTTCTCCTCTCTACACCCACCCCAGGTACATTGGAGAAGAATAGATTATGTTATGCTTAATCCATTTGCTTTCACCAGTATAATGATTTGGTGATTCAATTTTCACAGGGTAGCAATTGGGTGGATGATATCAGCAAAGGTCCTGATGGAGATGCAAGGACAGGAATGTCTGATAGACCAGAGGAGACGTTGAGGGACGGCATGGACAGGGCAAAAGAACGGACACAGAACACGGCGGATGCCACCAAGGACACGGCAGGTTCGGTGGCTGATATGGCGAAAGAAGGGTCTGTTAAAGCCATGGAGACTGGGATAGACTTGGGAGAGAAGGCTAAGCGGGAGCTGGATGCTGCATGGGACAGTGTTAAAGAGACAACAAAGAAAGTGAAAGACGCTGTTGCTGATGACGTTGATAGTCACAAAAACTAAAAAATTGAAGAAACGTGCTGGAGGTTACGATTTGCTAGACAGGTAGTTTCTCCTACCATGTGTGGCTGGAACTTCTATCAATTTCAAGGGAAAATTTTCAGATCAAAGTTTGCCCTTGTTCATGTGATACATTCACCTTATTATATATGATCTCAAGGGTTTTTTTTTTTTTTTTTTTGGTGTGTCTATATATATTGGTAATAAATAATTTATTTTCGTCCAAAAAATTCAATTGAACAGATTAAAAATAGGCCATAGGTGTTGCGGGAGTTGCCATTGCCTCAACTGGACAAGGCTCTTTTTTAATACTCTCTCCGTTCCTATTTATCTGTCACAATTGAAAAGTTTTAGTATCCATTTTTATCTGTTACATTAAAAAAATTTAGGTGTCATTAATGTTAATTTTATTGTTATACTTTTGGATTAAATAGTTTTGAAAAATGAAAGTATAATAACTTTATAGAGAAAAATGAGCAAACAAAGTAAGAAAACAATTGTGGAGAATATTAAATTCAATAGTACTTTTGGGATGTATAAACAAAGTTGTATAAATTTAAGAAATTAATTAACTTTTTTAAACTGTGTAAAATAATTAATTGTGACAGATACGTAAAGACGGAGGGAGTACAAATGAAATTTTATTAAAAGAAAAAATAGAATAATATTGATAAATTAAAAATATAAATTATTAATAAATAATATATCGTCTTATAATTCCATAACGATGGTAAGATACTCAGTTTTATTTACACTGGAGGGTAACTATTCCCTCCTTGACCAAAGGTACCAAGTATGATTGGAAGTAAAATTTTGTTTCTTTTGATAGGGAGGGAAATGGTTATTTTTCACATAGGTGGGTAGAAGTTAATTAATAATTACCCACTGAATTACCCCTTTGCTTCTTCCAAGCAAATTGAATGCAAATTGATTCGAATCTTTTGTTGCAATATTTGAACTTTGAACCAATCTTCTAGTAATGGAAAAGCATGTAGAAAATTGAGGATGAATACAGAAATGTTTTGCTTGGTTCACAGAATGTGTCCAAACAATTTAATCCTTTGTCTGAAAAATTGTACCTTCAATCTATGAATTCTTGAAATGGGACAGTAGTAAAAGGCAAAAACAGCTAGCAGAGAAAAACCAGACATTTGCCTCAACAGCAAGGGACTGTTTTGGCTGCTTTTACTCACACTTTTTAATTATAAGGGACTCTTCCAAGTTAATTTGCTCTTCAATTTTAACTTCAAGTTTGTACTATTTGTGAGAGATCGACAAATATGTTTCCAACTTTAATTAACTTATGCAAAAAATATAATTACTGGTGTATTATTATATGTGTTTAGATGGATTATATCTTATTAGTTTTAAGTAGGAGTTTTTGAGAGATGAGTTCGTATATTTTTTATTGTAATATCAGAGTTAGTTTCAGTAGGACGATGTTTGAACATCTGCTGATATCTTGTAAACTTTGCACATTTTGCTCTAAATGTCCCCACGAGGCATTGGATAAGTTTTGAATAATTTTTCATTTACAGAACGTTTTTTGTTCGACTCGTATATTTTTTAACAATCATGGACTTTCCTTATTCTTGATCTTATTACCTGATAATGTTGTAGTCGTAAGAGGAAATACAAAGATTTTGGAGAAGATCCTATTTAGTTAATCCTTCCCATGCACAAAGTTTAAAGAAATGAAGGGGAATTAGGTTGCCCTTTTTGGCTCAAAACAAATTGAGATTCTCTTGTCCAAGCACCAGAATACGAAATGAAAATGGACTGTGTTGCACATATAAGGGCAAAGTGTGTAGGGATGTGACTGGTCTATTGTTCCACCGACAAAATGGCGTACATTTGTCCCAAAGATAATTTTGGGAAGATGAAGAAAAGGAACAAATCAATTTTGGTGTATAATGCTGTCCAACATTGATTTGGCACCTTACTACTGATGAAGGGTTAACTTCTAGTCCCGAAAGAGGTAATCTAATTGGTCAGTTCGAATCTCTTATCAAACTTGTTTATTAATTTTTTATTATTATAATCAGTTAAATATTATTTAAATTATGTAATTTTTTATCGATTAGAATTATCAGACGAATTTCAACTTATATGATATGCGTATTTTTTTTCTCTAACTCACTTCTCTGTTACTCGTGAAATTGGATTAAAGAGGTAGTCAGGGGATTTTCAGCATACTACTGGCCATCATCTGTTGCTCCAAAGCAGAAGAAAATGAGTCTGTATTCTTGTTCATCGTGTTTAGAATGATACTTGCCCCAGATCACACATGGGGTTTCTGGAAATGATTAAGCGTGCATGGATACGACCAAACCGAGAATTAGCCATTGTTATTTACAATTGAACAACTGATAACTAAAGTTGAACGAAGACAACAACTTTTAGCCAAAACAAACCGTTGTTTAATTACTTGATTTGATCATCTGCATCTTTTGTTAATCCCGAATTCTTGCTTTGTTTCAGACAAAATCATGATCAAACTCAGAAACGTGCATACAAAGAAGTAGACAATGATAGATGTTGTGGCTGTGGTCCTGACTTCATTAACACGCTCGCTCTCTCTCTCTCTCTCTCTCTCTCTCTCTCTCTTTCTCTGTGATTTTGTACGATCAATTTTTAACCTTTCCCTCTCCCTCAGCATGCCTTCAACTTCATTGATTACTTCTTCTTCTTGCACATTTCATCTTTCTCGTTATTGTTCTCCTTTCTGGAACTCTCTTGGACAGTCCCATCATGGACCACTCACTCATGCATAGAAGGAGGGGGCCATCATCAGTATTCAGTTTCAAGGCGGCTGCTGCTGCATCCACGAAAGTGGTGAAAGAGGAGGATTTGGAGGAGGATTATGGTGACTCCGCTGAGGAGGAGGAGGAAGATGATGAGGAGGGAGGAGAGCTTGAGGTTGAGGAGAGTAACCCAAAGAAGAAAAGAATGAATCTTGGCGGCGGATCAGGGAAGAAAGGGCCAGCTACTGCTGGTGGTGGTGGAGGAGGAGTGGTGCTTGCGCCATTGCTACCAGGTTGTCAGGTTGACAAGTGTGAAGCTGATCTCACTGATTCCAAGAGATACCATCAGAGGCATAAGGTTTGTGAGTACCATTCCAAGGCTAAAGTTGTCATTGTGGCAGGAGAAAGGCAAAGGTTTTGTCAGCAGTGTAGCAGGTTTTTCAAAACTCCTATATCTTTGTTCCATTTTCCACAACCTTTGAGCTCTGCTTTTCTATACTAAATGCAATTTTGCTTGGAGTTTTTGCCTTATTAGTAGCACTATATTGTAGATAATGGCTTAGTTTCAATTCATATTTTCATGGGTGATTGAACTTCAAATTTGTTTGGCATTCATATGATTATGAACATCGAACAGTATATGTCTATTTCTTTCTCCATAACAAGCTTATACACGTACTGGGATTTAAAGAATCTTACCATTCAAGAACATTTAACTTATAACCAAGTTCAGAATCTTCAAATTTTGACAAATTCTTGGAGAAAAATCAAGATTATACGCTATAGCTTCTGTTCTTTCGAGTACGAATAGCCCGCAATGACCTGACCCTTGATCTTGGCTATAGGGAGATCTCCCCATGGACAGTCATATGATGTTTTTTTGCATTGCTTTCTTCATGCTTCTACAATTCAAGGACCTCCCTTTGAATGCGTCCATGTTCCACAGATTCCATGCTCTCTCCGAATTTGATGATGCAAAAAGAAGCTGCCGCAGACGTTTAGCCGGACACAATGAGCGCCGCCGCAAGCACTTCTCTGAGTCTCGTGGAGAGGGCACAGCAGCAGGCCGTAGAGGCTCAGCAACTCAGATAAAGAGGAACCAATGCAGGCTGGTTGATGAAAGAGGAAGAACCCAAATGGCTTTGTCTGAGAACAACCAGAACTTTAATATCCGCTGAGACCCTGTGCTTACTCTCTTCTGTCATCTCCCGGCAAATTTCTGCCATTTATGCTTTCTTAAGGCAGTTAATTATCAAGAAATGTCTTGTCTATTGCGACATTATTGTCTTTGATCTGCTCATTAAGTCATTCTAACTAATAAGCTGCTCTCTTTCAATCTGGAATTTACTGCTGAATTGCTATGTCTTGTCATGTTGGATGTTTATAGCTCAACAAAGTTCTCTAGCCAGAGCCTACGCCTAAGTTTCTGTCAAAGGCAACAGGCAGTGCGGGAAACGTGTGTTGCAAATTCATCTAAAGAGGTCCAAGGATGGTCTTCTGGTAGTGGAATGAATCAACGCGTGTATAATAAAGAGCGTAACAGATCAATTCCATTACCAAAATCCTTGAATCTAAAATTGTAGGACACAGATGATTAAACGTCAGTGACATCAAGAAATCATTTCATAAAGAAATGTGCAACTAAAACTATTCTATTCAACAAGATGCTTTCGGCACATCTCAACGACAAAGAGCCACAACCTTTCGGATAGATACCCTATGATTTAACTAGCGCTTCTGCTCTAACAAAAACGTACTTCTATATAAACAGCAGCATCTGCATGAAATGCCCTGATAAGCAAGCAGCCAAATACCCGCAACCGCCTTGTATATTCTCTCATTTGAACTTTATGACTATACAAGATATATCATCAGTGCTCCTCCTTGCTACTGCCTCCTCATTGAGGCGCTTAGCCGCAGAACGAGCATCCTTTATGTCCTTGACACAGTCCACGGCTTCTTGATTTGACATTACCTGCCCATTAAATTGAACATTTTCCAATATATTCATCTAACAAGCATCCAAAATTGAAGGAAAACATTCCAGAAATTGGGGGGGGGGAGGGGGAACCAAAAAAATCTAGCATAAATATATTCCAGAGATTTCAGGCGTTCGATTCCACCACCACACTCTTTTTTCCTCTCCTCTTTCCACCCTTCAAATAACTCCCATGTCATAAACCACCTGCCCCCAACCATCGACACCAACATGTTTATTGCATCTCTTCTGCTCGATCAAAATTCTGGATGCAAGTTCACAATTATCATTATAAATCCCATGAAAATTAATCTCATGCATGCTCCCAGTCAACATGTGAATACAATGGTATGACATTGGTTTCCAGTAATTGTAATTGTGCAGTTGTTTAGAAAACACCTTTAGCAGAAATAAGTGTCCTAAAGAATAGTTTTCTATGCCAACTGATCTAACAGTGTGAATTGTATTGAAAAGGTCTTGATAAGAGTAATGGCACATGACAATTGATATAGCGGCGAGAAATTTACTTAAGAGGGCCTTCATATGGCTAATTTTAGAAATATATATTGCCAAAACAAGCCAGTCTATTTCATAAATAAGAATGAAATTCCAATTTTCTAGCCTAGAAAGACCCCCTATTTACTCCAAATGTTGTTGAAATGCAAACAAAAGATTGCAAAAGTATTCATGTCTTAACAAGAATAAGCTGAGAAAACTACTTGTACAAGCCTATTTTCCAAGCTCAAGAAACTGACCTTCCATATACCATCACTAGCCAAGATAACAAAATCTGTATCATCATCTATGTCCTCTTCCACAACATCTGGTTCAGAGCTAAGGTGTCTCTTCAAGCACTTGTCACCAAAGGCCCTTGCTACAGCCAACTGTCCATCAACGCGTGCTACATCACCTGAACGGTACCAAATACTCAAGAAAGAGAAACAAAGTGGGAAGGCCTGGTAAGGGGGCACCAGCAGCCAAGTTTCACTACCATCAGGAAACAGACAGCAATCAATCTCACTATTCTGACTACTTGCAATCCTCAAAAATTGAATGCTACTAAATTCAGTTGCATGTGCATAAATATTCATTTTAAGATGAAAGCGTCGACCAAACAAACCTTCTTTGACATCAATAGAAATACTCAAAACCAGAAGAGATCCAATCACTTCTAGCCACGTAAAACCAAATTGCATCAAAGATCTCTTCTTTGACATCAATAGAAATACTCAAAACCAGAAGAGATCCAATCACTTCTAGCCACGTAAAACCAAATTGCATCAAAGATCTCAAAGAGCGTATGATGTGATTGTATTAGTATATCAGGCAGGAGTGAATACCTGGAAAGTTTGATACAAAACCACCTCTGTTCTCAATGTCTTCCCTCTCAGTACTTGGCTCATGATCGACTGATAATTGCTTAGCTACGCCACTCTTGCACATGACAGCACGAGAGTCCCCAACATTTGCCACAATAAGTTTTTGGCAATTAATCAATATTGCTGTAACTGCTGTTGAGCCACCCTTGCCCAAGTCAACTGCTTTCTCTAATATCTTAACATCTGTTGCTTGATATGCCCTTCGAATTGCCTTCTCAGTTTCAGTCCAGAAGTCAGGCTACTTCCAGGACAAGAAAAGCACAAATTAGAAATTTATATCTGCATAAGCATCATCTTATAGGAAAAGGGAAGAAAATACCAACAAAATTCAACCCGAGCCAATGATCCTTACATGACAAAACCCAAAGAGAGGAACATTACAATTTGATTGTCAAAGCCATGACTTGATTGTCAAACAAGGAAGACAAAGGGGGTAAAAGAAAATAGAAAATTAAAGTATTTTTATTTTACACTCAAATGCTTCTCACAAGCCGCTAAATCTTGGGAGGAAACGGTTAAAAGTGAGCTTTCTCCAAATTTTCTATTTGTATTCAAGGAGTCATTCTTCAATGCAACGTCAATCACAAAAATTGCAACTCCAAAATTGTCCATTCCAACTTATCCACATGATTCAGAGATTAGCTTTATTTTTACCTGCTTCAAAATATTGTCAAACAAATTAGACCGCAAGTAATTAGGAACTTCATGACTCAGATGACCATCAAATATTGCAAAAAAGACCTAACTCATTGTCAACAACTTGCTTAAATTGTGCAAAAACGTAATCTTCCATGTCATGTGTCGACTTTCCCTCGACGGTGTGATAACCATGTGTAATGTGTTTGCCCAGTTTGCTTTTCCCTTTCCCTGTATCAGATGTAGATGAGCCTAACCCAACTTTTTCCTGCAAGACATAAGCAAACATTTCTCAGCTACAGATTTCTTTCCAAATTTCCAAAGGCAAAATCCAAGAGAATCTCCACAAATATTGAGCTCTATCAGAAAGCATAATTAGGGGAATGCGTTTGTAAGAATTTATTTCGATTTGGCAAAAGAAATTCAAAACATCATCTCAAAATCTGCTGGTGCAACCATCAATCAATGGAGCTCTATGCTGCACATGTAATCGTCAGAATAATTCCAGAACCAAAAATTAGAAAAAGAATGAATTTTGAACACGCAGGAAAAAAAAAATCCTAATTTTACCGTTTAGCGTGCATTTATCCTGTGATATGAACCACCTGATGATAATGCTTTCTGTATACACCAATCGTGTGCACTTAATAATTGATGACTGTATAGAATTTCATTCACAATGACAACATAGAATTCAGACATCTCTGCGGTAAATATCCATTATTGTTTCAATTAAAATAGAAATGCACTTTACTGAATCGAGAATCATTTAAACAGCTTTTGTTTCAGGGGCAGAATTTTCTAAATGTGTTACCAAGCTCAACAGCTTTGTTTCGCACAAATTCATTACAGATCATAGTAATATTCGTTCTCTTTTGCCCAAATCTATATTTATGATGCTTTGATAGACATAGCAATTTAAGGATGTCACTTTTCCGGGGAAAAAGCAAGGCTATAATCAATTGGTTGAGTTGACAGCACTATTGTCCATATTTTTTTCAGTTGTATTAGAGATCAACTAAGAGAACAGAAGACATTATTAGCCCATTGGTTTTGAGAACTTAAGCACAGATAGCCTCACATAAACTATAATATAGGGTGTCCTTTTCGAAGTATCAAACATCATTTGATTCATTGAACTCCATACACTTTAATAAGCCAAGTCTTCAAGGAATAACAACAATACTCTAGTAAATTAATAACTGAAGCTAGTGAATAAAGAGCTCTGCTATAGAATGATTTTAAAAGCAGAACAGCAGCTTTTTTAATTAATCACTATCACTCATGGCCAACCACTCAAAGCATGAAAGCACAGTTGCGCCTAAATAGAAAAGACTCCCACTTCCCAAACTCCCAACACTGCAAAAGTTCAAGAAAAGGATCAGGGGCGAGGTCTTAAAGCAAGAGATTTGTAATACCCCATTAAGAAGCATTTAATTCTCGAGCATATCCGTTCAATCCCATAGTGGCATAGTGCATTTCAAGGAAAAGCACTTCATCAAAATGCTATCAATTGTCTAACGCTACCATAAAAGCCCAAAAACTTTTCTTCGAAAGTTCATTAATTTGATAAACATAAACAGCTTTTGGAAAACGCAATACCACATATTCCACCATCCATTTTTCACGTGAATTTTCATTATCGTCCTCCCTTCAACCACCATCAATCTCCCTTTCCATTTCCCCGATCAGACAACAAACAACACAAAACTACACAATTTCCCTGCACCCTGAACTAATG
This sequence comes from Voacanga thouarsii, assembly GCA_026120185.1. Lineage (NCBI taxonomy): Eukaryota > Viridiplantae > Streptophyta > Magnoliopsida > Gentianales > Apocynaceae > Voacanga > Voacanga thouarsii. The sequence continues at coordinate 638,389 of JANUWF010001042.1, read as the reverse complement.
ATCTACCCCACAAAGCAAATCTTGCAAGAACGGCAATCAGGAATAATGCAGATCATCCGGGTCTAAACATATTCACGTGGATCATTGTGATTAACAGTCAAAGTACACATCTTTTGCATACATTTCACAACTTTTGTCAAATTAAAAAAAGGAGACATAAAGGGTTTGTACCTTCATCATATTGAGAATTTCTTTGCCCGTCATGACGGAGATATAAACAATTGGGACTGATCAAGAATTTATATTATAGAATATTGTTGCAGACAGCGATCAAGGAAGAAAACAAGGCTAAAAATGTGGTTGCTCAAAGGAAAAGGAGTTAAGCTACAACAGCGACAAGTGTGAAGGCAAAGAGATGACGACTGACAATCCTCCTTCCATCACTTGACACGCGTCTTCCAATTCTTCTATATATTCACACCAAGATATTAAGCCTTTCCTGTTCATTGATGATGACATATTTGGCTTGGCGCCATACATATATTCTTTTTTCTTTATCCGTCACACCTCTCATTTTGAATAAAAAATTATTTATAATTAATTAAGTTATAATCTTATCTTGTTGTATATTCTTTTTTTTACAATCTTGCATTTTAGAAATAAACTCAATCTAATAATTTATTTTTAATTCTAAATTTTTAAAATCGATCAAACTATTGAAATACTTTAATTTTTATTAAGGGCCTGTTTAAATTGAGAGAAGGGAAAGAAAAGAAGAAGGGAGAGGTAAGACAGAAAGGAATGTGAATGAGAAGAGAAGAGATCAATAATTAGTTATGATATTTTATTAAATATAAAATAAAAGAAATAAAAAAAATTAAATATAGCATTTGGAAAAGAATCGGGAAAAATGATAAAAGAATACTATTTAAGTTTATATTTTTATATACTAATTTAATATAGTAATATTAAATATTTTATTTACTAAAGATATTTTAGTTTGTTTTTTAAAATTTCTTCTTTTTTTGTTTCTATCTACTTTTGGACCAAAATGATGTAGAATTTTTATATTGAATCCAATTCTTTTATTTATTTTTCTTTTTTTTATAAAAAATTAATCTAAACACCTAAAATTTAAACTCTTTGTTTCCACTCCTTTCATATTCCTCCGTTTTCCTCAATTCAAATAGGCTATAAAAGAACAAAAATGTTAACAAATCATGTATTAGACTCATCAATCACAACTCTCTTCCTTTTAAGTCTAACCTCTTAATTGGCTTTTGGAAAATGGCTAAAATAAATACTCACTCCATCCCATTAAAATTGACCTACTTACTATTTTGGGCTGTCTCATTAAATTTAACACTTTTCTTAAAAAGAAAGTTTTTACTATACAATTTATTATAAAATAATCAATATACCCCACATATATTATATTTATATTCTTAGATTTGACATAAAGTATTGTGGGACCCACATATTTTTTATTTTTATTATATTATATTATTTTATTATATTCTAATTTTTACTTTTGCATAAAATATCGTGCCAAGTCAATCACGGTCAATTTTAATGGGACGGATGGAGTAATAAAATTTGAGTTGGACTTAATAATTGTTAAATAGAAATTAATAAAATTGAGTTGTGTCCGATAATTGCAGCGGATAAAATCATTATCAGTCAAATGAGGAAACCCATTTAGCTTAAAGAACTGCAAAAATGGGCAGAAGGGAGAAAGCAGCCTCAAAGTTGGAGCAATTCTTGGAGGCCCAACAAGTGATTGTCAAACCAAAAAGATAAGTGGTCCCAAAGGGGCAAACTGATGTGGCAATGGGCCCAAGAATCCTCTACAGAAGCCCTATTGGGGGACAATAAATTTTAATCAGACCTAAGTTGTCTCCATGTTTGGGATTCACAAAGTGTTTCCTCTATAAATATAAATGCCCTCCTCCATTCTTATTTATCTGTCACAATTAATTATTTTATATAATTTTAAAAAATTAATTAATATCTTAAATTTATACAATTTTATTTATACATTATAAAAGTATCTTTTAATTTAATATTCTCCACAACTATGTTCTTACTTCGTTTGTTCAATTTTCTTTTTAAAGTTATTATACTTTTATTTTTTAAAATTATTTAATACAAATATATTATAGTAGAATTAACATTAATGACACTTAATTTTTTTTAATATAACAAATAAAAAAATACTAAAATTTTTTAATTATAATAAATAAATCAAACCAAGAAATATAATTTTACAGTTGAATTCGGATCGAAGTCAGGACTATTAAGGTGCATACACAATTTACTATATTTGTCGAGACGGACTGAGGGAAGGTCAGCCGATCCGCCGCACCAAGGGAGCGTTATATCAAATATAATTACACTTGAAAGTGATAAACTCAATTGGTCAATTTTTTTTTTTTATCATATTATAAATTTTGAATTTGCTTCACATTTCTTATTTCGTTTTCGTTTATTAAAAATCACCTACTCGATCAAGTTTAGAAAGAGTGAAACTAAAATTAAATATTATTTTAATTTAAAATGATATTAATTTAAATAAATTTTTTTATAACGATCATATACTCACAATATATCATTTTCTTTCTTATCAATCTCACTTTAACACTACATATTTAATAATTTTTTATTACATTTAACTAAATTCATCTTAAATAAATTCTTATCTACTTATATTTTTACATTAGATAATTATCTATACAGGCTAATATTAAAATCGAGATAATTGTTAATTTGTTATAGTTATGTCCCATTTAATCTCAAAGAAGACCCTATTGTTGCCTTTAGCTTAGTACACAAAAAAAGCTATGTTGAACCCATCATTGCATCTTGTTCTTGGGATAGCCAAGACAACCCAATGTGCCCTCTCTTGGGTTACTTCACCACTTCAACACATTTCTTCCTCTCTCTTTTCTTCCAATTCTTTCCATTCTTCTTTTGCTTTTTGTCAAAGTATAATTGGGAGGTTCTGTCTTCCTTATAAAGTAACAAAAGCATATGGACAACGACTAGTGGTACCCATACCAACTTACTTAATATACTAGCCAGGATGAGTAAATATTTCTTTACTTTTAATTTCCTTTTAAGACAAAGAGATAAATATAATCATATATGACACTTTAAGTTATCGATTCGCTTATATATATAATTTAAGTAAAGATTTATTTACCTATTTGGATTGAATTGCAACTTAGTGAATAATTAGAATCTCACGTCATGTTATTTTTGAAATTATGCTTTTAAATTTTTTATTGACGTGAAATTTTTACAGTTATGTTGAGGTCAAAATACTTAAAAATACAATACATTCTTAATTTATAAAATATACATCACAAGAATCTCTAACACAATTATATATACACCTAAACAACCTTGCTAGTTTAGTAATCCAAGTTTACCAAAAATGGTAGTCTTCATTATAGGAATATTATTGCTTTAATTAGTGCCATATATATAGCATGCTATTGTTTAGTCACCTACGTTAAATTCTTTCTAGGCACATCACTAATAAAATCACTTAGGTGAGAGGTCAAGGTCATTCTTGGTCAATACATGTTAAGTTGTTCACTCTTTTGGTAGATAAGATTATATAAAGTATATATTTACTCTTGCCAACAGAATCACATCTGTCAAAAATTGACTAATGATTTTATCCTTTTTACTTCATAAAACATACATAAAGTTAGAATTTATTACGTAGATGATATGTTACGAATCAATATATGTTATACGTATAATACATATCAATATTTAACAATTGAAGTTTTGAATTCAAATTAATGACAAATAGAAAAAATCAGAACTCAATTTGTTAAGAAAGTGATTTAACACGAATTAAGTATTATATCATTATCTACACGGTAAGATTTAACTAATAAGGTTTTAAACGCGTGCGAGTGACAGTAGATTAGACATTAATTAGATACTTTGTTTTTTAATGATTTGGAAGGCTTATGTTTGGAACAATCCACAAGCTCCCAGCATGATTACAAATCGTATAACTTAATTAAGCTTCGAGTTGGCATGTTCTTGTACACATGATAAAGACCAGAAGAAGTCTAATAAGGATGCCCCAACAAGGGGTCCATTTCATGTTGAATGATCCCTCTTTAGGGGAAAAAGGCAACTCCTCTTGCCTTGTTCGTATCACCTGCTTTTTTAGCTTCGTATAAAAACATAATCCATCTTCAAGAATTCAACAATCTGCAGCTGAATTCCATGGAGAACCACCGGCGAAAGAGTAGTTCCGGCGACAAGTTTTCCTTTCCAATTTTTCCTTCTGTTGAAGACCATGGCAGCAGCTTTGAATTTGGCTGCACTGCCACTCCGGCCTCACCAAACTCTCCTGCAGATCATTTGTTCTTCAATGGCCGTCTTCTACCTCACGCTTTTCCATGTCAACCTACAAACACAGCTTTTTTCTCCCGATCGACGAGTAGAACGAGCAGCGTTAGCAGCAAGGACTCGTTCATGTCGTCTCGTAGCAACAGTACTAGCAGTAGAAGTAGCAGCTGCAGCAGTGCAAGAACGAGCACAAGTGAGGCAGCTTCCGAGAGGAAACTATTGAGTCAGGCAAAAGTTGATAGCAAGACCAGTGTTTCAATCGACTGGTACCGGGCAAAGAAGCCAGTTTTGACACCCCATTACGGATCTTCTCAACGGTGGCAATTCATTACTCCGACACCACCATTGAAGCACCAGGGTTCACGCAGAAGGAAAGTTCATCAAACTGGTAACCAACTGAAGTCCAAGAAGCAATCCACGAATTGGACAGGAGCATGGTTTGGATGGAGATTTTTCAGATCCTTCTTGTCCGCATGCAAAGAATGCCATGCCATAAAGCCATCAACCAGAAAGTACCTTGCCAAGAATTAGGGGGTTCCCATAACCATTTCTCAAATGGTTTACGTTTTTTTCACCGTTTTACTTGGCATTTATGCAAATTATCGATCCTAGACTCGAAATCAGTCTGATCTCTGACACAACTATTAGCAAATTGCAATGAACAAAACGATGTTATAAATTGTGCATTGGTTTGTGAAACCCTGTTATCATAATGGATTCCAATTCTTATAATGCATTCACTACCCGTGAGATCTTGACGGTGAGGATCGCCGGGATTTGTTGTTGGCTATCCTTCCTATGTCCTAACCGTGTTCCCTATGATGTTCGATAGGTTCAGGGAATATGGCTCCACATCTTCTTTTCTACCATTACAAAATGGATTTGGAAGCTGCTTATCGATGTTTTTGATAGAAAATGCAGGCATAGTAACGGATATAAAAGCTTTTGTTTCGTTCACTTTCATTTGCCACATCATTTTTGTTAGACAATTTTGTGACCTTACCATTTTTCTTTTGTCTTTGAATGGTTCAAGTGGGATATTGCAGGCCTGGAAAAGACAAACATCTGTGGCAACTTGCCTGATAAAAATAAAATAAAAGCCTCAACTTGCAAAGGTTTTCTACTCGGATTAAGACAGTTTGATGGAAGCCTTAGATACGGAATCCTCAAGACAGGATGGCCTTTTTTGTCTCTGTATTCACGCCTGTAACAGTAACAGTATTCCTGTGGTACAAAGGAGGGAGGTAGGACTGTTCTTTTGGAGTATGCACGTAAAGAACCACCGCACTGCTAGAGAAGAATGCTATGGGATGCCATTGCTAGTAGCTAGGATCATATAGGGGGGACTGAGGTCAATCCTGCCTTTGGATGCTTATAGACAAAATCATTGAGAAAGGAAGATTCACCACTGAGTGACCAAAAGTGACTAATAATGCCAATTTCCAGGGCTCTCTAATCCCCCCATCTAGGCCCCTCAGCACACTTCAGGGAATGTAGCAAGCACAGGCACTTCCTTGGACCTTTGTTCAGGACACCAAACTTAGGGACCTCTAGAGCAGCTGGGCGTGTAAAGATGGCTATGGCAGTCCCATAACCTCCATGACAATGGGCTGCGGTATTTGCCACGTGGTAGCACCCGTCCCGTTGATTGCTGATGTTGAGGAGCTGTAAGCTAGTGAGGTTAAAATATCATTGTGGAACCTCCTAGCTATAATTTCTCCTCTTGACCAGGCAATCAAGCATAGCTAAGGATTAGCTAAGCAGCTGCACCACAAAGTTAAATTTTTACTGTCTTTAGTTTTTGGCATTATTCATCATCTACAGCAATATGGAACCAAGATAGAGTAAATTTCAAAGAACATGGTGAACTAAGATCAACTTTGAAGTCTAAAACAAGTTGGAAAAGATGCACTGGATCCAGGAACAAGGTGAAGAACACTAAATCAAATGCAGAATTATGAGAAGCTAGAACTCTAGGGCTTCCTAAATACAACTTTTTCACCCTTAACCCCTCATACAACTCCTGCCAAATTACTCCAAGAAACTCTCCATGACATCAGAGTACATCCCTCCTTCATTCCTATATTCTCCGGGATTATGCTGATGGTGATCAAATGAAGTAGATGAAGATGAGGAAGTCATTCTTGCAGGCAGCGTAAGGCTCCTCTTATACTTATTCTCCATTTTCCGAATATTATCTGGATGGCTATCCAAGCTTAAGAAGTCGTTAGGACTTGCACCACCATTGCTATGCAAACTAGAAGCATCTGAAGTTGGATTTGGATTCTTCCCTTCCATGATAAGTGACTGATGATTTTGGTCGGGCTTGCTTCCTAAACTGTCAGGATTAAACAAAAGCTTAGCGTCATCCGTCCTTCCAGTGAGAGCATTGAAGAAGGACAATCCATTAGGCCACTTAATATCGGTGTCGTGATCTCCCATCATATCTTCCATTCTCGCTTCGGATGAATGAGGAAGAAGGAACATATGAGTCTCATCTTTGGATTGTGGAATCCCAAGCCTAGAAGAGTTCTGAAAATTTGGAGATGCAAGCAGTGGATTCGCAGTAGGAAGAGGCCTAGGACCCCAGTTGAAAAGCGGGGGAGGGCGAATGGGCATGGTAGGTTGCTTCATGGGAACTGGGGATGTAGATGAAGCATTCCTTGTTGAAGAGAATAGCTGAGATAGGTAAAACCCAGACTGATAGCCCAAAGATTGAAATGTATGTCTCATCCTCAGTACAAAGTGCAGGTCTTCAGGTATCTGAGAAGTCAGTACCAAGAAGTTCATTTCTATGAGATCGGTGCATCAAAAATTCCATAATTAGCATCTGACATGACTTGCTGCTTGCTTTGCCTCATGTTCGAATGCATCCACAAGAAATAAGATGACAAACAAGCCAAATATCAGAAAGAGAAACTCACAATCTTGCAGGAACCAAGCTGCAAAAGGCCATGGCCAGCTTGTATTACAGCAATAGTCTGCTCAAGACAAATCATGAAATGGTTAGCAAGCAATAGAGAAAGAAGACATAGAGGCAAAATTGCAGACAACAACGGGCATGGAAGGGGCAATAAATGTTCTGAGTTTTGGTCCTGACCTGAATCCCTGACTCAAACTGATCAGTCCACTCCGGGGGAAGCTGCAATTAATAAATCAAACATAAAGATTCATCAAAAACCCATGGTCTTGGCTGACAAACAAAGAGTAATGGAAAGCCCACTTTCCCATACTATCCTGATACCATATCAATATACACATCAGAGTACAGACCACGGTATGAATCATTCTTTTTGGGTATATGGTTCAAAATTTACTGCCTGAGAGAAAGAATAATCATCAACAGAAAGGCCCTGTTTGGATGTGTACATACAGCATCAAATGAACTCTGCCAGTAGTTGGAGATATTTGGCTCGCATTCTGCAGGCTCTTTGAAAACCCATTTATGACACTTATCAGAAGCAACTTTCCCCATCAAACTGCAACCAATAAACCTAATCAGAACGGAAGCATATATACATACACAGTAAAATTTTGGTTTTGACTTTAATTTTAGTGCATTCCTGACTGTATCCATCCAGCTGAGGACGGAGAGAGTTAGGGAGTGCGCGAGCAGGACAAAATTAAAATCCAATACAAAAGCACCTACCAAGTACCCACCCTTCTCCATAATTATATAACTGAATGGACATTTTGCTGAAGGATTTTCTAACAGGATCCTCTCCATCAATTTCATCCAAACACTCCCCAACTCTTCCTCTGCAGAACCCATCTTCCCACATCAACATCCTGCACAAAAAATAAATAATCCAATAAAAAGATTACCACTAAAAATTCCAAAGAGAAACTAAATCCCAAAAACAAACAAAGAGAGATAAACATCTTTCACTATCACTAAAGCATACTAAATGATGGGAAAACTCATTTCCCATTTCTCTCTGTGTCTCTGCTGCTTAATGGCTTTGCTTTTATTCTGGTCAAGCAAGATATACTGAAGAATACGAAGTATTAAATACTCACAAGCTGCCATTGTCATCTCCAACTTTGCAACCATTGCCACCTCTAACTCTCCTGCAAGCCCGAAAGAAGGATTAAGGAAACAAGCATCGAGAGAAGAATCAGGAAAAGAAAAAAAGATCGTACCATGTGGGCTGAATCAAAATGACAGAAAGAAACAGAATTGACACAAAGCCAGAGAGAAAGGGAAAGAAAGAAGACATACGGGCGAGGGCGAATGGTCCAGAAGACTGAGTAAGTCCAGTCTGAGTTGAGACAGACGCTTCTGAGGGCCTCATGAAGGGCCATCATCCCAACTGCTTCTTTGCTCCTATCTGATGCTCCTGAGCCCACCATCTCTTTCTCGCTGTCTCTCTCTCTCCGTCTCTCTCTCTTCCTTTATAATCTCTCTTTCACTTGAAGAAATTAAACCCCTTTTCTTGACTCCACACTGCCTATGGAGTGTGCAAGTCTTGGTCTTATGGGAGCTTCAATAACTCAGCTATTTTTATCTTCTTTAGCAACAATTCTATATTCCTCATCAACAACAGGGAAGACTCTTTCTTCATCTCCCCCCCACCCCGAAAACCCTCGTTCCTTTTCTCTCTCTAACTCTTTTTTTTTTTTTTTTTCCTCTCTTTCTTTAACTTTTTCAACCTTCCTCCCTGATCAGATTACCAAAACCAGACTACTTTGGGCCCTTGGCCTAGGGGAAGCAAAAAGAGAACAGTTGACAGAGAAAGTGAGGAGCGAGGGAAGGAGTGAAAATGTGTGCGTGTGTGTGTGATGACTGAACATGTTTGGTTTGAGGTTTGTTTGCTTCTGTATTTTACCAGGAAAAAGAGTGGGGACAGCTTTTATCCTTTCCTCAGACAATGCACACACACACACACACAGTGAGAGAGGAGGCATGAGGTCAGTACCTTGTATGTTATCCATTTCAAATTACCTGTTTACCCTTTCCTCTTTACTTAGTTTTAGGATTTCCTTTCCCCCTTTTATTTTTAAAAAGAATGAAGAAATAAATCAAATTTGTGATTTATAATTTAAGTAACTGAGTTACATGTATTTCTCTGGTAGGATGACGGAACTGATAAAGTAAAGAGAAAATTGATTACCAATAAATCAAGTATTTACTTTGTTCGAATGCGATAAAATCCAAATTTATATATTTATAGATTTAAGATAGTAGTTCATAGTCGGAGGAATTATCGGGTGAAACACGAATACTTAAATTATAAAAAAAAATTAAATAGACTTTTTTTAAACTATCAAATTAAATCTCCAAAGTAATAGTTGAATATTTAATTGTTATGAATTATGGAATCAATTTTTTTTTATTTTTAATGACCAAAACATCACTTCTTTAGATTGAATTCGCTATTTATATTTACAATGAGATTTGTTTCATTTTATTATTCGCAACTTTATTTATTTTATCTCAAGTTGTTGTTTAAACTTTAAATGGTTTTCGATTCTCTCATCTTTGTTTAAGAAACTGTTAATTTTTCATTACATTTCATTAGTTTATGTGCTATAAGCCATTGGCTAAATTCTTATCACATTTTGTTAGTTTATCTATGACCAAATTAATAGTTGAGCGCACGAATATGGTAAAGTTAGACAATTTCTAAAGTTAGGGTGGGAAAAAAGTTAACAATGGTTAAAGTTGTGGTAATAAAGTAAACACATCAATGAATAACTATTTTGGGAGTAAGAGATTCTAAAGTAATTATTCTTAAACTTTGGGATAATAATTTTCTTAAACAATTATAACAAATAAATTTCTTAATTAAAAAAAATAAGAAGAATTTTTTTATTACCTTTCACACTATGCAAAAATGAATTAGAATAATTAGTTAAGTTATCAACTATATATATATATATATATGTGTGTGTGTGTGTGTGTGAGAGAGAGGGGAGGGGGGTGGGTTCTTTTATATATATATATATATATTTTTTTTTGATTTAAAACAAATTCTTTTTTTTCGGTGTAAAATATTAACTTGTAAATATATTAAAGTTTCTTGAGAAACATTTATCGGTTAAAACTATATACTTTACGAATATCGATCTTAAATTTCTTAATTTGCTAAAGAAAAACATTAGCAACTCACTTATTATTTTGGTTCAATTAAACAAAGGTTATCTTTACAAATAATTTAGTACTAACAATTATCTTGGGACAAGTTTTTTAGTACTTTGTAAAAAATAAGAAAATAAAAGAATGAAAAAAGATTATCTTGGGACAAGTAATGAAAAAAGAATCTTTTATTATCGCGCAAATAAAAGAAAACTTACTCTCTTTGGAAAGCTTTCTTTAATCTACAACTAAATTTTCATCTTACTCTTTGATAGTTCATTCAAGACCCCAACCACACATAATCACTGCTCTTAATTTCGTGGTCCTCTTTTCTACACACAATGATTGCTGCATCCACAAATATATATATATATATATATATATATATATATATAAGTTAAAAAAATAATGAATAATATAAAATTTCTTATATATTTAACGCGTATTAAACAAGATTACAATTGCTCTGATAAATTATTGTTTTTACGTAAGTTACAATATAGAGGACTTACCAAACTATATGAACCATATCAAAAGCTACAAATTGCCATAATCTTTTAATCTCCACTATACAAACAAGTTGTTGTCAACCAAAGAAAGCATTAAAATTAAATTTCAAAGATTAACAAAAAAAGAGGTAAGCTTTGTCGAATGGAGGGGTACCTTTGGAAAAAAGAATTAGAGGGGTAGCTTTGACTTTTTAGTGTTACTAGAGAATCTTTACCAGTCAAAAGCAACGAGAGCATAGACTGAGAACGTTGGATTTGAACTAATTGTCTTAACATTATTTTAGAGTTGAACTGTCAGTGATGAGTATTTATTTAATAAATCGAATAATTCTTACTATAGATTGTAGGGTCACGTACTTTATTAGAAAAAAAAAAATAGACTTCCGATTTTGCCACTCCTTTTCCTCTATTGATAGCCATACCTTCAAAGCTAAGGTAGTTATAAATAGCACAGCACCATCTCTCACCCTCCAAAATTTTTGAAGGAATTATTAATATACAAAGTAGCTTTTTAAGGGGAAGAAAAAAAAAATAATTATTGTTTATTGGTGACAATAGATTTAAAATTTTACTACAAATGTACTATATATATATATATATACACTAAAGAAAATATAAAATATAAAATAAATATTTTTTTTCCCTTAGAAACATTTGAGATTCAATCAACCGCATTACAAATAGCACTCAATGAATAAGTAAGGCGAGAAATAAGATGTTACTTCCTCCGTCTCTATTTATCTATCACAATTAATTATTTTATATAATTTAAGAAAAATTAGTTAGTCTTTTAAATTCATATAACTTTTTTTATATTCCCTCGATCTCTATTTATCTATCACAGTTAACTACTTTACACAGTTTTAAAAAATTAATTAGTCTTTTAAATTCATATAATTTTATTTATACACTTTAAAAGTACCATTTGATTTAATGTTCTCCACAACTGTGTTCTTACTTTATTTACTCAACTCTCTCGTTATTACACTTTCATTTTTCAAAACTATTTAATATAAGGGTATAATAGTAAAATTAACATTAATAACACATAAATTTCTTCAATATAATAGATAAAAAGATGTCAAAATTATAACAGACAAATAGGAACGGAAAGAGTACATTCTAAAAATACTTTTAAATTTAACATTCTCCACAATTACTTTATTGCTTTATTTGTTCAATTTTCTCTCTAAAGTTATTATATTTTTATTTTTTAAAATTATTTAATACAAGAATATAATAATAAAATTAATATTAATGATAATTAAATTTTATTAATATGACAGATAATAAAAATATTAAATTTTTTTAACCGTGACAGATGATAAATAGTGACGGAAGACAAATAAATTTATATCACGAGACAAAAATTAAAAAAATATAATAATACTATATTTACTCTACCCTGTTCTCTGTAGCGCCCATGGTGTTTTTCACTGTGTCCAACCCTGTTTGGCCAGAGCCGCTTGGATCTTGGCCGATCTTTGTTTCTTTGTTATTGCAATCTTATTTAGCAAAAATGAATAATACTATATCTATCTTTCGTTATATTCCCCACCAGAGGCCTTCCCCTCCGGCGAGCTGGGGGGGGGCGGGGCCATGGGGAGGCGGGCTTCTGTGTGCGGTTGCTCCAGTGTGGAAAGGAAGTTCTACAGTTGTGTGGTAAAAGCTGAATAATTTGTAGTACTTTATTATAATTTAGCAAAAGTTTGAGAGAATATAAGGTTAAGGAGTCACGTGCGCACGTGACAAGGCAGTGAGTCGGTGCATCGTTTGTCATAAAATAACGGGGTTCGCACGAATTGCGGAGCACTGTATCCTTTCCACCCCCCCCTTTGCAATCAGACTCCTCCATTCTACACGCGCAATAAACTCACGCTCCTAAGACATCAAAAGTAATCTCGTGACTGTTTTTAATAAGTAATAATAATTACTAAAGATTAAAATTCAAAAATAACTCAAATAATAAGAGTATACTTAGTTTAGTTTTATAATAGTTTTTAAATATAATTTTAAAATTTATAATTATGAGTATAAAGATTCACATTATGATGTATTAGGAATGAATGATAAATTTGTTAATATTTTATCTGATAAAATTTATTTACATTAATTTTTTCTTTAAAATAAGTCTCAAATAGTTTTTTATTCTAAACCAAATATAATGTTTTGCTGTGACATTTTCATGTGTTGACAATAAAAGAAGTAAATATTTGGTGTTCAATAATCTAATTTTTCAAAAAAAAAAAAAAGTCATCTATACCTTATTTTTCTTGCCATTTTGAGTGTTAGAATATGCATACAAAATAAAGAAGTTTTGTAATACAAATTTTATTTGAATATATACTTTATATAATACTCACCTATTGAACACTCAATTTAATGCCTATATTATCAACTATAATTAGTTAAAATATATTCTTTTATTAGTTGATTGAGGTACAATTAAACAAGAATCACACCATTTACCACGTAATGGACTTTTAACTAAAGATGGAATTCACTACAAAATAAATGTGCTGCTTACGTTATTTGATTTGCAATAAAATGTGAAAAACGTAAGTAAATTATGTGGAGTTATCGTTTTTTCTCTATATCAACCTTTTTTCTTCTCTTATATTAAAGAGATCGGGAGAGAAAAAATAATAAAAAGATTATTGACAAGAATAAATTTATTTTTCATTTACTTTTTCTCTACTTTTTAAATGTGGGAAGAAACTAAACTAGGAGGATGTATCACTTCCCTTCCACATCAACATTTCACTTCCTTCCAAATAAAAGATTGGAAAATAAAAATAAAGTGAAGACATTAATCATAAGAATGACCTCACTTTTAAATTAAAATAAAAAGAATAAAAGACAAAAAAAATAAAGTAAATAATTAATTCTCCTTCTCCTTCTATCATCTTCCCATGCAAGTTAAAAAATAAACTAAAAATAAATAGTTCACTTGGATAAAATATTTGTTTTGTTTCTCTTTTCCCTTTCCTTTTTTGTCTTTTCCCTTTCCCTCTCCAAATAAAGAAATAAAAATAGAGTGTGTATACAATCCCTCTTTATAAATTTGTGTTCAGTAACAATATTTAATTTATAACTTTCTAATAACTAAGGATAAGAAAAAGCCTAAGAGTAAACCACCAAAGAATTATTCACTACACGTCGTTAGGGGTGTACTCGAATCGAATCAAGCCGAATCCTAAAGTAATTGAGCCGAACTTTATTATTTTTACCCAATAATTGAATTCGATTCGAATATCAAATTCTAACTCGAATTCGATTCGTTTAACATATTTAAAACTCGAACTCGATTTGAAGCTCGATTATAATAAGCTCGAAAGATCGAATTCGAGTTCGATTAAACTTGAATTTAACTATTAAAAAAATAATAAATTTACAAAATTAAATAATTATATATTAACTAATTAATCGAACATGTTCACGAGCTTTCGAGTCTAATATTTGGATATTCGAATTCGAGCTTAAACATAAAGTTTATATTCGAGCTCGAGTTTGAATTTTTTCAAACTCGAGTCGAGCCCAAACATGTTCGATAAATGCTCGATTTGAGTACACCCCTACACGACGTTAGTAGTCATAGTCAATAAAGTTAAAGTACCCGTTCAACCGTGAAGCATCGGAAAGACGTTAGAAGCATTTCTGAGTAAAAGACACGAGTCATTCTGATGAATGAAAGGATAAGTAAAAATACTATTAGGTAAGACTCTAAAATTTTTATTCCTTAATAATTCTATATGGTATCTAAATCAAGCTATTATTATTACGCTTTATAATAATTAATTACCCTTAGTACATATCATTACTTCAAAAAATAATAGATTCTTTAGAAATTATTGATCAGTGTTACGTTTATTTTGATATTATAGAATTTAAATTTCATAAAATTAGACAATATCATCCGGAGTTTTATTTATTATATATTAATCAAGTTAAAATAGATTTAATTTAATAGATATATTTCGAAATAAAAGTTAATATTTGACCTACAATCCTTTTGGACATAGTGCTTGCTTAACTAGTGTGAGGTTGAATTTATATCTATCTTTGAATAATATATATATATAGTTGTACCCCTTCCCTCAAGAAAAAAAAATCTAATACATATAGTTAATTCTCCAAAAATAAAAATGAAAATTCCACTTAGCCCCCAAATTTTACCCGAAGCTTCATCCTGTACTCAACACGAAGCGCGTGCGCGTGAGAGGGTAATGAAAATGTGGTACGTCAATCTAATCTATCTTTTGTTCATCCGTCCGCATTGACCGCCCCAGAGGCTCTGCTACAACCCCCAGGACCGTATCTTTTGGTGGGTCCCTCTACAAAACCCCAGAAAATCCTTTAACCTTAATCTTACCTAATCAAGGGCAAACTCTTTGGGCTTTGGCCTTCTGTAGCTGCCGAAGGGGGACTGCGTGCGCGCTGCAACATGCCCTATTTTTTATAGCCTGATTTCTGATCAATCCAGTTAGGACACGTCACACACTGCTGTTGCAAGCTGGATTTTTAGTTTTTAATTTTTAATTTTTTACTTTATCCTCTTGCCTGAAATAGAGTACCATTGGCTCTGTTCTAATTGTTGTTTAAACTTGATTAGATTTATTAAGATTGTATTTAGATAATAATTTGATTGAGATGAGTTTATTTTAAAATAATAAAAATTATTAAATTTATAGTATAGATATGAAGTTAAAGAGAGAAAACTTGATGGGTTATTAGTATATAACAGTTATTAAGAAATAAAATTTATTTAAATTATTATTATTTTAAATTAAAATAAAATTTTAGTTTAGGAAGAAAATTTATCCACTTATAACTTAAAAGCTGAATTAAAAAAAATAATATATCGTTAAAGCACACAAAAATTAAATAAACAAACTATAGATGCTTTTAAATACTTCTTCTATTTCAAAATACTTGTTCATAAAACTCTTTGCACACAGATTAAATATACTGAAAATAGTATTATAATTTAGATTAAATTCATATTCTACTTATATTAAAAATATGATAGTTATTGGTTGGTGAAAATTTTCAATAAGTAAGAAGAAAGAAGAATTTAGAAAATTGTGCAGTTGACTTAAAATAAATGAGGATCAAATAAAAAAAAATTAATCATTAGTTTTGAAAATATGTACATGAATAAATATTTTAAAACAAAATAAAAAAGTTTTATGAATAAGCATTTTGAAATAAAATGAGTAAAATATATACTCCTTCTGTCCCATAATATAAGTCGTTAGAGACTATTATTGTTATTCAAAATTATAAGTCGTCGGGGACTTTTCAAGAAGGTTTTAAAGCTACTTTTATATTTTTATCTTTATTTATTATTTTCTTTCTCATATCTTCTCTTGTTTCCAAGACATTTAAATAGGAGTGTTTTAGAAAGAAAAAATATAAAATTACGTTATTTTTAAGAATTTTAATATGTGTAAAATTAAATCAAACGATTTATATTATAGAACGAAGGAAGTATTTAACATAAGTTGAAAATTAATCAGAGATGAAAATGAAATTTACCAGAGCTAATTAATTAATTAATGTCAATGTACTCCAAGTGAACTCAAAATAAATAGTTTTGAATATTTTTTGAAGGTTACAATTCCAAGAAAAAAGTTAGTTGGCTGCATTAATACTCATTAGCATCCATAATAAATATATTACATCACCTCTCACTCAAATTAGGGGGATTTCCACGTTTGCATCATTAAATCATTTGGACCCATAATTTGTTTGTATTAAAGTTTGTTAAAGTTAAACCCCTCATAAATTAAAGTCACCAAGAAACAAAAATCTTAATTCATAATACTTTCTTTGGTTCATAAAAAGAAATGAGAAAAATAAGTGATATTTTTATTTGTTTAGTTCATAAAAAGAGTCGAGAAAAATGAATGGTATTTTTACACTATATTTTGGTTCATAAAAGAGGAAGGAAAGGGGCAGAGATAAGGGAAGGGAATTTTTATTTCTATAAGAGGAAATAAATATAATTTATTTATATTTTATTTAGTTAAGATAAAAAGAACGCAAATGATAAATAATCTACAATTGGTTCATATTTAAGTGGTCTGTTTGTTAATTTAGATAGGGAGGTGTTTTCTTCTTAATTTACTTTTTTTCTAATTAAACAGAGTAGATAG
Organism: Voacanga thouarsii; assembly: GCA_026120185.1. Classification (NCBI taxonomy): domain Eukaryota; kingdom Viridiplantae; phylum Streptophyta; class Magnoliopsida; order Gentianales; family Apocynaceae; genus Voacanga; species Voacanga thouarsii. Next base: position 621,326 of record JANUWF010001042.1, on the reverse strand, counting down.
TTTATTTATATTCATATTTACATCTCTCGTCTTTTCTTCTTGATTTTTACTTTTACTAAAAATAAATGTAATTTATTTTTATCTCATTTAGTTACCGTAGAAGAAAAGTAAATAAATTTATTATTTTAATCATTAAAAAGTACGAAGAAAGATATAGATTTATCTTGTGATATTATTTACTTCTAACCCTTCCAAAATTAGAGGAAAATATTTGTTAATATGGAATTTATCTCCTTCTCAATTTACTTCATTTTTGTCCTTTGTTGGGTGAGAATTGATGGAAATATGAAGATTTGACCCATTTTCACAAACATAGAGTGCATGGCAATACTTTCATTTTGAAGTTTTATGGTGTTTTATTCATTAATAATAAAATGATTCGAACAATTTTGAGAGTATTTCAATCTTAACAAGACAATTTAAATATAATGGGAAAGAGGCACCATTAATAAAAAAAATGGCTATTACCAATAATTACTGATTAATTACCAATTGAAATGAAAACTAATTTTCAATTGATTTCAAACTGATTTAGTAAGTTGATAATCAAGCTTTTTTTTTTCCTAGTTATGAGACAGAGTCTTTTATTTATTTATTTAAATTTCACCCTCGAATATGTGTGTTTTCTCAAAGCTTTCTACTTTCAAGGGGTGTCAGCTAAGACATTTTATTTTGGCTTAACATGCGGATGAATTTGAATAATTGACTTTTTAAAGGTCAATACATTTTTCTTAAAATCTTTTTACGTCAATTTAGAAGAAGTTTATCTATTACGTGTAACATGATACCAAAATGCAATGAGAATTTCAGCCCTCTCTCTCTCTCAAGAGAGTCATATGCTTTAAATTTATTATAAGTTAATATTGTCCATAGAAGGCACAAATCATATTAAAAAAAAATCATTTAAATATAAAGTTATAATTTTTTATTTACATATGAAATCTTAATAATCATTTATATTGGCTAACTTATTTTTACCAAATTTTAGCATGATAAGTTTCTAACCTTGTTTATTAATTTTATATTGCTCTCAAACAAAGCCGATGGTAATGACCAAGGGATTCCTACGCAGCCTAACTTTACTTGAAAGTCGAATCCATATATGACCCTAGCAAAACCACTTCAAACTAGCTGGAACTTGGACAAAGGTTTAGGTTTCAAAGTGACTACAGCAAAAAGTTCCATTCCATGCATGAATCAAACCACACAGCCAGAATACTAGCTAGGCTCCTCACCCCAAATCTTTCTTGGACTTTATTTACCGATTGTCCATTCAATATAAGTCAGAACGATATATAAAATTAGTTTAACTCATTTAATAAAAATTTTTTAGTCAAATTTAAAAATTGTATAGATTCAATTTACGTCTCTTAAAAAGTATTCATATTTGACATATGGCGAAACAATGCCAAACATCCTTATAGCTCTACTAAATTAGGTTTCTAGTTTGAACTTTAAGTTAAAAACCCATACCAACTAACAAGGAATGGTTCACATGTTGATGCCAAACTCGAGCGATGTTTGTGGCTTTTTGGCTATTAATTTGCTCCTATAGACACAACAATCCAACAAACCTTTGATCTTGGTTCTGTGAATCAAGCTAATTTTCCCCAGTCAAACCCCCGAAAGATTAGCTTTGCATCTTTTATCAAAACCAACGGAGCTGTCCGTTCACATCCAGCATCATTATGGTTGGCTATTTTAGACTCATGAACTTCTGCCAACCCAAAATGCTTGACGAAGTATATATACGCACTCAATTAGCTAGTATTAGACAGGTAACGTTAATATTATCTTTATCACGTGTGCTATATTCACATGCATGTAAATATGTATCGAATAATTTTACATGCATGCATCAGAGATAGAATTATATATATAATTAAGCGAGAAGAAGCTTTCCTTTCCAGTTTTGTATGGTGACATTCATTTTCACGTTACGTTAAGGAATTTTATTTTCTCTAAACTTGCCTAAATTAAACGGCATATTTGCTTTTTGCTAGATATTAGGTTCCGGCGGCCTTTCTTTCTTCACCTATTCCAGCTGCCAAGCATGAATCAATAGCTAAGATTTCATCGCCCCTTCTCGGTAATAAGAAGCAAATCGCGCTATCACCTACAGTCCTTTCCTCTGTCGGGACTTCCTCAAAATGATGTCGACGGTTTTCCATGCATATATATTACACTGAATCTGACTATATCTCCTCAACCTGGAATTCAAGAAATCAAGGGTTTGATTAGAATTGTGTTGCTCTTTGTCTGCCTGCAGTTCCCTCTCACTAAAGAGAAAGGGACAGACATTATCTTGCTCTTGGTCCGACGATGTGGGCTGAGGCTGATAGTGTGTGAAAAATGGTGATTAAGTTTTGTACTTTTCCCATTTACATTCTGTGATTCTACTCTGTTTCTGTCATTCAAAGAGAACAAGCAGCGGCCACTTTGCTAACTGGCGTTATTCAGATTCAGATACTTTCATATGACAAAGGCATCAAGGCATACCCGCAGAACACACAAAGATAACTACATCCATTTTAATGGATAATGACAACATGTAAACATCTTTTGATTAGTTTAAGATATGTGCTGGACAAATGATTCTTGACTTCGATCAATGTTAGAAAATAAGAAGAAAGAAAAAATGATATTTGAAGTCTTTAACAAATTTGGGAGGTTTGGTAGAATATCATGTGCAACAAACATGAAACAGACCCACACACACACAAATAATAATAATAATAATAAATTCCTATTTACTCTCAAAAATACTCTTCCATCAAAATTTTTTATAAAGATTAAATATATACGGAGCCTGTGTCTGGAAGTATAAATATGTATTGCTTTTTAGGTTAATATATATAATAATATTTTTATACGTATGTACAAATCTATAAAAAATCAGAAATTTGAAAATGAAAATTAGGATTAATTGTATGTTATATATATCTAATTCCTTACGAGTTATATATATATAAATAAATATTTTATGATTGATCAAAAGAAACTTTATAAAATTTAGTAACGATGGATATATAGATAATTTTTAAAGAGTAAGATTCATCTTTAATATTCAAGAAACTGAGGATAAGAAAAAAGAATATTAATAAATTTAAATTAGGAAAATATTGTGCCATAGAAAGTAAAGTAAATAAAAAAAGATTAATAAAATTTATCTAGAAGTATCTAACATTAGATAAGGTCATACACACGATACTATTTATTGATTCATGCATCATTTACATTTTGGTTGTACATTTTCAACGTAAGCCTTTGACATTTTGTTTTTAGATGAAATATTTAATTCGACCTATTAGGGTATATATTGAATAAATCTTTATGTAATAATCAGTAAATTATATGAAAATAAAAGTTGTATTTAACAAATTCTGTACAATAAGCTCAATAAATGAAATTTAAACTCAGATGGAAAATTACAAAAAATTTACATATTTTCCAATTTGATTATCAATTTCAACAAAACATTTGACATTTATATATATTGCACTTTCTTGCCTCTAAATTGAATATATTGCATTTGATTATTCAAGATTTGACATTATTTTCTTATACATATTATTGTGTACTAATTAATTCGACTTTTATTTTGGTTTTTAGTTTTTAAAATTATTTTAAAAATAATCATACACATACATATATGTTATTTTACAAAAATAATGACAAATGTATAAAAAATTGTTTAATAATAAAAGTATTAAATTACGAATTTTAAATTATTATATAATAAACAATTACTAGATTTTCAATACAAAAATGCATGGGAACAACTCTTAACTTTCATAATTATTTTCCTTTTCTCATTTAAAGGCCAGATGCACGACGAATCGTATTATCATAATTTAATAACCATTAAAATGTGGGAATTTCATTAAAATAAAATAAATTAAAAAGCTCATACCACTTATCTAGTCAAATTTAAATAAAAATCATTGTCCAATATATTACATCATCAATAACTTTTGACATTTTTATACTATTTTTTGTGAGTGTATTACTGTGTAATATTATTATAAAAAAGAAATAAGCCAAGAAAATATTTTCTCCCTATATACAAATACATTATAAGAGAAAATAGAAAAAAAAAAAGAAAAAAATCTCAGCCGGTTCACATCTGAGCCGGGGTACTTCGATAGAAACGACCGGTCCATCAAGATGTTCTGTCAACTAGAAAAGAAAACAAATCAGTGGAGAAAAACACCACGTTTCTCCTCGATCCCATTTAGCCTACACAGCCAAAGCCTCCCCAACGAGGCCCAGATTAAAGGGCCGAGGAGATACAAGCTATACAAATTTGCAGAAACATTTCTTTCTAGATATTGGAAGAGATAAAAGGAGGAAGAAAACGAGAGATCTGTGGCTTCTTGGCAATTCGTTCAAGGGTAATTTCGTTTATTTACTGCTGAAAATCTGTCCATTTTGCTTTTTCTGCAATTTGCATTGATGGGAAGTTGTTTTTGTTCCATGATTTTGGCCAAGAATTAATTTTTGTCTTAATTGGTTTTGCATCAAATTGAAGTCACTGAATAGCGTTGATGTTTTCTATTGTTATCATTGCGTGAAAAGTTTGAAATGACTGAACAAATGGAGACATTCCCAATTTGGTGGTTTGTCACTTTAGTATTCCCCACTTTACCTAACGATTCTTTTCATTATATTTGAGTCCCATTTCTTCCTACATTACAATTTTCAACTTCAGAATACAATTCGTTAACGTGCTTGTGGGTTGACGATTTACTTAAGTGATTGTTTTATGTTGTTACAGATATGTTTTTTGAAGCTACAAGAGAAATAAAGGACACCCTTTTGGTAAATTTGTGAGATTTTGGCAATGTAGAGTTGAATGAGAAGTGTAGGAGCTATTTGAAGAGAGTAGAATGAACAAAAGATTGGTGCATTTGGCTTGTATATACAGTGTGTGGAGTGTATAGGCACATTTATATATAGAGATGGCTGATGCAGCAGGTCTTATCGAGGCCTCAGGATCCAGATTCAGTGACTTGGAGCTTATTGGAAGGGGATCATTTGGAGATGTCTATAAAGGGTAAGGATAGCAATAAAAACTCAAATCTTTTTATTGTTTATGCTTATGTTCTCTGATTTGATACATTAGTTCTCTTATGTTGCACCTGCTTTTGTGTGAAAATTTTGTTTCTAATAGACATATCTACACAATGTGTTGAAGATAAAATAGATTCTTATCAAGGTTTCAAACATATAGATTTATTTGAGGATCTTGAAAGCTTAGGACGTTTCTATATGAATGAAATGAAGATCATGTTTTGCTTCAGAGTTTACTAGCCCTAGGGCAAGTTATATCTTTTAGCTTTACAGTAGTGTAATAAAGACATATGGCATGTGAGAACTTGGTAACAAATTCTAGCCAATGCATTAGTTAGGGCGATTTATTCTCAACTAGTTCATGGGATTTCGTTATTCTTGAAAGTTTTCTAGTTTCAAAGCTTGCCTTTTGACTAATGAAGAACAGTGTCAGACTGCATGAACAATTATCAGGTGATGCAATTCAAGTACAAAATACGGTATTCTGTAGTCTCTTTGATTATATAACAGGATTTCACTATTAAGCTTTATGAATATGCCTATAGCTGATTGTTGTGGGGGGCAAAAATGCATTATTGGATGTTGCACAGCCTATACATAGATGTTATAGTTCTTTGATACTTTGACCACATTGAAAGCAACATGGTAGTTCTTAATAGTTAATGTCTGTGGTATTAAGGGTGTATACGTGTCTTCAATGCTACAACACCATGTTCTTGGGAATAAAAAATGGAAGAAAATGCTATTCTGGAAGATACAGAAAAACATATATTGAGCTTGGTTGAGGATATTATGAATAAATTAGTTCCTAATTAATGACGTGTGTGCGTATGGGAAGTTTTCTCTTGCGATGGATTGGTCATACAATTATTGGTAGGCATGGTGGTATATTCTCATTAATGTCCAGTAATTGATTCTACATGTCATTCCATTTACGTGCGCTTTCTTTGCATGTAAGCCATGTATAGACGATTGTGGAATATAGAATATGTCAAAACTGTTGTCTTAAGGGTGCGGGAGGGGTCCATGTGGGTGGTGGTTTAGTAATCCATGAGCGTGCTAATGAAAGGTTGGTTGTCCTGTGGGATCTGCTGGTTCATTTTAGTCTGATGCATGTGCTCGAATCCTGAATGGTTGTCCACCTATGTAACATCGGATTTATAGGTATTGACCCTTGAAAAGCAAGTTATTACTTATAGAATATTGAAGGTCTTGTGTTACTCTATGAATTACGTATCCCCTGATTGGTTTGTATCCTAAAGACTGCTCTCCATGTGCCTACAGCGCAGATATGCTTGGTACATTTCTCCCCTCACTGTTCTTTTTTTTTTTTTTTTAAGCCTGAAAAAGACAAAATAGTTTTTTTTCCTCCTGAAACAGTGAGCCATCACGTCATATGCTTCTTGTCCCCTCAAAAGTGTGACTACTCTCTTGCTCTCTCTCTCTCTCTCCCTCCCTCCATCCCCAGTATTTTGTCTGCTAGAATTGCTACAAAGGCAACTTTTTCTATTTTCTATTGCGGCACTTAAAAGAGCAAGTCTCAGAGCCTTTCTTCCTGGGGATTCAGAAAGTCGTCCCAGGAAAATTGCAACTGGTTGATGGACAAAAAACTCTTCCTTGACGACAATTGTAATAACGCAATTGGGTCTGTTGTGCTTTGACAGTTGTTAGGGAAGAGAAAGAAGTGGAGAAATACTTATATTTGAGCATTACTTCTAAAGTGAATAGTCATGTTTATCCTCAATCTGGAGGATTCTTGAAACAAAAATTATCGTGGTGTTCCCATAATTAGATTTTTTTGCTGACAAGGTTCATTTTGAAAAGCTGATGAGAAGCAGATGACACATTTGATTAGAATATTCTAATGCATGTTTCCAAATAATTTTTTTTTTAAGGTAAAGAATTAGCTGGTGCTGTGGCTAGTTAAATATCTAAAGTAAGGTTCTTGTAAAGTCAAGTAAAACCTTTTTGATAATTGGAAGGAGACTATGGTAAGAGAATCTAGCTGGATTGATCAGAGAATAAACCTTTTTTGTTGGGGCTGCGTAGGGATACTTTATCTAGCAGCAAGCAAATTATCCTTTTTGATGTTTCTGCATGAAAGCTAAAGATATGAAATGAACTTTTTCAACCGAATATAGGGGTTTTCCAAGCATTGCATCTCCCGTGCCAGGCCAGGAACATTTTATCCTGAGCTAGCACAAAGAATTCATGTCATGTTGGTACGAAGCCATTTACTTTTGAATTCCTTTTCAAGAAAGAAAATGAAGAAGAATATGTGATGTGAAAACGTTTTTAAGTAATTACATGTGAAGCCGTCGTTCAATTATGTGCAAAAATCTTATGTCAGTTTCTTTGTGGTTGAAAACCTGTATTTAATTTATCTTTCTATTGTAAACATATCCTGCAAATTGGCTAGAAATTCTTACATTCTTGTTTTAATTGCAGGTTCGATAAAGACCTAAACAAGGATGTTGCTATTAAAGTCATTGATCTAGAAGAATCGTAAGTATAACAAGGCATACATGCTTTCTGTTTGCAAAATGAAATGCTTTAAATGTCTTGTTCGTTTCTTGAGATCTGCAATTAAATTATGGGTATCGAAGTATGTCAAGAGTGGACTTCCCATTTTTTTCATTTCTAGTTTCTTTTTCCCTTTCTCATGGACGCCTGCAGAAACCTTTTATTTGGTTTAGTTGTTAACTATGGCTGCTATGCCCAGGAAAAGGGGGGGGAAGTCGCTCAGCAAGATACAGCTTTATGAGTCTAATTCTTCATAGCTGCCACAAGGATGCTTAGGGTTATTTCACTTTCACGATGTGCATGTTGTTGCCATGAGTTTCTTGAATAGTTCTTCGGAAAAATTTTGGAAATGAAGGTACTTTATGAGAGTTTTCTCAAATGGAAAAGCTATGACTGTATCTTTTGTATGAAAATGGGTTACAGTTTCATGCGATCATGCTTTCTTTGTGAGTCGATTAATGGTATTTCTGTTAATAGTTGCACGTGAAAATGACAGTGCATTTATGAAAGTGTTGAGGTTCTGATAATGGTCAGATGGCAGTGATAGTAGTAGGGAGGGTTGGCAAGTCTTCATGGTGATTTATAAGTGGTGCTGCCTCAAGTAATCTGGTTGTGCATGGTGTTGTAAGATGTTGGTATATAAGCATCAGCTTATAAATGCTGTCTCATGGCCTAGAGGACTGAAGAGCCAATCTTGTCATATCCAACAGTTCTTGAATTCCATATTCTGGACGTGTACTCTTTAGTGGAGAACCCTGGATTTGAAGGAACCAAATATATGTCTACCTATTGGATTCTTAAATTGAGATTCTGAATTTGGGGATTGCCATTTCTGCGCTGATATAATATGAGTTCAATTCTCATAGATATGTACTTTGACAAACTAAAGGCAAAGGCAAAGGTGTGTATATTGGGACATATGCTGCTACCGTCAGCTACCATTGTGGATAAAAATGGCAAGAACAAAAATCATAGAACTGGTTGTTCTTTAAATAACCAGGCAATGTATTGCTTTCTTTTGGAACTGTAATTTTGAGTTTGGTTCTGATCTAAAATCCACCTCACTTAAGCCTCTTCTGTCTTCCACATCTTTTCATTTGCTGAATCAGTGCCGTTTGGGGGCACACCGCACCTTCTCCCCCCTTTTTTGGTGCTAAAAGAAGTTCCTGTCACTCATTTGTCTATTTACCTTTTGAGATTTCTAAATCTGTTATGGATTTATCTTCTACAGGGAGGATGAAATTGAGGACATTCAGAAGGTATGTTAGAGTTCAATGGCATTTGCTTGTCTATATATACCAAAAATAGAGGGTCTTTTACATGAGTTTTTCTTTTTCCAGGAAATTGCAGTTTTGTCACAATGTCGATCTCTATACATTACAGAGTACTATGGATCGTATCTGAACCAAACTAAGCTGTGGATAATAATGGAATACATGGCAGGTGGTTCTGTAGCAGATCTGGTGGGTGACTGAATCTCATATTCCTGTCAACAGCCTTTATGTTTTACCAAATGCTTGCATTGGCTTTATATGACTCAAATTTTGTCTTAGAAGTATTAGTAACTTAATTTTCCATATGAAGTCCAACTTCGCTGATTAATTTAAATCAGGGTACTGAAGAAGGTCTATTTTTGCAGATTCAACCAAATCAGCCTTTGGATGAGATGTCTATAGCTTGCATTCTTCGTGATTTGCTCCGTGCAATCGAATATCTCCACAATGAAGGGAAAATTCATCGTGATATTAAAGGTTTTCTCACTTATCATTGGCTTGAGGAATATTTCATCAGAGTATTGTATTTCTGAAGGAATATTACTCAGTTACCTGTGAGATTTGATTAGATGATGTTGAGACTATCTGTTCAGATGCAGGGAATTTTTATTTTTATTTTTTTAAAAGAAACTCCTTTGGGGGAAGGGGGAAGTTAATAGGTTTTGGTGTTCTTCTAAGAGTTGTTACATATCCTTTTCAAAGTGCAGTCTTTCTATCTTTTTTCTGGTATTGAATGATGACCCTGTTTATACTTTCGCAGCTGCAAATATTTTGTTGACAGAAAATGGAGATGTTAAGGTATGTATCTTGACGTTCAAACAAATTCATTATTTGGTTTTTGTATTTGAATTTGAGTCTTAGGAGTGAACCCATATTGTGGACAGTTATGGTGTAATGTGATTAATTTCTTCCCCATGGATTTGGTTTCTGATTTTAGGTTGCTGATTTTGGAGTTTCTGCACAACTAACAAGGACAATTTCAAGAAGAAAGGTAGTGCATTTGCTTTTAGTGATAACCATGAGAATATGAGGGGATGGAACATAAAAGTTTTTTTAACAGATGCTTTCTTGTTTCTAGCTTGGTCTGTTTTAGACCTAAATTTCTTGAAGTCTGAATAAAGCTTTTGTTGGACAAGCTTTTTTCTTTATCTTCAATTTTATTCACATTGTAGTTAAGTTTAGTGATATTAGGAGCTCTGTTTGATACGGTGCTGTAATCAGAGTTCATCTTGGTCCTTGAATGATGCATGGGCAGTTTTAGGTACTTATTGAAAGGTTCTGAAGGCTCTGTTTCTTTCTGTCTGATAGCATTTTGCAATCTGCCAGTTATCTTCAATTATGTTGCAATAAACTACATGTTTTCATTATTCATATATTAGAAGTTATATGCCTTGCAAAGCTTCCCATTTCGGATTCACATTGTAGTTAAATTAGTAATTCCAGAAATTCATTCATTACAGATCTGGTGGCAGACGTTTGTTTTGGACTTTGAGTACGCATGGACTCTTATAGTTACTTATGGAAAGCCTGCTCTACTTTCTGTCTGATAGCATTTGCAGTCTGTCAGTTCTTTGAAGTGTATTTTTGTCTTGTTCACATTCTTCATCTTTTGTGTATGACAAGACACATTCATTGTCTATGAATTATGAGATTTTTCTGCTAACTCAATTAAGGATGGCAGACCTTTGTAGGAACTCCATTCTGGATGGCTCCAGAAGTAATTCAGAACTCAGAGGGATACAATGAGAAGGTATGCCTTTTGGAGAAATATATTCAGATTCTGTTTCCAATTTTGCTACTTTTACGTAAATTTGTTCATGTTAACTAATACGTAAACATATATGTGCATATACATTTCTATTTTAAGGTTTTTAAAGCAACGGCCATATGTTGGGAGTCTGTGTTTGATGCAGGCAGATATTTGGTCTCTAGGGATTACTGCAATTGAAATGGCAAAAGGAGAACCTCCACTTGCTGATCTCCATCCAATGAGAGTTCTGTTCATTATACCTCGTGAAAATCCTCCACAGGTATCCTCTCTGTTTCTTTTCTTGAGTATTTGGTATTTATATGTCATGTAGTCCAGTTTGCTTATCTTAAGTTTTTTTCATTTTACCTAAGGAAATTTCTCCAGAAGCAGTTTTTCTTTCCATTCTTCAATCATTTCCTTAAGGATTGACACCGAAGTCTTTGCCATACAGCTTGAAGAGCATTTTTCTCGTCCTATGAAGGAATTTGTGTCATCATGCTTGAAGAAGAATCCTGCTGAAGTAGGTTCAAGTTCCTTCAACCTCTTGCATGCCTTGTAGCAGTCACGGTCTTACAATTTATTGCAACTTTGAATTAGTCCATTATTTGCGTATCATTAGATATCTAAGCATGAAAAATGAATTTCATGGACTTCTTTATAGCTATTATATAGGACTTGCAAATTTCTGTAGATGAGATGCTAATATTAGCATGATGATGTAGATCTGCCTTGAATTGGCTCCACGGCTGAATCATGTTAGGAGAGTTATGGGTAGATAGAAATAATAAGAGAATGTAATGCATGACCTGTAAACATAAATCTTATGAAGGAGAAGGAAATGCCCTTTTCCATGAGCTTTTAGTTGAGCAACCGTATTTATAGATAATTGGCTAACAATGCTTGTGTTTTGACTTGCATTAGCCACTTGATAGAGTAACTATATGGGAGTTACATACATCCTAATTTGTAGCTTCTTAAACCAAGGATCCTGGGATTAATGTTGAAATGTCAATGTGAGCCAAATGTTTTTCTGGCTAGTTTGCAGCGTTACAAAGACTGCTTTTAAGGAGAATTCCATTTCAAATCCATCTCATTCTTTATAATGAATTCTTCCAGCAATTAAATTCCTAAATAAGTCGAAATTGACTAAGGAGGCAATCAAACAGGAAAGAATTTGTGAATGAAATTATTTTACTTTCTTCAATAATCTCTCACTGCATATCTGATTCCCAGGATATCTATTTATGGATTTAGATGAGCCATGTGTATTTGAAAATGTTGGGAAACTAGGTGCCACATCTAAGGCTGTTCCTGATTTTTTTCCCTTTACTAATACTACTTAGATTAAACCACATTCTTGAATTCAAAACTTATGCAGTTAACATTGTAGCTCTGTTGGATATATTTGTCGGCTAATGTAGAGCCTGCTGAAGCTTTTTCTCTTGACAGTAGACATTTTATTGATTTTGATGTAGAGGCCAAGTGCCAAGGAACTTTTGAAGCATCGATTCATCAAGAATGCTAGGAAGAGCCCAAGGCTATTGGAGAGAATCAGGTACTCCTCTTTTTATTTATTTTTATATAATTTGTTAGAACTTTTTTAGGACCTGTTTCATCTTCACTTGGAACCTATCAGTGCATATATATGCAAGCCAAGACGGCCTTAGGTATGGCTTAGTCATTAGATTGAAGGAAAGCAAAACAATTGGTAAATCTTAGCATGTTTCTTCAGTAAAATATGGTAGGTTGTTTAGCTGCTAATTCTGATTAAATATTTAGAAAATCTACTGAGTCATTTTGACCCTGAAGGGTTGTGGTTGGGTCATAGTGCCAGTTGCACATCTGTATATTTCATCTCAGCCTCCCTCATTTTCTGGGACAAGCTTGTTGTTTCAAAAGAAGAGGAGATTAAGATTTCGGTCAATAACCTTCAACAAAGATTTTTAGTCAAGTTTAGAATTGGATAAAGAATTCAGCATTTGTATCTTTTATATTCTAAGCCAGAAAGTAGTTTTTTATTTGATGGATGTCCTGCATTTTGTTTTCTTAAGAGAGCGTCCTAAGTTCCAAGCCAAGGAGGATGGTGAAACCCCCAGAATTGGTGTAAAGCCTTTAGGGGAAGCATCAGGCACAGTGAAGGTGGCTAGAGATTCTGGACTTGAAGATACAGTTAAAGTCAGGTGGGTGAATCTTCTCCTTTCTTGTGCTATCCAATTGTTGATTTGAAGATTGGCTGAATTAACACCTTATAACAGTCAGGGAAAGACTCAGAGAAATGCTGGATGGGACTTCAGCATTGGTGGATCAACTGGAACTGGTACAGTACGAAGTGCTGTAAGGCCACCTCAGGTTAGAGATAGGAGAGCAGAGGCTCTTCCAAATCAGGCTCCCCCAAGAAAATTTGTGGAAAGTGGTAACCACTTGTCTTCCGCTTCTGGAACCATGCGCTCAGAAGTTTCCATTGGAAAGGATGCTAGAGATGCTCGCCGGGATGAGAAACAAGCTTATTACCATGAAGTTGTCTCTCTCTCTCTCTCTCTCTCTCTCTCTCACACACACACACACACACACACAGAACATGCATATGCTGTTGGCTTTTTCGTTCTTTACCGTGGATATACATTTTTCAGTCATTTGTTATCTATTACGGTAATGTCTTTAAGTCATTTCGTGTAAACTCCATTGTTGAACGAAGACATAGGAACTGTGTCATTTGCCGTGAAAAATTGAAATGAAATACAGAAGTATATTCATGCCTTTTGCTATGAGCTTCAAACTTAATCTTACTTGCATATGACGTTGGTTCTGTATCTTTAGAGCACACTTGACAGAGACTTTCATCTTGAAAGTGGATGCTAATCACTCATTTCTTCAAATTACTGTTTTGGGTTCTCTATAGTCAGTGGTGAAAATAAACAAATTGTGCAAAGTTATTTTCATAGTATGCTAGATTAATGATTGTTCCGGTTTTTCTTTTCTGATAGTTGAGAAAATTGTTTTTCAAATGTCTAGGCCTGAAGTCCAGTATGTGAATCAAATCATGGAGTACTCAGAACCTGATAAAACTTGTACTAGTTATTTATATATAATGATCTATTCTTTTACTGAACTACCTTATTTTTCTGTTTTGCAGGAAGAAATGTCAGCAAGTGGCACTGGGACTGTTGTTATACGGTCTCCTGGAGGCAGTTCTTCATCCTCTTTGTTCACTGATAAAACTTCCTTGGTACTTTGCCTATCTGGTTAAAATGATCAAAAGTAGAAGTATTTTCTCAATTTTACATATTTGGTACCATCTTCATGATGTTTGTATTTGGTATATCTCAGTCTAGCAGCACATTTACTTCTGGAGAAGCTGCATCTACAAGTGGAACTGTTGTTTATCGTGGACAACATGATGATTCAGGTTCTCCTCGGACTCCAAAATCCAGACTTGGGAATCAAGAGAGAACTTCAAGTGCTTCACTTGAAGATAGTGCCATGAATCTTGCAGAGGTTGGTTATATACTTAAAGGAATTGTCATCCAATCTATTGCAATTGATTTCCTAATTAGAAGAAAATCTACAGGATTTAGAGAACGTATGTGCATGTCTTAATTTTTCACTAGTATAAGCATCTATCCAGCTAGCAGTTGTTTAGTCATTTAGATACCCAAATTTACCCTATGTCATTTCTTTCCTAACTATTTCAGTCTTCCAAGCAGTCTCAATGCCAAAATATGGCCTAATATTTGACAGATCATCTTTGTGATTTCTATTCCAAAGTTTAATTGTATGCCTTGTTATCCAGGCCAAAGCAGCAATTGAAGCTGGACTAAAGAAGGGAAATTTTAGAGATAGGTCTGCATTGGGCAAAGTCAATAGAGATGAACAACAAAGTAAAAGAAAACAGCAATCAACTGCTAGTTCAGATTCATCAAGGTAGATATTATATGAATTTCTATTAGAACCTTCACCATTTCTTATCCGACATGGAAGATCATTTTCTAACATGCCTTCTTATTGTGTTTTTCATCTTGTGAACACTACACATGAACAATAACTTCAGACAGTCTGAAGATTACTTTGATGCACAAAAAGTCTTTCCTGGATCACGCCAAACAAGTGATGAAGAAGATGTTGCAAGAAGTTCTGTGGCTTCCTCTTCTACCCCATTATCACTTGTTCTTCTTCCTTCATTGAGAGAGGTGAGCACCTTAATATTATGCTAGATCAGCAAGCCTCAGCAAATGAACATGTCTATGCAAATCCTATGTCTGAAAATTCTGCATTATGCTTTACACAAATCGTTTTTTATTGAATAATATTTTGTCTAGTCAAGTAAAAAATTAATAAAATAAAAAAGTTGCAGTTGTTGACGAGAAAAGATTAGAAGAGTATCAATAATCTTGAGAAGAACCATGAACATGTATATGCATATTTCATGTCCAAAAATTCTGTATTGCTCTGTATTGCGATTCGTGCTTTGATGTATAGTCTCTCATCTACTAGAATGAAAATATCAAAACAAAAAAGCTGCAGTTGCTGTGGATAAAAAATTAGAAGTGTATATTGAGAAGAAACTGATACTTCTTAATCATTAAGGTTTTCGATTTCTCTACTGAAGTTTGAAAATATCTGCATTTGTAGTCGCTTTTGCTTGTTCTGTGTATGGGTGCTTATGGGGTTTCTAGGCACACAAGCATGAAATCAATTGATGATGAACAAAGATTTTGATCTGCTGCTTTCAATAATGTTTTGATTCTTCTAATGTAGGCCATATGTGATGATTCACAAAGATCAATTGTGCGGACATTGGCAAACTCTTTCACCGACATGGAACGTATTAAACCTGGATCCTGTGAGCTTATAGTCTCAAGGATGCTTCAGCGACTAGCAAGGTATGCTCTTCTGCACTCTTGCCTGAAAAGAATCCTTTATTACATGTTGTTTCTTAAGATGATGATAAATTTTGCAGTTCAAAGGATTCTTCATTAAAGGACCTACAGGATCTTGCAACTCGCATATTTACCAAGGGCAAGACAGAAGCAGAGAGTGCAAATGCAGAAGATAGCAAGAAAAAGCAGCAGAATAAGGAGCCTCATTCAAATGCCAACTTAAGCCCACTAGCGAGGTTCTTGCTTTCAAGGTTTGTCTTGAAAATTCCTGATTCATAATTAAAATTTTATGGACATTGCTACGACCTTTAGATCCCAGTATCAGTTGGTAGATGAGATAAGGATTAATTCTTGAAACTCAGATAGAAATAAAATGTTTGAGATGAATTGACAAAGATGATTACCAGAACTAGGCAATAAGTATTCAATATTCTTGTTATTACTTCAGTGATTTTGGAATTGTTGGTAGAGCATGTACGACTCTTTCATGCGTCCTGATATTCAGCTATGTGGTTAAACATAAGCCTCTATCTTATATGATGATGTTGAGTATGAGACCAGGTAATAATGTCTTCTCTTGGTGCAGATGGCAAGGCCATGTTTCGCGGGAGTAATTAAGAGACGAGCTCAGATGATTATTTTGCATCGTATACATGTTTTCGTGTTTGAATAGTTTTGATGCAATGTACATATCAAGTATCAACTAAAGGAAAACAGTGATTTATATTGGCTAATTCTTTTTTATTTTCTTCCCTTTTCCCTAGTATATTCCTATTGTCCTTTCGTTTTCCCCAGAGTGCAAAATTTGAGTCCTCTTGTGAATGTAATAGTAAGAAAGTGTATCTATTTTAGAAAATTCTTTTGTCATAACTAATTCTTTTTGCCTTATTCACATAGTATATCATGGAGAATTGTTCCCCCAAATTTGTCTTGCTAAATTTCCTTTTATTTCTTGTGAATAAGAAAATCAAGCTTGTGTAGGTTATAATTATGTGAACCTCACTCCTAAGTCCTAGCATACCAAAGAGCTTTTAGCTGTAAATGGTTGCTATAATTAGTCCTGGGGAGGTTTCACCTGATCATAAATTATTTGCAGCCAAACTTGGGAAAAAGATCCTCTAAATGTGATCAGAAACATGTGCCACAAGAGCTCTGCAAGGATTCCTCCTTGGGATTTATGGTAATAGGACCTACGTATGCTTTCCCACATCAGGACAGCCTCATATTTTCCAGCAACGCAACACAACCAACCCCCACCCCACCCGCCAGAAAAAAGAAAAAGATGTTTGGCGGGAGGGTGTTCAAGATTTTGCCCTGTTGGAACCCTATGTAGAACAAATCTTGGTACATATGGGATGTTAAGTCAGTGTTGCCACTCCAGCCATGCACTAGAGACCATCACGTGTTTTGCATCTTCAAGACACTGGCCCATTGGGAGATGTCACAGGCCGACCTGTGACGGTTCGCATGCGTGGGCAAGACCTTCCCCACGCCCAATCAAAGTGCCCGACATACCACCAGAGCATTCGTGTGTCTTCGGACGTATTTAGGAAACCAAAGGGACCGAACGTTTTTAAGCGTACTTGGCCACCTCTTATGATTAGGCCGAGTATGTCTAGGAACGTCCGGGACCTTGTCAAGGATATCCTAGACATGTTTAAGGACACCCGAACCTCATTAGCCGAGGGTGCAAGACGACACCAAGACCGGACCAGCCTGTCGTGCACGATGCTCGCGCGCCCAGCACCACACTGAGACCGTGCCGCATGCCCGTGCCCCAGCGCTAGACCGTGCCGTGCGCCTAGACCGTGCCGCGTGCCCGTGCCGTGCGCGAAGACCGTGCCGTGCGCGAAGACCGTGCCCGCGCACCGAGATCGTGCCGCGTGCCTGCGCACCAAGCAGCAAACTGAGGCCGTGCCGCACACCAAGAGCCAAACCAAGACTGTGCCATGCGCCCACGCGCCCAGATCGAGCCCGTGCCGAGTGCTCGCGTGTTCGGCGCCCGACAGTGCCGAACGTCCCGCGCCGGCCCGTGCCGTGCGTGCGCCAAGCAGTAGCCGACGGCCAGAATCGTCGCCCCTCCGTTTTCTTGTGTAAATATGTAGATAGGCTTTTGTTATATTTTTGTAATTTTCCTAAGGCCTTGAAGGCCATGCATGTAAATTTTCATAGTTAGATTCTTTGTACTTAGGTCTATAGAAAATGGACAAACTTTTCCCACCTCCTCGGAAAAACGGTATCTACTCTTGGAACTTGGGAAAAGTTTACCACGTCTATTATAGATGGCGTACATAAACGAGATCGGTTAGAAGCAAACGAAGTCGATTGTAATCATTGGTGTTCCCCCTCACCAAAACTTGTTGTAAATACTTTGTACTCACTTTCAATTCAATGAAATGACTGCTTTCATGCAATCGAGTGTCGGTTAATTTTCGTTTTTGTGCCGTTTTTTATCGTTTTCTTATCGTTCCTTGCCGTTTTCAATCATTTTCGCTGTGATTCAATTTGAAACTATTCAAGCTTACTTTGAAGTGTCCGAACAAGTTCGGAAAAGGCCGGTGAGACGTTGGCTCGGGCTTAGCCAAGTCATAGACATCACGGTTAGTCGTTGTAGGGAAAACCGATCCGTGACAGAGACCACACACCAAAGATCCTATTGGCAGAGCATGCACCCATACCTCTTCACACAGTTTAGTTTCTGTGAATATTTGTCAAAGCTGAGCAGAACACAAATCACGGCACAACCAGGTGCCGTAACGAGAATTAGTTTAGGCATCTTACTGAGAGCTAATAGTGTGCTCTATCTGAAACATTGCATTAAGCTCATCCACTGTTAACTTGTCTATTAACTAGAAATAATCATATGAAAACCAGTTAAGTATACATGGGAGAAGATTAAAAAGAAGAGTGTATTGCAGAGAGAGAACTGGAATTTGCTACAATTGGAAAATTTTATCTACAAGAACAAGAAAATTAGCAAGTAATAAAGTCTGCCAGCTTCAGTGGCAAACAAAAAGTTTCTTCAACTAAGCGTCTCTTCTCACTTCTAATGATTTCTCCTATTTCTGTCACTTTGAGGACCTTGCTTTGGGGTCGTAAGCTTCCTGAATGAGGCATGCAAAATCACGACTGCAAACCAGATTTAGCAGATGATCAGACGAGGACTTATAAAGGGTGAGAAAAAGAAAGAAGACATGGAAGCAAAACTACCTGCATAACTCACCCCAACAGCACATAAAACAGCCACTTGAACATTGGAGAAAAAGAGAATAACTGCAGTTGCTGCAGATTAAATAGACGAATTAACATTCAAAGGCTGGACTATATGATCAGCTCTTCTATTATGCTGCTTCAGATAGTGTCAATGATGATTGTGTCATAAGCACAATATCTTGATGCAAGTTCTAAAGAATAGTGTTTAACCAAATTCACAATTTCTTTTAGAGATACAAGGTAAGAAGACTTAGTAACAAACAACTGGCATTTACAAGAATGATGGCACAACATTCTAAGAACTATTGATTTGCTGAACTGACTAGAACGTCAACATATTGCAGGTTTGGTTTCTGTGGCTGCCCTCCCTAGCACTGGAAAAACTGAAATACCACAAGAAAACATGAATGGATACCTGTCTTAAAAATGAGGAAATCAGTGCGTTAATTAATACTTGGACAGCAGAGTCTTTTTCTCTATTCTATTGATTGAATTGAGTAGTAGAAGAAGTGAGAGTTCTTCATTTTTTGGTGGGGATTTTTCTATCCTGTATAAAGCCAATGCACAGGGATCATAGCAAATTCCATCAAGAAGG
Organism: Voacanga thouarsii; assembly: GCA_026120185.1. Taxonomy (NCBI): domain Eukaryota; kingdom Viridiplantae; phylum Streptophyta; class Magnoliopsida; order Gentianales; family Apocynaceae; genus Voacanga; species Voacanga thouarsii. Next base: position 602,021 of record JANUWF010001042.1, on the reverse strand, counting down.
GAGCAAGTGTTCCATAAATTAAATTTCAGTATGTTTTGATATTCTTTCTGAGGCTCAAAACAGATATTGTTCAAACAAATTACCTTTATGGCCAAAAAGGTATTCCTTTAATTATTATGTGCTACTTTTGTTTCCCATTCTTTAGCAAATGATTAAGAAATTTTATACACCCAGCAGGAAGTACTAATGCAGGGCAAGAGAAATTCCCGCAAATTAATTTTCCCATGAGAAAATGTCTGTAATTTTATTTATTTAAATTTGCAAAAAATTCCACTCTCATATGGACTTGTGAGAAGGGTTTGCCACGGAGAAACAAGGAACTGTAAATGAAGTAAGCTAATTCACAAAAAAATTCTTAGGTTAGCTTGTCTAGATTTCAACCTTAGCTAGTTCATTTAGCATCAGATTAACCTTGAGCATTTGAGTAGGCTCACTAATATAATCAGCCAGAGAAAAACGAAGCTCAAGATCAATTTGTTTCAGTTCCCTAAACATCACAAACTTTCAGAAGTGAGCTCCTCAATCTAAAATCTATTTTCATAAGGCAAAGGAGATCAAACATGTGATATCTCAAAAGATCTCGAGATCATGTATATTTCTTGCAGATCCCATCAAAACATCCAGAAAAGACGCTTCATTAATTACTCAGAAGCAAGCTTTATGTTTGCAAAGAACACTTTATATGTCGGTCATGTCACACAGTAGCAAAAGTTTTAACACCCTTCAAGAAGAATTGTTCCTTTCTACAATGAACAAATAGTTATGCATTTCCAGCTGATAAATGCCAAACCAGAAAATATAACAAATTTAAACTCAAAACAAACTGAACTTACCACATTGTGCAATACGAACCAGAGTCTCCCTCAATACAGGATACCGATCCAATCCCCACTGATTACCATAATATTTGAACACATCCCAAAGGGCCAAAGACAACACCAGTCCAACAAGGGCAAGTGGCATTTGATATCTATCACCACAAAACCAACAAATCAATTAACTACTAACAGAAATCACAAGGCAATCCATACAATTTTTAACACTAAATTTCTACGAATCTTTAGCTGGGTAGTGACAATGCAGATAATTTTAAAAACCTCATAATGTTCTATCTCAATCATATTCTCCATTACCTCACACAAACCCGACAATCCATATTCAATTCTCAAAGACATACTCCTATTTTCACTAAATTCAGCCAGCGCAAAACATCAACATTTAGCTTAAAAAATAGAACAATTAGTGCTTTTTTGGACTTCAAAAAACAGAAAGCACAAATCTTTATTGGCGGAGAGAGAGAGAGAGGGAGAGAGATTAAAAAAAAAGAATCAAGCCCTATAGAAAGAAATGTTGGAAGAAACATAAAACTTCACAAAAGGAGAGAAATGACTTTGGAATCTTACAGAGAGCAAGCAAAGAAGAGGATGAAGAGAGAGGCATAATTGCGAGCGAAGCGCTTGATGTTCTCGTGGGCTCGGAGGCGGGCCTGAGCCGGCGAAGACGGGAAAGAGTAGGAGTTAAGCGCACCAATAAAAGCATCAGTCCAAGATGGGGTGGTACCAGAGAAGTCGCCGGTGGTCATCTTGGAAAAGGGGTTAAGAGTAAAGATAGAAACAAGAGTTTTGACACGGGAAAAGAAGGACATAAAGAAGCCATATCCTATAGTCGGAGCTCTCGGACTACTGGTGGTGGAAGTGGTGGAGGAGGAGGAGGAGGAGGTGGTGGTTGTGGAGATGCGGTGGAGGTCGGAGGTGCGTTGGTCAAGGATTTCTAGGTAGCCTTTGTCACGGAGCCAAGACTCGAAGGCTTGGTCCGGCACGCTTAGAGCCAATGGGTTGGAGGAGAAGACCATTTCTTTGTCGATTGCTTTGGTAGGAAATCCAACTCCCTCTCCTCCATTTCCATGTCATAAACAGAGGGTTCAATTTTTAGGATTATTTCATAGTAGCAATGATTAATTTAAATTAAAAGAATATTGTTATAAAATTAGGGTAGTGTTAGAATAAAATCTACACACTACA